>JAJKFI010000015.1:18792408-18826160 GCA_029204185.1 Lerista edwardsae | reverse complement strand
TCTCTCTCTCTCTCTCTCTCTCTCTCTCTCTCTCTCTCTCTCTCTCTGACCCATTTCACATGGTTGCTTTGAAAAAAATAAAGAGGGAGAACATGGATGCCAAGATGAGCTCCTTGCAGGAAAGGTGCTGCAAAAATGTAATGAATAACTGAACAAAAGGCGAGAGAGAACACTGAATTCCCAGTGAGGGGACAGTTCCCATTATGTTGCAGGATTAATACAGGCAAAATAATGGCTTGATTTTCAACAACATCGTTTCATGCCATTGCCACATATAGAAAATGCGCTGGTGACATTTGAGATGACTAAATTAGCATTTTAATTTTTATCAAAGAACTGCAGCCGAGTGTCTAAGGATGCAGAAATAAGCCTTCCCTACGATTATCTATAAACCTCAATGTGAAAGTCTTGTACACTAATTGAGTGTAAAGGTTACTGTGATGCTATTTTAAATTTATAGGATGGAAGGTTTCCTTCTGTCACTGAGCTAACTGCAACTGCATATTTTTAACAAGAATTTTTAAAAGTTTATGGATCACAGGTAGGAGGCCAGAATTAATGACCTTCTTATGAACTTACTTTGCTGCTGCTTAATGTGCTTCTTACCTTACATATACACTGAACTGCAAAATATAAAATGAAAACCTGGCTTAAAAACAAAACCAAGAATCCTTTGTTCCTTAGTTGCCTGAGCACCGTTAATTAATACCAAGATGTTATCGAACATGTTAAAAAAATAATAATAATTTGCTATCAAGAGACTGGGAGAATTTTTGTTTATTAGCTCGCTATGATTCAATTTATAAGACTGTGCTTGGTTGATTTTTGTGTAAGAATTTTAATTGGAAATGAATATCACAATCTATTTATCATCACACCACTAAATCCAATATGCAGTTCATTTAAGTGCTACACCTGCTACTTAGCTTTGCAGTGAAGAGGTGTGTGAAGAATTATTCCTTTTTGGATAATTTAGAACAGCCAAATTGTGAACACAACAGTTGTGTAGATAGAATAGAATAGTTGTGTAGACAGACAATTTCTGCAATGAAACATGAGCTCATAAAAGGAATCCGAACTTCTCCAAAACTGCGAGTGCAATCCTAGGCGCTCTTTGAGCTGGCACAAGTCTCCTGTGCCAGCCCAGGAATGTCACAAACACACCTTAAGGCATGTTTGCAATGACAGGAGGTGGGGAGGCTGGCGCACGGACGTGCACTGTGCTGCATCCCGGGCCTGTGCTGCATCCCGGGGCTGTGAGGCCCAGGTAAGGCTGGCCAGGTTCAGCCAGCAGGGGGGGTTGGGGAGGGCAGAGGAAGGGTGGAGAGAAGGCAGAACGGGACTGAGGGGTGGTGGAGGACGGTGGGCCTGTGGGCAGACTGGCCCAGGGCGGGGGTGGGACTGGCCTCTGACACTTGGGCCGGATACTGACCCCCATCCCATGCCCAGTGGGCCTTACCTGGGCCACTCAGAGTTGCGTCCGAGATTTTTCTGCTGCAGCTCTTCGAGTTGCCCTATTGAAGCTGCTGCAGCACAAGGGGAATGTATTTCCCTTACTCCAAGTTGTGTTACATGCAGCGCCAACCCTGCACTGGATATGGGGCAGGCCAGCTGGCCTTCCTATTCCAGTGAGGATCAGGATTGGACTGTGAGACAACCGCGTGACACTCATATAATAGCAACATAAAGTAGCGATACTTAATTGCACACATTCATGCAATCAGTGTGTGTGTGTGTGTGTGTGTGTGTGTGTGTGTGTGTGTGTGTGTGAGAGAGAGAGAGAGAGAGAGAGAGAGAGAGAGAGGGAGAGAGAGAGCTCTAAAACCAGTATGCTTGTTCAATCGTGCGTGCATGCTGAATAAATTTTCATTAGTGAAATATTTATAGGGGTAGCTATAAAGAACATCATTCATTTACTGCTTTGTGTCATAGGGCAGAGTTAAGGCCAGAGTGCTAGCTGCAACTACTAAAGTGAGGAATTGTTCCTCTCTCTCTCTCTCTCTCTCTCTCTCTCTCTCTCTCTCTCTCTGTTTAATTTTAACCTTTATCTGTATTTCCATACACTGGAGATCCCCCACCCCATTCAGTTCTATATAAACTCTGAACCTGGCTTCTGCCTCAACAGAAAGTTTGAGGAATATTCATTAGATGGTCACGAATATTTTTCCAAGCAATTTCCCATTTCAAGACTCACGTTTAGTCCTTATTGATATTGCAAGAATGTTAAAATTGATAGCTCCTCTAGGGATAAAATATTTGCTTTGATTCACAAAATAAGGGTACAGAAAAAGACTCCAGCCTTCTTCGTAGTATCCTATTTCATATTTAACAATCTACCTAATTAATATAATCCTATTAGCCTGAATGCCTGCTGTGTAATATTTCAGTTCTTTCGGCAGATTAATTTTCCTAGAGATTATGCACACAGCATCATAACTTTCTATTAAAACAACTCCTTAGGGTCAGCACAAATTTTCACAGTTTCAATAAAAATGAAGGTTCCAGATATGGCATTCATTGTGGATTACAGAATTAGAGATTTTCTACAGTCAGGGCATAATTAAATCAAACCATGAGATTGGCACTCATGCACATACACACACATGTGTGCAAACACATACAGCAGTGGGTCCCAAACTGTGGGACAGGACCCACCAGTGGTTTCAGGGGGGTTGCGAGGCACCTAAGGCAGCCATGTTGAAAATATGGGATGATGGGATGCTGGAAAGGGAGAGGGCTGTGTGGTTGTTTTGCTTGTGTCAGGATTGTAAATAGGCTTTTTTCCTTTCTGATTCACTTTGCTATTAGAAAATGGCTGAGAAATAACCCAACTGATTGCGGCATTCTCAAGAAAGAACCAGGCTCTGGCATCACAATGATGGCACTTCCTGCCATGACATCCCTTCCAGTGGGTCCCAGACAGATTGTCATTCTAGTAAGTGCGTCCAAGTACTAAAAAGTTTGAGAACCACTGACACAGAGGATTTCACGTAATGTCTGTGCCTGCTTCTCCTAACATCAAGATCTTCTCTCTGTATGATACAAGTCACTCCTGAGTACAAGATTCTTCCATATGCAATGGCACAGGACTGGGGGGGGGGGTGTATCAGGGAGAGGTATCAGCAGAAGGCAGGCTGAACACTTCCCTTTTCTGGTTTAGGAGGAGAAGTGGATAAAAGCTTGGTGGTTTTTAACAGCTGCCACCATCCCTGGCTACAGAGGCCAGGCAGAGATGGCCTGGGGAAGAAAGTTTCTCCAACAATAGTATTGAAAACCAGGGTTTCCTATTGAAAATCAAGCCAGCTGTAGGGCAAAGAGACATGGCAACCCACAGGGCTACCCGTGGACTAGGCAGTTGAAGAATCAGAAGGTTACTAGTTTATTAGAAATCTAAAAGAAAAGGAATTAAACAGAAAAGGGGGGTTAGCAACAGTACAAGCAGGTGATATAAAATGCCTAGCTCAGTTATATGGACACAGAGCAGAACAATCAAATAATCAGCAACGCCCAGCAGATGAAGCTGGGACACTACTCAAGAACAAAACCCACAAGCAACACTTTACATCACTAAACTGGGGAAGTTTGCAAGCTGGCTTGGAGTGAAAAGGCAGGCACAAGCAAAAGGAAATTCCTTAGTGTATCTGGCTAATTTTACAGTTCCTAGCACTAGCTGCTTAAATCTGACCAACGAAACTTTGGTCAATGCACTTATTGTAGAGTAAGTGGATGCTTGCTGTGTGCCAGCATTAGGGTTCTCACAGCAACCAGCAGAAAAGCACACCTTAGGATTTCAAACAACAACTAAGTTTGATGGTGTTATCAAGTTACCAGACTGGAAGAGTGGGACAGGTTTTCTGCCTAATTGGAGGGGGTGGGGTAGCTATTTCAGACTGGAAGAAGGATCTCAATCCACAAAGACATGTGTTTGGTAGTAATGGAGTTTCAAACAAACAAAGCTTGCAAAAGGATGCCCCAGCAGCTTTTAGGCTACTGAACCAGGACAGGAAGTTTTGGTAGGATTAGAAGGGTCCAAAATTAAGGAGACACAGACAAAAATCAGGGAAAACACAGAACAATCATCACAATGGAACACATTCTCTAGCAATTTGATAATATTGGCAACCCCCATATTCACGGGAATTGATTCCAGCCCACACACAGACGCACGCACGCACGCATATGACAACTGTAGCTAAAATGGGGCCTTATGATTCCAATGCTGTGTGCCACTATGCCTGGTTATTAAAGAAAACAGAGCCTGTATCAGCATAGTCTTCAGGTCCAATCTTTGGGCTGAAAATACAGTAATGATTTCCATGGAAATGCAAAAAACATTTCTCAAAATACTACTTTGATTTTTGGATGCTGCTGAAAATATTCACAGAAATGGTTTGCTCTCACAGAGGGAAGAACTAAGACTGAAATATGTTAGGTTGCTGAAATGTAGCTGGAGAATCCAAAACTGTGTATGAATTAAAACCCAACTCTTTCAAGTCTACTCAGATCTGTTCCCCTTTCCACTAAACAACATTGATTCTTAGTCAACACTGCATAAAAGCACCACAGCAATAGGGCTCCTGTCAAAACCTTCCAGGAATGTCAATGAACTTATTCCCTCTTGAACAAGTTTAATATAACTAACCTAAGCAGAGTTATTGGGCTTTTGTGTTACTTGGCCGTGGTTAAATCAAGCATTTCATCACAGGATTGCTAATATCCTCTGGGTACAGACTACATTTACTAGAAAGCTTTTCTATTGTGAGAAAAGCATTCCTTTCCTGCTGCTCCACTTTTCAAATATACTACTGGGAGCAATTGTCAGTTTGAGGAGAGAGACAGAGTAGTTGTTAGAAAGCATTCTTTGTGTGCTGATGACGTTTCTGCATCTGTACAGAATCCCTCTAAATCTGACTCTACGTTGTTGACTATTCTACAAAAATGTTCCACTTTGGTGGATAAGCATAGAAGATGTTTACGGCAGGAATGAAGAGAGCTATATAGATGGGGGGGGGAAACCAACTGAACATATCTAAGGGCGCAATCCTAAACTCAATTAGGGCAGCATAAACTAAGTCAGCAAAGGGACACTGTAAAGTATGTCTGGACCACTCTCGGAGTCAGAGAGGCCAGCACACAGACTTGCACCATCCTCTCTGACTCTAAGAGTAGTCCAAACACGCTTTATTGTGGCCCTTGTGCTGGCCAAACTTTGCTGGCTTAGTTTATGCCGGCCTAACTCCAGTTTAGGATTGCGCTGTGAGAGGATGAGGCATTTGATCCTTTAATCTCATCAGGGGGTGGAACAGAGCAGCAACTGGGGCATGTTGGCCACGGAATCCGAACCCCCTTCCCAGGCCCAAACCCCTGGTGCAGGTCCGTATAGATCTGTGCCAACTATTTACCTACAGTTGTTCCCTTGACTATTTTCATAAATGAGTTGCTCCTCCCCTTGTTTTATTCCTTTTCTTTTGGCAGTTTACAGTGGAATATATTACTTCCACTGTTAACAGAAAGTCATAATACAGGCATGCCCTGGTATCCGCTGGAGTTCAGTTCTAGACCCCACCATGGATACCTGAAACCGTGGATACTGGGGACGCCTTTTTAAAGATACGGGATAAAGAAGGGAAATCTCTTTTTTTTTACCAGTGATGTTTCTCTATCTTTTTAATAGGTGTCCCAGTATCCATGGTATCCGTGGATAACTGAATATACTGCAATACCACTGCAATACTTCAGGCAGCTCACCAGGATCCCCTGTGCTCCTTTCCTTTTAGCCTGCACCGCATCTGCCCCCTGTGACATATCAGCACAATAGTGCGGTCCAAGGGCAGAAGGAAAATGTTCCATACCAACATTCAGTTAAACTAGAGTACAAAATCCTCCATTCAAAACAAGTAGCCCGTCTTGTCAACTGGCATATTTTCTTTTTCCTCCTTCTAAGCCTTTTTCCTCAAAAAGTATCTTGTCAGAAAAAAGCCTATGTGAGAGGGGCACTGAAAATGATGCATACCAAACTGATTTCCAAGTGTAGGGTTGCAGGCTGGAGTGAAAACTGGCTGCACTGTAGCAGTCACTGAAATCACAAAGCTAGCACAGCAGGAGAGTGCCTAGAATGAGAAATGGGCAGGATATGTAAGTGGTCATGCAGCAGGCTTCTCCCTCTCCACAGCAGACGGTGTGCTGCTGGGGAAAAAGTGTTCCTGGTAATGCGGTAGCTAAACCTTGGCCTGGGGATGTGAATTTTTCTTCCAATCACAAAACTCCTCTAACACCCACATGGCTCCTGAAGACACTGTGGTGCTGTGGCAGTAAACAACGACAAGCATGCCCTGGTATCTGCTGGAGTTCCATTCCAGACCCCACCACCCATCCCTGGATATCTGAAAACGTGGATACTGGGGACCCCTTTTTAAAGATAGGGGAACATCAGTGGTTTTCCTGCTACAAGGTAAGAGATTTGTTTAATGCTCTTTTTAATAGGCATCCCAATATCCATGGTATCCGTGGATACAGAATCAGTGGATACTGGGGCAAGCCTATATTGCTGAGCAGTGACTGAGAGGGAAGGGTCCCATGAGTTTACTGCAGGCATTGAGCCAATGGTACTAGGGGGCAGGAAGAGACATACACTATTGATCTGCCTACATGGGTCAACACAGACTTGCACCCAGTGATATTTCTGGTACAAGGCTGAGTAGCCCCATTGTAGTAAGGGTAACCTTACCACAGTGGGGCTACTCGGGCTTGCACCAGCAATATGTCAATTGCGGAGATGTCAAGGAGCTAAAATTCCCCTGCAAAAGCCATGCTGGCACCACTGCATCAGCGCAGGGGAACTTGGGTAAGATTAGGATATTTGTCCAGGTGTAGTGAATGTTGCTAGAAGAACTTAAGTGCTAGTGCTCTAGCTGAAATGGGTCCAGATGGAAATTTAAAAAAGCAAGCAGAACACACAATATTTTGCTAATCGTATTGTTTTCACCTTGGAATAACAATTTTTAAAGGATGCATTAAAGTTCTTATTTACTTCATTAATCATGCTAATTTCTCCTTCATTGGTCTAGATGTGAGTCATTTTTTTATTTTGCAAAGGTTGAGTTTTCCACTGCTTTACTAGAGTGTTGTGGTCTGATTCTTATGAAAATTATTTCTACTTTGTTTAACTTCTTTGTCTCAACATGTGCTGGCTATAATTGTATGCACCATCTGTAGCCAACCTCCAGCTTCATTTTTAATTTCCCTTTAATCAGAAATAAGAAGCTATGATTTATTGTTCACCTTACTCTGTGAAAGAAGGGAAGGTTACAGGTCTTTTCTTCCAAAGTATAAATGTCATCACTAGTTTTGGATCAAATGAAAGAAAAGACAGAACGAGAAATGGGACAGAAAGACAGACTAGAGAACCCCCTTTTATCCATCCTTAATAGACTAAAATAAATACCCATTTTTAACACGCAGAAATTAGTAAGACATGGTCAGAAAATGCTGGAGTGGTGTTAAAAGCAACTGGATAGTGTGACTGTGTAGTTTAGTAACACGCTTCAGATTTCAGTCAGCCCAGACTTCCATAAACACCAAAAAATACAATAAGCAATCCTATCATAAGCATTAGGAGAATGTAAGAATGCAGCATTATAAAATCTAGCCTTGGGTGTATGATTTAGGGAGCAATCCTAACCAACTTTCCAGCACAGGGGTAAGGACAATGCAGTTCTTAGCTAAGAGAACGAACATTCCCTTACCTTGAGAAGGTCTCCGTGACTGTCCCCCAACTGCAGGATGCAGCACATGCCCCATTGGTACAGCTAAGTCAGTGTTGGAAAGCTGGTTAGGATTGCGCCCTTGAACACATTTGCTAACAAGGAAACACCACATACATGTACACAATGGTAGAGGTTCACTTGCTAATGAAAAACGATCAGCAGAAAAGAACATTTCTATGTCTGTGTCGCAGATACCTGGCAAGGGGCAATACTAGATCCATAAATATTAGTTTGTGATGAAGAACAGGTGAGCTCTGAGAGCGAAAAGGTATTCTTCATGTACCTCTTCAAACAATATATTAACCAAGCCTATTCTGTCCCCTTTAGGAAAGGTGAATTGTCTTCTTTCCTTAAAAATGACAATTTGCCTGTAATGCTAGTAAGTTCTGCTTTCAGAAACCCCACATGGGGCCTGCACATGTAGTTCACAAAAAGACCAAATTTTGTTGCTAGCAGAGCAGCATTTGCAAGAAGTCTTGTCTCTTAGTTTAATCCTGATTGAGTGTACGCTCAGACAAGACTATGAAATATGGGGGGGGGGAGAGGAAGTGTCTGCTCTTCAAAGGAAAAAGTCCCAAGTCCTTGTGTACACCTAAATCAGTGATTTGGCCTTTCCTCTATACTTAGGAGCCACTCTCTGCCTCTCTTACTTCCAAGTTCTGAACAGGATTATGGGTAGAAATGCCATATCTGAGTATCCTTTTTCCACAAGACACATGTCGGCAAGATTTACAGCCCAATCCTACGTCCCACGTGGCAATGTGCTGTATCCGTGAGGGAATTTCAAGCCCCAAAGGTCTCCTCCCCAGGTAAGGGAACATTTTTTCACTTGCCTGAGGTAAGGCCTCTCCACCTGAATAGACAGAATACTCAAACATGCTATATGGTGTCAAAAGTCCACGTGGGCCTCAGTCCACATGGGCCTGGGAAGGCAGCTAGAGACGGGGATACTGCCCCTTCCCAGCCTTGAGCCTCCTCCTCCCCCTCCTCCTTCTCTCCTGCCCCCTCCTGTGCTGACTTACGGCTGGCTCCTGGACCTGGCCACTTGCCACTTCCAGCAGCTGATAGGCCACACAGAAGGGTGTGTCACACTCTGCAACAGCCGTCAAGGGTCGTATGCTGCCAGAACACTAGTTCTGACAGTGTAAGGCCCCATTATAGCATTCCGTCTGAATAAAAGAGACTTAGTGACTATTTTCTTGCTCTTACAGCCCAGTACCAGTGTTGATGTTCTGCTTTACAAACAGAGAGATCCTTCTGAGGGAATTTTCTTGCACCGGTCTGTCTTGCATAAAGCTTTTCTAAAGTAAAGCCCTTATTCCCTCACGGACCTCGTTCTTCAAAGAAACATCAGTCAGTATCCATTTGAAAGCTTCAAGTAAAATCGCTCTCCCACCTAGCTGCTCTTTAAAGCTGTGATACAGAGAGCTCCTTTATATGTATTCAAGGTCTATGGGCATGCACAAGGGCTTGCCACTCCCTTACTCTACTGGAGTTACTCAGCAATTTGATTTCACCTCAGATTCAGTGATGTCATGCAGGGGATACGCGGGGGTACGCGAGTACCGGTTTCTAGGAATACAGCTGGCCCCGCCCATTTGCCCGCCCACTCGTCGACTCCACCCTCTGCAACGTTTGAATTTCCTGCATGTTTGAGTTGCCTGCATGTTCTCAGAGCCAGGCAGGCAGGCAGGCAGCGAGCGGAGCCTTGCCTTGCCTTGCCACTGAAAAATGAGTTGCTCTGGGGTTTTAACATGATGCCAGGCCTCCTTAACATGTTCTGGGGGTGCTGTGGAATACTGTTGCAACTGTTGGGTCAGTTTAAAATCATCTGAGGCCTCAAAAAGGGCTTTTTTCATGTCCCTTCCTGCCACAACATCACTTCTGGCTTATGACGTCACTTCCGGTGGGCGGGTCCCGACACGTGCCAATCAAAAGTGAGTACCTGTTCTTAAATCATTTAGATGACACCACTGCTCAGATATTGCTTTTGGAAAGAGAGGACTTGAACATGCCACTGAAAAACAACAGCTCATTGCTTGTCTCTTTGGGTCTTGGCCAAGTTATTTTAACTGTAAAGATAAGCCTCATGCATATTATTAAGGGGGACAGGAATTGAGGTCACATCTGCTGAATAAGCCCTTAATATGTTCCATTTACAAAGATTAAAGGTACAATTTACGAAGAAGTCTATGCATTGTCTTGATACCATTCATTTTTCAAGCACACAGAACACACAGAGACTTGAGTGAAAATGGGACCTTGGAGGCCTGGGACCAAGGGAACAATCCCAATCTGCCTGTTCATTGTTACACTTACTTACTGTCTTCCTGGGGCCACTGAGACAACCGTCTTCATTCTCTAAAGAATGCAATGCATTTAGTAGTGACAAAATTGTTATAAAAAGCCTATTCTTATATGGGGACAGGGACATGCAGACACACACACTCCAAACCAAAACCAAACAAAAATCCCTGGATTTGGTCCGGAGCCGGAGCAGGCTCTGATTGCGCTTGGGGTGGGGCAGTGCCGAAAGACGTCACTGTGCCTCCTGCACAGCCTTGCCACGCCCCTGCTTCCGGAATCACTCCGTTTTGGAGCATAATGGAGGCAAGGGTGGCATGCCGAACTCCCTCACCGGCACCCATAACAGGTGCTACACTGCGCCCCATGGGTGCGACGCCTCTGATTTGGTCACAGCAATGTTTGACTTTGACTCAAAGGTGTCAATAAACTCAGCAATTTTCCATTACTGACCAAGAGCCCAATTCTACCCAACTTTCCAGTGGCAATGCAGCTGTGCCAAAGGGGCATGTACTGCATCCTGAGGTGGGGGGGCAGTCCTGGAGGCCTCCTCAAGATAAGGGAACATTTGTTTCCTTATGTCAGGCTGCCTGGCGGTTGTATAGAAGTGTAGGCTTCTGCTGCATCCTCGCTCCTGACACCTCTTTTATAGGAACCTCTGACACATGCCACTGCTATTTCACACAACTGAGCAACTGAGTAACTTAACACTGAGCATCTGGTAGGGCTTGAAAATATGCCATTTTCCCCTACAACAAAAAATGTGTAAATTGTCACATTATTGACAATGCAACCCTTGAATGGAGCCTTGCATGGTGGTGGTGGGGGGGCAGAGTGGTGAATGGGGGCAGGGAACGAGCAGAAGAGGAAGACCTTCTCTGCCACTGTACCTGGGTAGGCTGTTTGCTGGGTTCACAACTGACCCAAGTCACTATTATGCCTTATGCACCATTCACTGAATTCAGTTTTTATTTTCAGATTTTTTTTCAGTCTTGATCAGTATTTTTCTCATGGAAGGTGCAGTCACTGCACTTTTTCTCTTCTTCATACAACAGGACTGGGGAAACTATTCTGATCCATGGATGCAGGCGGGGGATTAACCACCATAACCCCTTCAGCCCTCTGTGAATTTACATGATAGCAGGGGCGACCTGCAGAGATTTCTTGCAGGGCTTCCTTCTCAGGAAGACCTGCTCAGCAATAAGCTTAAACCCTAGCTGTCAATTCACTGACACATCATCAGAAGTGGTGGGGCTTCTGGTAAATTACAAAAGAACATGACATCCACTGAAGCCCGAACTGTGTTATGATTGATGTGGGGCTACTGCTGAAAATGGTAGTCCTGGAAATTATCCTCCTGCTTTCCCCCCTTTAATGCTTTGTAAGATATAATGGTGCCATTGTGTTTCAAGAGTCCCTGCTCCATTTCACTGGCTCTCCTGCTCAGGAGTGGGGAAACTGGCAATGCAACAACATCATGCCATGTGTTTTGCCCTATTAAACATGCAGGGGAGAAGCGAGGAGGGGAGGATACATTCACTCAAGTGTCACCAGCAGCAGCCATATGACAGTGCGAATTCTGGTCACGCAGGTTTGAAGCTAAATTGCTCAGCACTGTTCCATAGCCATTGCATTAGGATTGTGAAAAGTGGCAGCAGACATGCTTGCTGCTACTTTTCAATATTATACAAAGACTAGCTGGCTGTGCTGCTCCAAAGCTTTTACTTTTAAAGAAATAGCGACATTTATCACAATCATTATTCTTACTGCTTCCCTGCTTCCTTCTGTTCTGGCTAAGCTTTGATTCAATTTTTTTAACAGAGCTGCTGAAAGTCTTTTCTTCCCATTGGTCATGCATGCAGTCAGCTCAGCCAAAAGCTCCTGGCAATGAATTTTTTATTTTATGTCCTGTTGGGTTTAAAACATTGCATATGTATGATCTGGAGGTTGTTTGTGGGTCACAGTAGGTGGAGTTAGAATACAGTGCAACCTGTGTGCATCACAGCCCTTGTGCTTTGGGGCCAATTCTTATTTGCAAGTAGCTGCCTAGCTGCAACTACAACCTGAGGTACCTGCAGTTTCGCCATACTATCCCAAAAATTCCTGACAGTACACTATGAAATCAGGTAGAGATCTGATTTATACCAATGGCTCACCCTGTAGAGCCACCCCCCACAATCACATCTGCAAAAACTGGCCTACTGTGATGCTTTCCAGTTCCTCATGTCTAGGGTACCGTAGGTGGACAAATGGGATAGCAGGAAGATAAAAGTGTATCAGGTAAGAGACAGGCAGGCTAAAGACATTTTTGGTTTGATAACCTGGTTCTTCAGCAACAGTTGTCCAGACTGAGGGAGAGTAAGTGGTCTCAGAGGCGGATCTACAGGGAGGGCAAAGCTCTAAGTGTTGCAAGAAGCCTTACCCTGCCTCTCCCTTGCTGCTGTAGCCAGTAAGCAACTCCAAGATGTTGCTTTGCCCTGTGAGGATTGGCTAAAACGGTGCAGGAGAGGAGTGATTTCCACTGCAAGATAAGGCTTCTTGCAAAACTTAGATCTTTGCCCTCCTTTAGATCTGCCTCTGCGTGGTCTGGAAAGATACAGGATTGGTTCTTTGGTGTCACCTGATTCCCCAAACTGAAAGAATTCTGGGATGCTGTTGAAATTTACTTATGGGTATTCCCTCCAACCAGCAGTCCTGGAACCAGTGCTGTACCTGCAGGGCTCCCAGTTTGGACTCCACAGCACCTAGTGGCTTTGCAGGTGCAAATGTACTATAAATCAGCATAATCTGGATGATGAAATCATGCTGTGATTTAGCATCACCTTCAGTCAAGTTCTATCCATTTTTCAAGGACATGTAACTGCTCTGATAATTTCATTCTTTGGCTAACCTCTTGGCCTAAGGTGAAACTCCATTAGTTGTAACAGTTATAATACTGTTTCAGGTGTTACAATACTATATTAAGGGGAAGGAGAGAAAACCAAGTCATGTCTGTGATAAATGTGGTAGGACTTCTTTCGTTACATTTCTTTTCAGGAATGTTGAAAGCTTCTCCTTCAGGTTGATAGTTAAATATTGCTATCTGTGTAGCAAGGGAAAACACCTTCAAGCCTGCAGATCTATTGGCAGTATACATATTCATCTCCTGAATATGAAGGTCTAACATCTCATTAGGGCTGCTTGAATCATAATAAATACTTCTCAGAACATTCCTTCAAACCTTTCATGAAATATTCATGCCCTTTGGCGTTCGGGAATGAGCAAGGAAAAAGGACTGCTCAGACAATTGAGTTGCTTGTCACAGTTTCAAGAAAAGAGGCTTGCTTGCCAGATTAAATGCATTAGGATTTCTGAAAGGAGCGGTAGGACATGGGTTTGTACCCTCAGTGTGCATTCTCCAACGAGGGAACAGAAAAACAAACAACATGAATTGCCCCGTCAAACTGATTGTATGTTATCTAATGCCAATGATTTATTGGTGCAGTTCCATGAGGGATGCTTTCTTTAATTGGCAGATCCAGGGACCAATTCAATATAGCCTAGAGCCAGCTGTAAGCCCTTACTGCCTTAAGTGCCATAAGATCAGTGGTGTCATTCAAATGATTTAGGAACAGGAACTCACTTTTGATTGGCACTTGTCGGGAACCCGGAACCAGCCACGGAGCCCGTTAGGATCCGGAACGCCCATTCTGGTCCGTTCCCCCTGAATGACATCACTGCATAAGACTTTTTTTAATGTCAGTGGGAAGGGCTTACCACCTGCACCAGGCCCCAGCACCAGGAGGACCCAGCATGGAGCTGAACAGTGGTAAGTCAGCTCTTTCAGAGTGGTGGAGCTGGGCAAGGGGAGGGTCGGAGCAGGGGTGGAACCAGCAGTGGACTCCACTGCCCAAGTCTATCCTCTGTGTTGGGCCACATGGAGGCCCTCTAGCCTACACTGGCAAAACAGCCAGCCCAAACTTGAGGAGGCCCATTGGCAGGCCAGCGCCCTTACCTGGGGGAAGGGGACAAATGTCCCTTTCTCCTGAGGTGCCTCCTATAGTTTCCATGGTGCCCAAATGATGCAACAGTAGCCATTTTGGGACCGCTGCTCAGTGGCATCACTAGAATTTGCATCACCCGGTGAGGGAGATCAGCCCGTCACCCCCCATGATGCATCTTTTCCTCCCACACCATAAATTACAATACCATATGCACAACCTAAATGCAGTGTTATCACTAGGGTTGGTGTTACCCCCCCCCCCATCAACTGTATTTATTTATTTAGCTATCATCTTCATCCAACAGTATTTATATACCGCTTTTCAACAAAAAGTTTACAAAGTGATTTACATGCAAAAAAAAAAAAAGTTATGTGGCACCCAACAAATTAGTAACCAACAAAAAAACCAGTGGCCAATTTGATGACACACAATTAAATAAGAGTTCTAGTATTAGCTCTGATACATGGAAATGAGAACTGACTCATGCTAATGATTTTTAAAAGATCCCAATTTTTACATTTAAAAAGTTGTGTTCTCAGTTTTTAGTTTTTTGGCCATAGTTTTTGATAGAATAAAGATATGCCCTTCGGGGTTTTTTTTTAATTGATTTCCTCGTGAAATTCCACATCCAACGGTATATAACACGATGGTGTTATTTTGTAAAAGAGTGATTTAAAAAAAAATCACTATTTTTACATTAAAAGTTTTAATTTTAGATTTTAGTTTTGTGGCCAGAATGAAGATATTACACTCTGGTGTTTTCCATTGAATTCTGGTTGAAATTCTGCATCCAACAGTATATATAGCATGATGGTATTATCTTTTAAAACCACAATTTTCACTAATTTGGTCCATGGTGGTGTCACCCCCCCCTTGCGTGTCACCTGGTACAGCTGCACCCCCCTAGCGACGCCACTGCCGCTGCTCCTTCAGGGGCCTGGCACCATAGGATTGGGCTGTAATCACTAAGGGTGCCAGACCAGCACTGTCACAAAAGTGCAGTAAGGAGCATTTGTGCCACAGATTTAGTTGCTGGGCCAGCGCAGGCAGCAGCACTGGCACACATGTACTGTGCAACCCACCAGCTGTGCTGGCCAGGTGCCTGCTTAGTTCTGCTGGTGCAGGTCTGCACCAAGGGTGTGCCAGAGGTGGGTGGGAGGCGTTATGGGCGGAGGCAGAGTGGACCCATGGGTGGAAAGAGGGGTGGAAATGGGACACGGCCATTAGGGCCATTTCCTCTTCCTTTTTGTGCCCTCTTTCTTTTCCAATTTTTTTCTAATCCATCCACTTCAGTTGGCCTCATGGATGTTATAAACACATAACAAGTCTGAATCCAAAAGCAAGCGTTGCACCCTGATCACCAGGTAGGTAGTTAATGAAAAGCAGTTCTTGCTACCAGAACAATCTGACAGTTCAGGTGGAGGAGGAGGCTATCTGTGAGTATTATTATTATTATTTATTAATAGATTTTTACCCCGCCTTTTGTGCCCGAAGGCACCCAAGGCGGCATTACAAAATATATATTAAAAATACAGCATAACAATTAACATTAAAAACAGTTAAAACAGTATTAAACAACAATAGCAAACAAAATAAAAACACAATTTAAAAAACAATTTGAAAACAATTCGAAAAAAAAACAGATGAGTACTCATCTGTTGTATAACTATACTGCTTAAGAGATTGAAAATCATCCTGATGCATGTACCTATCGTAGGATCTTCTAGTCATCCTAATTTTTTTTCTGATTTCCTGATGTAAAATGGAGAGGGGGCACATGTATCATGATATGCATCTAAAACCAGAATCTAAGGAGACCTTCCTCCCTGACTCCTAGAGTAGTCCAAAAATGCTTTATGGTGTCCCTTGTGCTGGCCAAACTTTGCTGGTTTAGCTTATGCTAGCCTAACTCCAGTTTAGAATTGTGCTCTTAGTGTGATACCTTAGGTTGTACTCTACTAGGTTTCATTCAGCCTGAGTTACATCACATAGCAAAATCTGAGTGTGGCATAATCACATTTACTGTTGAATGTGATCTCTGACTGGTTGGCATCACTCAAGGAATAATTAGGAAAAACAGGCCACTGAAGCAATTGTTGAGGGAGAAAACAGTAGCTGCAAACTGTTGTGAATAGTAAAAAAATAAAAAAAGGTCATATTAACAACTTTTAAAGAGAAGGTTGGTACTCAGAAAATCACTCCTTTTGAGGCAAAATTCAGGTCCGGTGAGCAATCTGCTCAACACCTGTCATTTTTAACCTTGTCTGATTGCACCATTGAATTTCACACATTTGTTCAACTTCTACCCTCCAGCGGATTTGCAAATTTCAGTACTTGTCACATTTATTTAAGACCTAACCAGGAAGCAATTCCAAATGTTTCTACTGCTACTTTAATCAAGCCCAAGAGCTCATTGACTTACATTTGCCTAAAAATGCATACAGATATGAATTAAATATATGTATTATTATCTTGGCCATCCACTGTACTTTTTGCATACAATCTGTGAGATTAAACATTCATGTGATCTCTTTCCCCTTCAAAGTACTATACCACCTAATTACTTATTCTCTTTTTCTTTCTGCCTGCATTATAGATGCTGAAGATCATCGAAGGACAGTATCCTAGGGGAACACTGCTTCAACATTCCAAAATAAAGGTTGCTTTATTATACTAACTGTAGCTGTAGCAAACTGTCCATCTGCTTATGCTAAGCCCGAAAGCTCTCTGATGACCCCTTAGTTTGTAGCTACAGAGGTGGAATGCAGTTGGTACACCTTCAGTAGCCTTCAGTAGCTGTTAGTTGTTAGTTGTTTGGGTCCTTGAACAGCAACAACCAAGGTTATTTGCAATGCAACACAATAAAACAAAAAAGACTTCATCATGTATGCAAAAACAGTCTGTAAATCTCCTTGCTCATTTTAAGACGCAAGTTTTGGTGAAGTGCTCGGAACAGAAATGATTTCACTGCTACCAACACATGCAATTTGCAAGCTGCAATAAACAGGTAAACAAATAAATAACCAGCAATTAGGAGTTCTATAAAGATGCAAGTTAGGAACATTATGCAGATTTAGTGAGATAAACATTCTGGCAGGCAGAGGGCCTGGGCAACTGTGCCTTCAGTATTCAGCAAAGAAATTTCTGCAAGGGTTGAGGATTCTCAGGACCTTTGGAAGCAAATGTTTCTAAGACAGTGGTTCCCAAACGTGTTATTATCGGGACCCTAAAATGACACTCTATCGGGACCCACAAAGCTTTATAAGAGTAAATATATATATATATATATATATATATATATATCACTCAAGCCTCTCCTTTTTACTACGGTGGGGGAGACCACCTTCTGGAGCACTTGTTGAGCTCCATGTTCATTGAATTGGAACCATTCTGGTGGCCTTGCACTCCCCTTTGCCTGACCTTCGAAAGGAGTCAAGGCATGTTTGCCTACTTGTGAGGAAAAGCACACAAGTGGCTCCATTTTGCTTTCCATGGGGCTCAATACATTTTCCTTGTCAGCTTGGGGGGGGACTTCCTTCTTTAGTGTTTTTGTGTCCTCTGTTCATTGGATTGGGACCATTTTGATATGGTGTTGCATTCCTCTCAGCCTGCTCTTTGAAGTGGACTGAGGCACGGTCATCTACTCATGAGTAAACATGCACATGCTATTCCGTTTCAGCTTCCATAGGGCTCAAAAGATGTAAGATTTAATAGGTGCCATTTCAGATGTGTGATAGTGAGCTAAGTACCAATCCACTATCTGGTTATTCTTCTCATTTTTATGCTGCCCTTCCTCCAAGGAGCTCAGGGTGGTGTGTTGCAGTTTGGTGTGTTGCAAAGATGACCCGCGTGCCAGGCGGCTACAGTTTATTGGGTTTGAACCGAATTGCAAAGCGCTCAAATTCCTCAATCCTGACCACAAAACTGTCACAATATCCAACTCGTACGATTTCTCTGAGCAGAATATGCTGCCAGATCATGCTGACAAAACGGTCAGCATCCCCACACAAGCTGCGGAAAATGGGGGGGGAGGCAAGATTAGAAAGCACTCCCGATCAGCCCGCATCAACTCCTCAGAGAACTCTACAAAGACAGGAGCCAGCTCCTGCCACACCAGCACGCCCTGACAGGCTGCTGGAAGAGGGGGGGGGCAGTCCAGGATTGGACACAAGCACTTCTTCAGAGGAAGCCACACCGGAACAAACTGTTCAGACCAGGCGCATTCTTCCTCCAAGGGCTTTGCGTGGGGTTCCACCCCAAAGATTAACCTACCAGGTAGAGGTAGGAAAGGTACCTCAGACATATCAAGATGTCATGGAGCTACCGCAAGCCCAGAAGGAAGAATGGCTACAAGCTATTCGGACTGAATTAAAGGCAATGCACGACTTAAAGGTCTTTGAGCCAGCAACATTACCAGCTGGAAAACACGCAATTGATTCCAGATGGGTGTTTGTTCTCAAGGATAGGGAAGGTGCTGAGCCGTTAAAGAAAGCCCGTTTAGTGATCCGTGGCTGTAAACAAATCCCAGGTGTAGATTTCGAGGAAATCTATTCACCAACACTTGCAGCCACCACGCTACGCGCAGCGCTTGCCGTAGCAGCCAGCAGAGGTTATCAAGTTCACCATTTTGATGTTGGGACAGCCTACTTGCACGCAGACCTGCAGGAAGAGGTATATATCACAATACCTCCAGGTGTGCAAAGCGATTACTCACATTTTCGCCTCAGGAAAGCTGTTTATGGTCTGAAACAAAGCGGGAGGAGCTGGCACTTATGCCTTAAAGAGCAGCTGCAAAAATTGGGGTTCACCCCCTCCACAGCTGATCCATGCCTTTTCAGAAAGGGAAAAGGAGAGAAATTATGTGTTCTGTTATGTTTTGTTGATGATTTGCTGGTCCTCGCAAAGACAACACAACAGATCAATCAGATCACACTACAACTTCAAAAGACATTCACACTTAAATGTCTTGGTCCTGTCAGTCAATACCTAGGGGTAGAGATCGAACGCACAGCTGACAGTTCCGGTTTTCTCCTCAGTCAGGAGAAAAAGATCCACGATCTACTCCAGATATGGGGCATGCAAGACTGCAAGGTTGTATCAACTCCAATAGTGATGGGGAGAGGGGAAAAAGCAGAAGAGTCTGCACCATTTCCAAACCAGAACATGTTCCTTTCACTGTTGGGTTCACTCACACATCTAGCGTGCTGGACGCGCCCAGACATTAGCGTTGCAGTCAATCACCTGAGCAGAAAAGCTGCAAATCCCACACAGGCAGATTGGATAGCCTTGAAACGCATCCTCAGGTACTTGAAAGGCACAAGTAACCACAAATACCACATCACCCCAAAAGAAGCACTGCAATTGGAAGTTTTTGCAGACAGTGACTTTGGGGGGGATGACACAAGGAGATCTACCACAGGCTATGCCATACGCCTTGGGGATTGCGTGATAGATTGGGGGTCACACAAGCAAAAGACTATCGCGTGTTCTACTCTAGAGAGTGAGTACACAGCCCTGAGTCATGTGACCAACTACCTACACCTGCTCAGGCAATTGATGTCGGATTTGGATGCTCCACAAACAAATCCAATCCAGATCTGGATGGACAACCAGTCCGCAATCCAGATTGCTGGGTCAGAACGAATCCGGATGCACTCTAAGCATGTTGACATGAAGCATAAACATGTCAGAGAAGCAGTCCAAAACGGGGACATTGACGTGCTTTACTGTCCATCGCATGAGAACATCGCGGATGTCCTGACCAAAGCACTTCCTGCGCCACAATTCAAACAAGCAGTTCAAATGTTAGACTTGGCGCCAAAAGATGACTTCCGAGACGCAATGGGGGGGTGTTGCAGTTTCACACCACACACTCCAGAACTGGTGGAAACTGGCATTCCGTCTCTCCGTCTCCAGATCAGATAGAGCACCTGCGTATCCTTGAGGTGGTCAGCTTCCCAGCTTGTTAGTGCAACCTGCTACACAGTAGCTGAACTCCCTTTAGATAGTGTAACATAAGCAGGCAATGTTTCTCACGGGAAGCGCTGGCTAGCAAGCATCCACTTTCTCATGAGATCATGATGTTCAAAGGGTCACCCCATTGGTTAACATGGGGCACAAGGATCTTCAGGTATCCACCTACCAGATATGCTCTGGCTACACCCCTTTGTTCCTATATAACTTATATTTTTACTGTGTGCGCACTACAAACTCAGACTGAGACTGTAACTGAGAATGTAACAACATGCGTTGAAAAGCCGCTTGTACGCGGCAAGCCTTCGCCGGCTTTCGCTGACCGGCAAATAGAACTTCTCACTTTCTGACTATCGCTACTGTAACCAATAAAAGACTTTGTTATTGAAATGTAGCGATCGCTTCGTTCCTCCGCTCCGATCGCGCTAGGCAAGCGCTGAATGGGTTCACAAGCCCCCAACTCTGCTATAAACACTCCAAATTCACAACATGGTGTACATAGTTCCTCCCCTCCGTCTTCATAACAAACCTTTGAGGTAGGTGAGACCAAGAGAGTGATTGGCCCAAGGTCACGCAGGCTTCCTGACTAAGTGGGGATTGGAACCTTGTGTGCATCTATATAACACAGACACACCCATACACAATGCAGCTTCATGAATCACATGTTATTTAAGAAAATAAAGTTATGATTCAAAGACTGCTTTAGAAAACATGACTTAAAAACACCCTTGAAAAATGTTGAATATGTAGTTTATTTGTAAAGGTAAAAAGGTAAAGGTTTTCCCACGACCGAATAGTCTAGTCATGACTGATTGTAGGGGGCGGTGCTCATCTCCGTTTCTAAGCCAAAGAGCTGGCATTTGTCCCAAGACAAGTTTCTGTGGTCATGTGGCCAGCATGACTATACGCCAAGATGCACAGAATGCCGTTACCTTCCCACCTATTTATCTACTCACATTTTTGCATGCTTTCGATCTGTTAGGTTTGGGAGGAGCTGGGACAAGCGACGGGATCTCACTCAGTCGTGTGGTCTTGAACTGCCAATCTTCCAGTCAGCAAGCTTGCAACTCAGCACTTTAACCTGCTGTGCCACCACGTCCCCATAGTTTATTTGTACCAGTATGCTAATGAATATGAACTTATCATAGACCAATAAGAAGAGGCTGATGATGCAGAACACATATAACCTGTGATTTAATGAGAATTCTCTGAAGAAGTTCAAGAGTCTTCTTTAGCCCAGAATGATACATAAAGCAAATAGCCAGGCATAGAGGCACCCATTCAAAAGTACATATGAAAGAAGTTCTATGTTGAATTAAGTATGCCAGTCTTAAGAACGCGACACTGTGTTGTTCTACACAGTGGCCATTAGAGAAATGTGTCTCACTGCTAGGAAGGGAATGGCATCGACAAGATGTCACAGAGGTGTAAGAGAAAAGGGTCTTGCCAGGATGGTAATTATGAAGAGACCATGAGCACTCACCATAAAAATGACAGCAGGAAGAGGAGATAACGCTCAGAAAGATGGAAAGAGAAAAGGGCTGAGGAATATGGAACAAGTAAAAATTGCATATTTCAATAACTGCCTCAGGATGTCACATCATTCTGGACCAGTTCTGGTAAAAAAAAAAAAAAAAAAACGGCAACCACAAATCTCAGTGGGCTTCTCCGCTTGTCTTACTTTGGCACCTGCTGCATCTTTCCGGGAGATGGCAATGACGGCAGCAGATGTCGCTCTTCCTTCTCATGTGCCTGCTCCCAGCTACCCCCTCTGCAGTTGGAAAGGGGCCAGGGGGATAGAGGAGCTGTAGTCAGCCTGAGTGACCACGTTACTCCTGGACCTGCCCTCTGGCAGTTCAACAGAGAGTAGCTAGAGTGGGAGTGGGCAACGGCTGCCTGGCAGTGGCTTTTGCCATCACCAAGGCCCAGTCCTAACTCGGCTTTATGACACTGCAAACTACATGATGCTGGCAGCCATTTCAGGGATGCCACAGCAAATGGCAGTGGCAGCCCTGGCATGCTGTCACAGACAGCAAGCTGCCCTGAGGCAGGTAAGCCATCACAAGAGGTGAGCAGTGCACAGGGTGATGGAAAGGGGCAGGGAGAGAGAGGAACGGGGGCCTTCTGGGCAGGAAGAGGGTGCGACAAGTGAGGGAGGAGTGGATCTCAGTGGCACCAGTGTGTGCCGGGATCCTATCCAGTGGTGTCATCCTCAAATTAAGTTCCGGAACACTAGGTGGGACTTACCGCCTGATTGGCTGCCCACCTGTGACATGTCGCTGCCTGCCCGCCCGCCGCACGGGCACCCCTGGCTTCGGAGGGGGTGCCCGCTGCCTGGGGGGGCGTGCCGGGTGCCTGGGCAAGCAGCAGAGGGGTGCGCCAACCGGAGGGAGCTCGCACAGCGGGCGGGCAGGCAGTGACAGCCTGTCAATCAAGCGGTAAGTCCCGCCTAGCGTTCCAGAACTTAATTTGAGGATGACGCCACTGATCCTATCCTCATTCCTTTCCCTGTTTTCTCTCCCTTACTCTCCTCAGTCCTGTACCAGGAAAATGGCTGGTGCAGATCCAAGGAGGACATTGGCTTTACTGCAAGGAATGCATGGAACCTTTTGGAATAAAACAGCAGGCCTTAGCCAAAGATACATATACAAACAAACTGCAAGGGAAGGGAACAAAGTTGCATGGCTACATTAGTGCGGAGGTGGTGGTGGTGTTTGGATTGGGATGCCAGATAACTAAGGGGTGGCTGAAGACACAGTGGCTGCCTCTACCAATGTGCCTTCCTAGACTGGGGCTCACTAGGGCCCTTCCAACATATCTGGCCCCTCTTGGTTTAAATCAGCATCCAGGTCAGTGCTTGTCGTTGGAGTCGTGCCTTCAGTTCTGATTCAGGTTAGGAAAAAAAATTTGTTTGGGCCAGTTTTTGCTTCAGGTTTGACTTGACTCCCACTTTGAAACTATCTTTTGTGAATTGTGGGTTAGTACACCAGATGACAAACCTGATCAGTGTCTGTATACTGTATGTAATAATGTGTTACATGGCTACTTGGGTGACTATGGTAATAACAGGCTGCCCCATTTGTCAAGTTTCTCCCATGGAATACACGGCTTGAAGACTAGAAACAAAATTAGGATCTCCATTAAGAAGGCTGTTAACAGCCTTTGGCTGTTATCCTAAAGACACTTTCATATGAATAATTGGCATTGCCATCAACTGGATTTACTTACACTTAAATGCATTTGGAACTGCAGCTTACTCCACTGTCTGCATATCTGCCTAAAGCACTGGAATGTTGTCACCACAATGCTGGTGTAGCAGTCAATGTGCCATTATCTTCTTTGTTGACACAACAAGCCTGAGAATCATATTCTTAGGAGGAGGGATTGACTCTATAAGGGAACGTATAGTCAGTATCCAAGGAATTACTTTCAGTGTGCCTACTGCTCAAGGGCATGAGTATACCTGATGGGATATTTGACTTTTTCTTCTTCAGACAGCCATGCCAGATCATAAACTGCATTTGAAAGTCCCTACACTTCAAAAGCCATTTGCCATGAGTCCAGCTACAAGCACACTGGACCTGGACACTGACATAGACTGAGAGGGGCTAAATATGTTGGGAGGGCCAGTAGCATAGACTGCAGGGCACTGGAGCCAGGTCCTGAATGAATGTGGTGTGTAGCAGAGAAGATGTGGAGGGAGAAGAAGTATGGGACTTCTCCAACAGCCAGAGCACTCAGATGCTGCCTTCGGGGGAAAAAAAAATTGCTTATGGACCTTAGCTGAAAAGAAGCATCAGCAGTAGAAAAACTGAGGAATTTGCCTAGGGGCATACACTAATCTATGTTATCATTAATCCCAAGGACTGTCAGACCAGATAAGGGAACATTTAAACACGAGCAGGCACTATGGGTCAACTTGGACCTGCACCAGCTCGAGAGTGGGTGCAAGCCTGTGTTGTGCAGGTGGAAGGGGTCTAGGATTTGGTAAGCACTTCCTGGGCCCGATCTGCCCTTCCCCTGCTCCCATTGGTGCCCCATTTCAAAGTAGTAATAAGCAATAGGAAAGGAAAACAGAAGATACTTAAAGTTGTCGTTTTTTAAATATCTTAATAGGACCTAAAACATGTAGAGGAACAAGTACTGCTGAAGGAAAGTCAGCATGGCTTCTGCAAGGGTAAGTCTTGCCTCGCAAATCTTTTGGAATTCTTTGAAAAGGTCAACAGGCATGTGGATGTGGGTGAACCTGTGGATATCATATACCTGGATTTTCAGAAGGTGTTTGATACAGTCCCCCACCAAAGGCTGCTGAAGAAACTTCACAGTCAGGGAATAAGAGGGCAGGTCCTCTTATGGATTCAGAATTGATTGAGGGCCAGGAAACAGAGAGTGGGGGGGGTCAATGGGCAATTTTCACAATGGAGAGAGGTGAAAAATGGAGTGCCCCAGGGATCTGTGCTTTTCAACTTGTTCATAAATGACCTGGAGACAGAGATAAGCAGCAAGGTGGCCAAGTTTACGGATGACACAAAACTTTTCCGGGTGCTGAAGTCCAGAAGGGATTGTGAAGAGCTCCAGAAGGATCTCTCCATGTTGGGGGAATGGGCAGCAAAATGGCAGATGCGTTTCAACGTAGACAAGTGTAAAGTGATACACATTGGGACCAAAAACCAAAACTTCACCTATAGGCTTATGGGTTCTGAGCTGTCTTTGACAGCTCAAGAGAGAGATCTTGGGGTGCTAGTGGACAATTCAATGAAGGTATCGACCCAGTGTGCGTCAGCAATTAAGAAGGCCAATTCCATGCTTGGGGTCATTAAAAAAGGGGTTGAGAATAAAACAGCCAATATTGTCATGCCATTGTACAAATCGATGGTGAGGCCACACTTGGAATATTGTGTACAGTTCTGGTCGCCACACCTCAAAAAGGACATAGTTGAGTTGGAAAAGGTGCAGAAGAGAGTGACGAAAATGGTTACGGGGCTGGGGCACCTCCCTTATGAAGAAAGACTGCAGCGTTTGGGGCTATTCAGCCTAGAAAAAAAGCGCCTGAGGGGGGACATGATTGAGACATACAAAATTATGCATGGAAGGGATAGAGTTGATAGAAGGATGTCTTTTCCCTCTCTCAAAACACCAGAACCAGGGGGCATCTGCTAAAACTGAGGGTTGGGAGAGTACAGATAAAAGGAAGTACTTTTTTACCCAGTGGGTAGTTAATCTGTGGAACTCTTTGCCACAGGAGGTGGTGATGGCATCTGGTCTAGATGCCTTTAAGAGGGGATTGGACAGATTTCTGGAAGAAAAGTCCATCGTGGGCTATAGGCCATGATGGATTGTGCAACCTCCTTACTTAGTAGTAGGCTACTTCAGAGTACCGGGTGCAAGGGAGTGGCAACAGCATCTTGTTGTCTCATGCCTCCCTGGGGCACCTGGTGGACCGCTGTGAGATTCAGGATGCTGGACTAGATGGGCCTTTGGCCTAAACCAGCAGGGCTCTTCTTATGTTCTTATGTTCTTATGACCTGGCTCTGAGAGAATCATGATGAACTCATACCACTATACCACTGGACAAAACAAAACAGTCAGAAATCTTCTAAGCCATGATCCCCAGAGATAGCACGCCATGCTGGATTCCCCAAGTGGATTCTTGCTACCAAGGGTCTTGGGCTCCTCAAAATGCTGGGTTACAGACTCTTCAGGATGGGTTTGAAGACAGGGCGGGGTTGCTTGGCCCAGGGAGGTTAAAAGTCCTCAACTGAGACGAAGTTGTCTACTCCTTCAGATCTGAACAGAATGATGAAGGACTTTTTCCTCTCTCTAGTTCATGAACTTAGATTGGATGGGATATGTAGCCCCCGCCTGTGCTTTAACCTTCATTGCAGTTGAGGATCTGCTTCACCCAAGTCCACCTTTCCAGAACCAGAGATCATGTGACAGGGAGGGGCTGCTTTTTGAAAAACGCGCTCCTAAAGCCTTCTTGAGAACACACAACTAGGTGTATGGTTCTTTGGATTCTGGCCAATATATTTAAGCTTCTAATACAATCTTTCTCTCAAGTTTGAAAATATATACAACAAGCTATTTGTGCAAGTATAATCTATAATTTTTTGGAGGGATGATCAGATCAGTTTTTTCACTTTATGATGGAAAAACTAGATTTTAATGTCTTCATGATATTCTTCAGTAAACAAAGTAAACTAGAAATTACATGCATGGTCATTTCCTGTCATATTTCTTGTATACCTACACAATTAAATATTTGAAACATTCACACTCTGCCTAAGATCATGACAATTCTATTCATTAGTTACACTCTAGCAAGTAAGCTTTAAACCCCAGAGCTAATTAAATCTGCTTAGTTGAGTTTGGGTCTTAATTAATTCCAAAGTTCTGATTTTCATATGATTTCAGATCCATGCTGTTAAGTACACTGAAAGGTCAAACACTGGGCACATAGAAAACAATTTTCTGTCATGCTTATTTCATCTGAAAACTAGGTTGCTAGAAATGGTTACACTGCTTCATTTCATGATGACATTGAAGGAATTGTCCATGTTCCATTTCTCATCATTTTGAAAGTGTTGCTCTTCAAAAAGAAAAGTTTATTTTAAATTTTTCTTCTGTAAAGGTCATACCTCTTAAAAACTGCATGCAATGAAAACCTAAAAAATATCAAGAATATAAACTTATTTTTTTGTTTCTGCATGTGTTGGTGGTTCTTGGTGCAGTTCATTAGCTGTGGATTTCACAGTCAAATACAAGCTATTAAAGCTTCACATTCTGGTCCCCAAACAGAAATTAACTAATGTCAGCAGTGGTCCTTGTTAAAGCACATTTGCTGATTACTGTCTGTCTGACAAACTACTCATGGGCCTTCTTGCTAGGCGAGCCTAAACTAACGAGACAGCCATGCTTTTCCTTGCAAACAGTCATTTCTTCAAATCAGTGGCTTCATAGAATGAAGCCGCTTGAAGCCGCTTGAAGAATGAATACACATGACATCTGACATCCCCACTTTACAAAAGCTGCCTAGCATAAAAATAGTTGGAGGAAAGGTGAAAGCTGGTCCATGGGGGTGCAGGAAAGGCTCAGCAGCAGAATGCCCTGTTTGGTTCCGGCTGATTAGCAGCGAGTCATAGGTGAACTTCAGTCGTGTGTCTCCTGCTAGACACTGTAATTTACTGAGTAATGTGCCAGTAGACAGTTTAAAAGTGGGACCATGATAAGCATCATAAGTGTTATTTGCAGGGGCAAAATAAAATGACATAAAGCCAAATGCAAATACCTTCAAATTTACCTCTAAATCAGAAGTAATAAGAAGAAACTACTTTTATACATGTGGCATTTTCCAGGTTAACCAGAAATATAACCTCACCATTTGAGTTTGTTGGAAAAGCAATGCTATCCATGGTAACTATGGAGAGTATTACTGATTCAGGGTGCAATCCTAACCTGGAGTTTGGCCGGCTTAGTTAGGCCAGCAAAGTTAGGCAGGTACAAGGGACACTATAAAGTGCGTTTGGACCACTCTTGGAGTCAGAGAGGCCAGCAGTTAGATGTGCGCCATCCTCCCTGACTCCAAGAGTGGTCCAAACATGCTTTACGGTGTCCCTTGTGCTGGCCAAACTTTGCTGGCCTAACTGCGCTGGCCTAACTCCAGGTTAGGGTTGTGCCCTCAGAGGTCTCATTTGGCCTGAAATAATTGATAATGGTAAGGTAATAAAATTGTTACTGAGAGAGGAATAAAGAGAAACGTAAAGTATACAAAACACATTGGTACGCAGTAAATGAGTTGCCAAATGGGTCTGTTAGAACAGTGGTTATAAAGTCATTTACTTCTGTGCTTCTTTTGGACTGTAAAGGAAAACTGGTTGGAGCAGAAAGTCTGCATGGATTCTTATACTACTGTAATTTGTAATATGGGGCTGCCTTTTGAGGACTGTCTGGAAGCTTTGGTTGATTCAAAATACAACAGCTGGATTAAGATCAGAAAATTCTGGGTGCCTCTGTTATGTCAGCTAAGGCAGGTAGTGACCAGAGCGAGGGACATCTCATTGGTGGCACCTCATTTTCAGAATGCCTTTCCCTAACAGAGTCATCATGATCTTGCATGACTGACATTTAGGTGACAGTTCAATGCTTTTGTCTGCCTTGATTTTAATTCACCCAGGCATTTTACTTATTCGTATTTCTGCAATGCTCTGGTTTGATTGACTTCTGCCCAATTCTGCTGTTTGTATATTTTAGCTGTAGTCATTGATTTTTATGAAGTTTGTTACTGATGCTTTAATGCATTTGTACATTGCTTTGGCGGGAAAACAAACCAACATTTCGGTAAGCAAATAAATAAGAAAACAAATACTATGAGTCAAGATTGGTTTCATTCTCTATGAAGACTACCAGCAGACAAACTCAGGGGCAATTAGGAATTATAAAATAACCCTGAAATGGAGTTTCCTATCAGGATTTAATAGATTTTTCTAGTCATCATAAATAGAAGACCTGTGTTGCAATAAATGAGCTACTAAAAACTCTGTGCAGGGAGACCAGAGGCGGATCTAAAGGGGGGGGCAAATCTGTAAGTGTTGCAAGAAGCCTTACCCTGTCATGTAAATCCCTCCTCTCCCTTGCTGCTGTAGCCAGTAAGCAACACCAAGATGTTGCTGTTCCCTGTGAGGATTGGCTAGAACAGTGCAGGAGAGGAGTGTTTTCCAGTGCAAGGTAAGGCTTCTTGCAAAACTCACAGATTTGCCCCCCCCTTAGATCCGCCTCTGAGGGAGACAAGGAGCATTTCCAGACAACATAAATGAGCCCAGATCTCTATGGAACAGTAAGTTCAATCAGAACCCACCATGAAATTCCTTGTTGTGTCAAGGAATACTACTCAACACTTCTGCTACACACTTAGAATTTTGAGACAGTTAGCAGAGAGAGAGAGAGAGAGAGATCAGCCCTCACAACAATGCTGGGCTTCGAGAAACAGAGCAATACCAAAGCCAACCTTGTGGAGTCACAGAGGTATTGGCTCCTTATTATTGGTATATTTCCATCCTATCCTTTCTGCAAGGTGCTCTGGAAAGCATATCCAAATTTTACCATTAGGCCTTGTGAAGTAAATGAGGGAGGGAGGGAGGGAGGGAGGCCTAGAGTGGCTCACTTCATAACTGGTTGAGGAAGCTCCATAGTTAAGTGAGGCTTGTTCTTGTCCCACACTTTAGTCACTATACTGGCTCTTATCTCAATGCACGAAGTTCACCAAAATCTGTAAATGTAAAAAAGAGTCGCAGTCTAATATTCCACATGTGAGCTGCCTTGAGGAGCCCTTAGGAGGTAGAAAGGTGACATGCAAATGCCCATATCAATAAATATGTATGCATTTATGCAAGTATCTACATCTTCACTTAACATGAAGGTAAGTAATTCAAACAGAGAATATTGAGCGGTGCGAACCATAGCTAAGATGTCAGTTCTCTGAATTGGCTGCCACTCCACTTCAGACCTATTATTACAAAGGAACTTGTTCAAAAGAGGCAACTGCAATTATACAACCATTTTTGCATAATTTTGCAAAAGGATAAATACCAAATTAGTACTAGGAATACAAGTTGAGTAAGTCAGATGCCTAAGATCATAGCTTGGTCAGATGAAAACAGCATCTTATAATCACCAGAGTATACAATCTAAGGCTTCGCTGAAATTTATGTACGTCTTATTAACAGAGTTTTAATTAAGAAAGGCTATAACATTAATCTAGCAAAAAGGAAAAAAAAGAAAGTATATCAAATTTTCAGATTAAAATGTAATTATTAACTATTAATCTGCACCATAATTTGGCTGTGTTATTAATGAAATACATTAGTAAAACTGAATACTGGAATTTATATATAAATTTAAAAGCTGCTATTTGCTCAGCCAGGCAATCAACTCAAAATTTTCTCATTAGTTTTGGACCCCAGCTCCAGAACCTTTTAGAAAAAAAGATAGCACCAATTAGTTTCTATTTAAACTTAGGATCTGCTCCTATTGAGCCCAACACAGGCAGTACTACCTGCGTCTCTGTCGCAAACGGTGCCATAAAGTGCCTCCAACACTGACAACAGTAGCCAGGGGCGCCCCGGACAGAGCCCTGCTTGCCCCCGATTCTGGGTGAAGCGGGAGGGCATTCCAGGGTGGGGGGTGGAGCTGGGGCAGGACCGGCAGTGACTCTCGCTCCCAGTTTCTATCCGGCTAAACAGCTGGCACAGAAGCGAGTAGATCCATTGCCCGCCCTGTGCCCTGTGTTCTTGCGAGGAAAGGGGACAAGTGTCCTGTTTCCCTGTGGAGGCTCCGTGGCTGCCTGGCGGTCATGGGATTCAGCAGTATCCGCCTAGCTACTGCTGTGCTCCTGGGCGGTCAGGCAGCATAGGACTGGGCCTTTTGTTGGCCAGATTGGCCCTAGAGAGGCATTCAGGAATACTATTCAACAGCTGAATCCCTTGATCTAAAGTTATGAAAGGTATCTATAGCAGGACTGGTTCAGGCTGCAATCCTGGGCATGTTTTCCTTGGAGTAAGCTCAATTTAACACAATGGGGCTTACTTCTGGCTAGACATGCGTACCATTGTGCAATCATACATTGCTCTCCCAGGTGCTCTCTCCTACACAGTTTCAGGGCATAGGCAGAAGGGACTTGAAGCAGGAGCCTGACCAAAGCTATGTTGGTCTGAGTCTGGTTAGTGCTTGACGGGGAGACCACTGGAGAACCTGACATATAACACCATGAATAGCATCGGGGAAAGTTCAGTATAAATTTGATAAATAAAATGATGTGTAAACCAAAGACTATCCTGCCCTCCTCCACCTTTCTATGCCTATCCTGGCTCCAAGGACACCGGATATTCTCAGCTACACCTGGATTCACAGCTACACCTGGAGTCCCAGGTGGCGGCTGTGGCCAGGGGAGCCTTTGCTCAGCTTCGGCTGATCCGCCAGCTGCGGCCGTACCTGAGCTGTGTGGACCTGGCCACTGTGACCCATGCCCTAGTGACATCTAGATTAGATTATTGCAATGCGCTCTACGTGGGGCTGCCTTTGAAGATGGTCCGGAAATTACAACTAGTACAGAACGCGGCGGCTCGGGTGGTTGCTGGGGCACATCGGTTTGACTCTGTCGAGCCGCTGCTTCGGCGACTACACTGGCTGCCGGTTCTGTTCCGGGCCCAATTCAAAGTGCTAGTTTTGACTTTTAAAGCCCTTTACGGCTCGGGTCCGGGGTATTTGAGGGACCGCCTTCTTCCATATAATCCAACCCGTACTCTTAGATCATCTGGGGGGGCCCTTTTGACTGTGCCGCCACCAGGAGAAGTGAGAGGGGCGGCGGCCAGGAAGAGGGCCTTTTCGGTGGTGGCCCCCCAACTCTGGAACACCCTCCCCTTAGAATAGAGAACTGCTCCCTCTTTGTTTACATTTCGGCGGGGGCTGAAGACCTTTTTATTCCAAAAAGCTTTTAACTGTTGACAGGCTGGCTGGTTATTATAATCCACGGGGCTTGTTGTTTTTTAAATTGTTTTTAAATTTGTTTTTAATTGTGTTCTTAATTTTTGATTGTATTGTTGTTTAATACTGTTTTAATTGTTTTTAATGTGAATTGTTATATTGTTTTTTTTATATATATTGTTATGCCGCCTTGGGTGCCTTCAGGCACAATAAGGCGGGGTAAAAATCTAATAATAAATAAATAAATAAATAAATATTCATTGGAATAGAATGTACGGTATATAAAACACTATGCTTTTCAGTCCAGACTGGACAGACTGTACCTGACAAATCCCTTTACCCCCTTTCCTGGGCCTGGTCAGCTGATATGGGGTAATGTGGATTTGCACCAGCTACAGAGCTCACACAGGTCCGTGCTGCCCCATTACGGATGCTGGGGCTGACCCTGGGGCAAGGGGACAAATGTGCCTTTACCCAGAAGAGACTTCAGCATGCAAAATCCCCATGGAGACCACAGCGCAGCCCACTGCATTGCTGTGTGGGCATTTGCCCTGGATTGGGTGGCTCGTCGTGGCTCTGCAGCTCCTGCAGTGCAGCACACGCAAGCTCAGCCGATACCGAACAGTAACAGTAATCTGGGTTGGCGCAGCCTTGCTGTTGGCCCACAACTCCCCTCTCTCTTTCATCGTCTGTCTTGTGTGAAGTCAAGCTGATGAAGTCCAGTTGTGACCTTCCTCTTCTGTGCGAGCATAATCGTGTATGTGTGCAATCGTGTGTATTTGCCTGCGTCTCCATATGCAAAAGGGTAAATTTATTATTTTATTGAACTACTTTAGCAGAGACCTCGGAACAATCTGAAACGTCCTTCCCAAACCGGTAGGTCCGGGCTGGGTTCCCTTTGAGCAGTTGTAGTGCGCATTAGGAGGGTTTACTCCGCGGAAGAGACTGGCTCCCCCACCACAAGCATTTCAGGGAATGCTTTTAGGCACATCCCTGGCCCTGTAACCCTCAGTTCAGGCGCCATAGAACTGCTCTCCAGCCACAGCCTCTCTCTGTGGCCTGGAACGCAGGCACCCTTCTCCCATTTACTTACCCTGGATTTCCCTGGGAAACACACCTAACCCTCCCTCTGTTCCTTCTGTCATGAGAAGGGGAATTTGGGGGTATGATTTAACTTGATTCTGACTACAGGTGGGCCCTCTTTATCTGTGAGTTCAGAACCCACAGATTTAACTTAGAGGAGTTTGAAACCCGTGCTAGAGAAGCCTTAGAAAGGCACTTCCCCTTTTCTTGCTTTCTTCACATAACAGACTTGTGATGTGCGAGGAAACAAAACCATATAGGAACTGGTACTGTCAAAGAAAAATCTCAGCCATATATGTCTCCAAAACATGCTTCTTGATGGCTGAAAATCTGCCTCTTCTGTCTTTGTAATGGAATACTATCCAAGTTTGGGCTGTAGTGTTTAATTGCTTAGGGAAGCACATAAAAACCTGTGGAGCAACTCATCACGTAATCTGCAGTCAAGAAGCAACAATCAGCATTTATTTATTGCTTGAGGCCAAGCCCACAGTAAACCAGACTTTTAAGATAAACATCACAATCCACCATAAACATCTGAGTACAAACAACTAGCAGTTATTCACCAACATTTTATATTTTCTTTCAGTTATTGTTTTGTTCCTTTTGGCACTTAACACAAGGGAATTGGGGATGGGGAAATTCTGTGAAGACAATCCATCTTTGACAGATGATATTTGCACAAAGTGATATTGTTTCATTTGATGTACATTTGACTTATTAAAAATGAAAACCATAATCCATGAAGGAGGGGGGTCTCTCTTAATGGGAAGTGGCACAGTTGCTGTAGATTAGTGAGATGGTCCTTGTGAGCTGCCCCCCAAAAGGGCAGCACCCCACAGCAGAAAGAAAACAAAAAATATTTTCAAACTGATTCAGGATAGTACTACAGTCCCCATCTTTGAGGGTTTATTGTTCCAAAAAGGATCTCCAAAGAAGGCAACATGCCAAAATGCACTGGGCTTTTTATTTTATTTTTTAAGTGTGTTTTCTGCATCAGTTTAAAGGCCCATCCTTTTTTCTTTTTCTCTTGCAGTCCCTGTGGCAACAGAACTATCATTGCAGCCTGGAGGAAAGACTTGAAAAGGCGAGACATAGAGTGTGAGCCTCTCGTGGTTTGCTGTTGTAGGAAGAATGATCTTCGCAAGGGACTATGGGATCGGGACAA
>JAJKFI010000015.1:18759893-18792398 GCA_029204185.1 Lerista edwardsae | reverse complement strand
AAGCCGGCAACCGTTCGTGCGGCAATTCTTTGATGCACAACCCGGCAGTTTGCACTTGACATACACAGTTTTAAAGGCAATGTATATTGTTTTAAATACACCAATAGGTTTATCATATGCTGTCATTAACAAAAGCTGACATTACGTGAGAACAGAAATGGTTTTTCAAAGACTGCTGCTAGATGGGCAAGAGTGCTCAAAAAGAATGAGTTGCACTCCTATAATACCACAATATTATTTTAGTCCTGACATTTGGTGTTTCAGATGAAAAAGTGCAACACTGTATATAGCACAAAGGCAGAACAAAGCTACAGCTATGCCATGTGAAACAAAGTAGGGTTTAAAAGAAATGAGTGGCATTGGAAGGATCCTTTATCATGGATAGGGAACCATTTACTACAGTCTCCCACACACACAGTGGTGTCATCTAAATGATTTAACAACAGGTACTCACTTTTGATTGGCACGTGTCGGGACCCGCCCACCGGAAGTGACGTCATAAGCCAGAAGTGATGTCGTGGCAGGAAGTGACATGAAAAAAGCCCTTTTTGAGGCCTCAGATGATTTTAAACTGACCCAACAGTTGCAACAGTATTCCACAGCACCCCCAGAACATGTTAAGGAGGCCTGGCATCAGGTTAAAACCCCAGAGCAACTCATTTTTCAGTGGCAAGGAAAGGAAAGGCTCCGCTCGCTGCCTGCCTGCCTGCCTGGCTCTGAGAACATGCAGGCAACTCAAACATGCAGGAAATTCAAACGTTGCAGAGGGCAGAGTCGACGAGTGGGCGGGCAAATGGGCGGGGCCAGCTGTAATCCTAGAAACCGGTACTCGCGTACCCCCGCGTACCCCCTGCATGACATCACTGCACACACACCCCTGTCTCTCCCCCCCTCCCACCCGTCTTTAGGTATTAATTAACCCATTGTCAAAGAAGGAACAAAATAACAAAAAAAGGACATATTGCCACTTTTTATTTATCTAGCTGAGAAGCTGTCTCATTCGCCTAGTACTGGTTGTTTGCTTTCAAGTACCATGGTAGAAAGAAGGAAAAGATGAATGCAATTGCCCTTGGAGCATGTCCTGTTTGCCTGAATGTTGAAGATGAGCGAGCTCCCATATAGAAAGTCTAGAGGATGTAGGCCACAAGCTTTGAAGGGCTTTAAACATATCAGCACCTTGACCCTTCCCAACTCAAAAGGGCACTTTACTTAACTGGCACAGGGATCAAATGTACTCCAATACAAAGTAAGTCAGAGATCAGCAATTTGAGTGTGAGCAACCATCAGTTGTTCTTTATTAAGAACAGGCAGGCCTTGTCTCCACAGATTCAATTATCCACTTATCTGAGGGAGGTGTGCATGTGCGTGCACGCATGCATGCACACACACACTCCCACAGGGCCGGCCTTAAGCCAATGTGACCAATGTCATCACATCGGGCCTCGCGCTTTGGGGGGCCCTGCTGGTGCAGTAAGCATATTGCTTCCTGCTGCAGTCAGGATCTCTCAGGATTGTAGGTAAGTGGGGCAAGCAGAGCAGCTTTACCTTGGGCCCTCTCACCTGCCCCAGCTTCTGAAGTGCCCAAAATGGGCCTCCCGGAAGCAACTGGCAGTGATGTCAACCTGTCACTACTAACTATTTCCAGGTGCCACAGTTTGTGTGTGGCACCACAAGTGCTCTTCTTGGTGAGTGGGGGGCCCTGTGGGAAGTGTGGGGGGGCCCCACAAGAATGCCCCACATTGGGCCCCGCCACTCCTAGAGCCGGCCCTGCACTCCCATTACATTACCTGTTTTTTATTGTAGAATCACATGCAGTCTTGTTTAACAAATGAGCCTGCATGCTACAAAGATACACCTGTGGGCCACTGTAAGATACAGGAAGTTGGATTAAATTAGCCTTTTGGCCTGATCCAGTGGGGTTCTTCTTATTAGGCTGTGCATGCCTGTAATTCCATTGGATGGTGCATGAATACCACAGTGCATTTCATCCTGCAGTAGGGAGCAGTCACAGAGGCCTCCTCAAAGTTAGAGAATGTTTGTTCCCTTACCTTGGGGCTACATCAATGCTGGAATTTGGATACGATTCGGCCATGAGTCAATCTTTTGTATAATTAATCAACTCTGACAACCTGTGTATTTGGAATATGCCCAATTGTTTTGAAATAATTTTCACATATGGCAAATCCTCAGAAACATAAGTACTGAACGTAAGTACAATAAACATAAGTACTGAATGCAGTTTCCAAAATTTCCACATTCTTTTCAGATTGAATATCACATTTGCCTTACATATCTTTCCATGTGCTGCAGTGATATTTCTTTGCCTGTTCTTATGATGCCTATTTTTGGGGAAATACACAAAAATTCCAGTTCAACTTCCCATGAATCCAAATGTGGTCTGCAGTCACAGCTCATCATAACGGAAACCTCCTTCAGAGAACAGAGTTTGGATTTTCATGAGAGGCCATCATCTTTTTCTTAGCGCTTACTGAGGATTGAGGTGAACAAAACAGGTCAAGAAAATCACACCTCACTTATCTGTTTAATACAAGGGTGTTCAATGTCATTCTGCACTCTGATATTCCAATTTTTGAAAGAAAAGACTTCAGAGCAGACATTTCAGTCCCTTCTGACCACTCAATATTATCTTTTCTATTAAGGAATTACCGAAGAGTAAACAAGTCAAAAATAAGAACTATTAATAGAGCTCTGAAATGACTTTAGAGCCTCCAAGGGTCCTCAGAACTGTAACCCTGAGCAGACTCTGATGTCAAGCTCCTTTAAATGACTGAAAGACCACTGGCCACAGAAAGACTTGAAGACCATGCTAAAGAAACTGTTTGAAAACCTTGTCTTTATTGTGGAGCGGCTGATAAGGCTAAGCATTTTTTAAAAAACTATTTCTTCTATGTCTTTTTTTTACTTGCATCCTCTCCTGCAGTGCACTTCTGTAAGTTCAGCTCGTCACTGATGAAAATTTCACAAAAGGAAGAGATAACTGAAGTGAAAGTAACTTGATGACCTTAACATTTTTCCCCCCAAATGATATATCTTGGCAGTTAAGGAAGTAATCTCAGGAAATTGCAGTAATCAAAACAATTTTACCCAATGCCTCAATTCCTATTAAAACTTTACAAGAGATTGCATTTCAGCTTAAAGAGGTAAGCAGCACTCACACAAACTTCATAACTTGTAACTTTTCTGTTATATAAAGCTGGTTTCAAATGAAAAATCCTGGAATCCTGGGACTGAGGACGTATTTTATAAGTTTTCCCAGTATAACTTATGCCCAAATGTTTGTATTCTAGTACAAACATTTTTATCAAAAATTAACAAAAAAAAATCTCACTGGGTGACTAGTTAACTCCCCAATGATTAATATTCCCCCAGTAACCTGAGTAGCACTGGATGGAAAATTACGTTGTTTGGATTCCTTGTGGCGAACCTGTTCTTCAACAGACATAGTAGCCACATGCTAGCCACTGGTTCAAGTTCAATAGGATAGTCAATTTCAGGGTTACACTCCACAGCTAAAGAAGCAGCATGGGGCTGAATTAGAGGCTCAACAAAGAGAGATTTGTTTATTTTTGTTGAAAATTTGTCTTAATTTTTGTGAACGTTCACTGCCTCGTTATCCAATACTAAGCAGTCCGAACCCCTCAATGACTCTGCATGGTTGTCCATCGGCTTGTCTCTCCATGAATGCACTTATCATGTACTGAGTATCTCAACAGCCCCTTTTTGTCCTAAGCTGTTTACTGTGACAATGCCTCCAGCCTGCTGATCATATTGTCCATGGGCTCCTCCTGGCTGGCCACTGCCCACGCCAAGCACATGTTCTATACTTGAAGACAACCTAGTCAGAAACATGGCTGAATTGGCCATCATCTCATTGGAACATGATTTAGGCAGCACTATTACTACTATATACAATTTTTAAGCCTGCTGAGCTGCAAAAGAGCAACGCATACTGTATATGGAGTGACCAAACTCTTGCCATGATGGTGCATATCTGACTTGACCGCCCTGTCAAGGTTCTCTGCACAAGAAAGTCCTTTTAAACTTTGAACTTTAGCCTCTGGTTATGAGACGGAAAGTTTATAATCAAAATTAAAAAATGGTTTCACATTGACTACTGGCTTTTGGCGCAAGTAGAGTAAGCACGCATCACGACTCTTAACAGCTTGATATATTTAATCTACTAGCCCACTTTGCTAATTAGAATGAACACTTGCGGCATCTTATGTGACAGACTTGGTGAAAGATGGTTTTCTTGGCAGGAGATATTCAATATTCAATTATTTTGTTGTTAATAATTTATTTGGTGTAAGAGAGCGAGAGCGAGAGAGTATTGTAAATAAACAAGCGTCACTCTGAAGCAACAATTGTTATATTTACCAATAGGCCATGCCATGAGTTTCAGGAATGGACTTGCAGGCGCGAGATGTTATCACTGGGGCTCATTTCTTGTAAATCTTGCCATTGGCCCATTTGGGGATGTGGCAAAGGAGGAACCATCAAGGCACACAGCCCGGATGCCTGGTGTTCCCCTAAGTACTCCTGGACCTTTCACAGGGAGAATAAGACAAAATAGACCCTCTGCCGCAGCATGCCCCTGGAGGATGGTTCGCTGCACCAGGGAGACGAAAAAAGAGAACAGAAGGCTTCCTCCTGTGCCTTCCCCTCTTCTCTGAGGTGCTTTCTTTACCCTTTACCTATAACAGGATAATTCCATCTTCAGGAGAGTTAAACCTTGCAAAGAGGGCTAAATACTGCATACTCGCAGTCTCAATATAGGCTTGTCTATTTCAAATCTGACAAAGCACGTCACTGCTTCCAGAACACAGGCTGCCAGGGGAAAGAGGGGGAAAGAAAAGGTCTTATCTGCCCATTCCCAATTAGATTCACACAGTCTCTGGTACCAGCCTGGTTTTAACCATGTTCACTGACACATACAGCCTCCCACTCTTCCCCAACAGGATCTCCAGGAATTAATAATGGCACGCAGGAGTTTTCTCCTGAATAAAACAGTTACAAGATTCCCTGTTTACACTGAAATCACTAGAAACAGGTTGTCATAAGAACTGATATTAAGTTGGGATATTTTTAGTTGTATGAGACTACAGTTGTAGAGAATGAAATTTTGAAATATTAATACATGTAAGCTTTTGAACTGGGAACGTTACTGGTTGAACATTTTGGCTCCACCTGTGGAAAGCATCTTCACGGGGTTGAACATACAAAAAGAACAGAGGATACAAAACTCCTTGCAACCCCCTGCTTTCCACAGGTGAAGGCAAAACGTTGGGACCAAATCCCACAATTTATTTTAATCCATGGTTTAAAGACTTAAGCAACATTTTTAATTAAGTTTTGGTTTTGCAGCACTTGACAAAATTTCTTGGGCTTAGGCACCGCTTCAGAGAGAAGGAATCCCCAAGCTGTGGGATGGCTTCTCCCTCACCTTTAAGCTGTTTAGGAATGACTTTTCGTTTCCCCAAGTTTTAATTTTTTTCCTTTATCATTTTATTATTTCACCATTCAGCATTTTTGTCTGTAGCCAGGCCCATGATTTCCGTTCATGTTTTATCAAATTCTGCAAATGTCCTTTTGACTGAATAGACCTCTTCATATGAATGTACTCAAGTGACTTACTTGTATGCAGTGTTGTTATCCTACCGGTATGCTGGGCGGGACATCTGGGTGATTGGCAGCCCGCCCGTCGCGTACCGCAGCGTTATGCCGCTTGCGTAACCAATTACGCCGCTTGTGTACGTTACGCAAACGGCGTAATGCTGCGGTACGCGACGGGCGGGCTGCCGATCACCCAGATGTCCCGCCCAGCGTACCGGTAGGATAACACCACTGCTTGCATGATATTGTATAAGAACAATTTCCTGCACATGAATTCCTGCTCTTCCTTCAAATACAAAGTCTTGTACGTAGAGTGGAGGTCTGAACCCAGGAGGAAGTACACTTCTTTTAAAAAGGTGAGTCAAAGTCTACGATGGGCCTTCCATTTCTATCAAGCAGGGTGGCTAGACCTTAGAATGGAAACAGTAAATTATTCTGCCATCTTTTCAGTGTCCTGTGACAGGAGGTGCCCAGCAGATATCTGTTCAGCTTTTTCAGCAAAGAAAATTTCACAGTGAACAAGATTCTCCACTGCAGACTTGCTGTTGCAATAAAGGAATTTTTCTTGGGTTGAATCTTCTAATTTGAAAACATTGTTTCATGCCTCGGGTGAATATCGTTTTCCCATTTTCATTATCTTTTTTATTATTTGCCTTAAGTTAGAATCACCATCAGAGCATGGAAGGAGTTCTGGAATCAATGGATACATTAGCCAACAGCTAATGCCAGATCTTATACACAAATGGCATAGAACTGGTCTGAAAACTCCACTTGGGAGGTGCATTGTAGGGAACCAGTGGATATAAAAAGAGAAAAACAAATGTCAGCATAATATATACATAACCCAAACTACCCATACATGAGGCAAATCACCCCATTCCACCAATTTTAATGCTATCCGGCTTTCTAATGTTGCTTTAGCACAGCACAAACAACACTCCTTTCATTACAACTGCTGATAGCGAGGTTGTTTAGTTTTTCTCCAAAGAATGTTAAGGAATGACAGCAACCTGTTTTAATTTGGAATTTAACAATCATCACTAAAAAGCAGAGTACTTATGAAATCACAAGTGCACAACATCCATTGATTTAATGGCTGAAAAGAAGTAAAGCTTACGATTTACTTCTTGTCAGGTTTTTAGCAATCCAATTATTTCTGTTAATATGCACACATTACCCAGTCATATTTCTGCGCTGTCCCATTCTTTCTTGCCTTGCTACCTGTTATCAATGTTCGGACATTTAAAATTGCCCGTTTGCATTATAATTGGTTTTGGGAAAAAGCAGCAAAAGAATGAAGAAAAGAAGTGGCAGCAGAATGCTTTGTAATCCCAAAGGCTATAACAGGCATGTAACCGACTATCATTAATCAGGGCAGGTAGTTATTCAGATTGTCTGAGTCATCAGAATCCTAACATTTTTTTATCCTGACAGTATTTCTCAATCTCACAATGTGTTGTGTTTGTCCTTGTGTGCACTAGTATCCAATATACTGCTCTGTATTCCTGCTGTCTTGTTAAAAATGGCCTTGTAAACATCAAGGCATCAAATACCAGAAGGCAAGATACCTTGCAGGGCAAGAAAATCCTTTCGTTTGGAAAGCAGAGCTCTTGTTCCAATGGAATGAACTATCCAGGTTTTTGGTCCAGCCCTTGCCCTGGCACTCAGGAGAACAGTAAAAGGCAAGCCATAATGCTTTTATCCATGCAACTGCAATATTCAATTGCATATTGGCTGGCATTATATAACTTTCTGAAGTTTCACCAATAGCAGTATGGAGAGGTCTTCTATTGCTTTCTCTTTTTGCCTGTCTTTCTTGTCTTGTTTAACATGTTCTTCTCAGAATGGAGGATTTTATCATGCCAACTAGAATCGGCAGTCTCAGTTCCTGAAAACCCATAACACAATATTTGGAAAAACAAGATGAATCCTGAAATCTGAATCTTAAGTATTAAAAAAGAAAAAAAAATGTACCATAGTCTACTGTAGATCAGAGATTCCCAACCTCTACATGGAGGTAAAGGTAAAGGTTTCCCCACGACCGAATGGTCTAGTCGTGACCGACTGTAGGGGGCAGTGCTCATCTCCGTTTCAAAGCCTGTAGAGCCGGCATTTTGTCCAAGCTTCCGTGGTCATGTGGATGGCATGATTCTACGCCATAGCGCACAGAACGCCGTTACCTTCCCACCAAAGTGGTCCCTATTTATCTACTTGCATTTAGGTGCTTTCGAACTGCTAGGTTGGCAGGAGCTGGGACAAGCAACAGGAGCTTACTCCGTTGTGCAGTTTTGAACTCCAAACCTTCTGGTTGGAAAGGCCAGCAGCAGTGGTTTAACCCACTGCACCACCACGTCCCTACATGGAGGTAAGGGAACCACAAAATACCCAAGGGGCTGGCCAAAGGAGGGGGGTGGAGATTCGGTAGTGACGGTACTTTTGCAATTGCTCTGCCATCAATTAAAAGGGGCATTTCTTTACTTACTAGGGGTTGCTATGGTCCTCCGAAGAGTGGGTGGTCTTTTTAGACCAGGACCCACTTTTTAGAATGGCACTCATGTTGGAACCCACCAGAAATGATGTCATTAACCTGAAAGTGATGTTGTGGCAGGAAGTGACATAATCAAGCAGAAAGTGCTGTCATAGTGACAATCAAATGATACTCCTGGAATGTAAACTGGCATTCTTGGACTGTAGCAACTGCACAACTGTGAAACATCCCTGACCGAGAGCAAGATTAGGACAAAATATGATGTAACAGCACTAAGAACATAAGAATAGCCCCACTGGATCAGGCCAAAGGCCCATCTAGTCCAGCTTCCTGTACATCACAGTGGCCCACCAGGTGCCTAAGGAAGTTCAGTAGACAACAAGATGCTTGCATCCTGTTGCCACTCCCTTGCACTTGGCATTCTGAAATAGCCTACTATTAATGTAAGGAGGTTGCCCAACCCATCATGGCCTATAGCCCACGATGGACTTTTCCTCCAGAAATCTGTCCAGTCCCCCTTTTAAAGGCATTTAGGCCAGATGCCATCACCACCTCCTGTGGCAAGGAGTTCCATAGCTTAATTACCCGCTGCGTAAAGAAGTATTTCCTTTTATCTGTTTTAACTCTCCCAACACTCAATTTCAGTGGATGCCCCCTGGTTCTGGTATTGTGAGAGAGGGAAAAGAACATTCCTCTATCGACTCTATCCCTCCCGTGCATAATTTTATATGTCTCAATCATGTCCCACCTCAGGCGCCTTTTTTCCAGACTGAAGAACCCCAAATGCTGCAGTCTTTCTTCATAAGGGAGGTGCCCCAGCCCATCATTTTTGTCGCTCTCTTCTGTACCCTTTCCAGCTCCACTATGTCCTTTTTGAGATGTGGTGACCAGAACTGTACACAATACTCTACATGTGGCCTGACCATTGATTTGTACAGTGGTATAATAATTTTGGCTGTTTTATTCTCAACCCTTTTTTTAATTACCCCAAGCATGGAATTGGCCTTCTTAACTGCTGCCACACACTGGGTCGACACCTTCATCAAGTTGTCCCAAGATCTCTCTCCTGAGCTGTCAGCTCAGAACCCATTAGCCTATAGGTAAAGTTTTGATTTTTTGCCCCAATGTGCATCACTTTACACTTGTCTATCTTGAAACGCATCTGCCATTTTGCTGCTCATTCCCCCAACTTGGAGAGGTCCTTCTGGAGCTCTTCACAATCCCTTCTGGTCTTCACCACCCGGAAAAATTATGTGTCATCCGCAAATTTGGCCACCTCGCTACTTATGCCAGTCTCCAGGTCATTTATGAACAAAATAAAAGAGCCCCACTGAACAGCTTTTACTGAAGTAAAAACAATTTTAAACAAAAAACTCATTTGAAAATGCAAACTGTTAACAAAAAGGAATATAACAACGGTAAGATCTGCAGTTTCCAAGATTGCTGCTCCCAGCTTTCCGTGACCCACCTGACATCAGGTCCCAACCCACAGTTTGATTAACACTGATTTAGAAGCATAAAAAGATACTATTACAACAAAAGTAAATCCATCTTTCTTATTGGTATGCCTTTTTTTCCTAATTAGCATCCATATGAAGACATTCCCACACTGGAAAACTATTTTAAGACATACTACAAACATACACCTAAAGTTTGGCCTTTAAAACAAAGAAAAAAAATTACCATGCTCAGCATTCAAAACAATGTCAGCAAAATCCTCAGCTCAGTGGGCAACTACAGCATTTACAGTCTGAAAACCATAAATGCTCTGGAACATATAAACCTACTGACATGATGAATAAGATGCATTCGGTTTTTAATGGCTTTTGTGATTTTGCTCCTGTGAGCTGCATATTACGTGAAATACTGCATGTCCTGGAGTACTTGGAAGCAAGCTCTCCCATTATTATTCAGCATTAGCTCCATTTGCTGATTCGATGACTAAAGGCCAATTGGCCAGATGCAATTTCCGCTTTCTGATGTTAAACTAACAAGCAGCAAAGCTAAGGGCTGTCATTCAACGCCCAAAAGCCTGTATGAATCAGGAGAATCATTTTATGAAGTACTGCGTGAAGCAGAGCTGGATACAGTAATTATCTGAAGGAAGTACTCGGTTTTCTAAGAGAACATTTACATGAAGAAATAAATAAAATGATTTTTAAGGCCCAGACTCATTTTCACATAGATATTTAGCACTTTACCGACCCAAAGGGTTTCAAAGTCAGTAATAAGAATTCTGGGCCTGCTCCAGATACAAACTTAGTAAAATTCTGTGTTGCTTATAGACTGGAACATTATTAACATCGGTAAAAAATCTAAGCAACCAAGCACCCACAAACCCACTTCCTAGCTCACCAGCAATGAGTTGTGCCTCCCCAAAGGTGTCCTTTCTATCACCATTTCTGAGGCGGTACGGAGTAGTCCCTTCAAGCAGTGAAGAGAGGCTCCCACCATTTTTTGATCTTGTCCTTATCCCAGAGCAAATGAGAGAAGACCATCTGACTCCCCACTACTTAAAGTGGCAAGGATAAGTGCTTCCCTAGCTGGTGGGTCACAACCCATCAGTTTGGAAAATACTGCTCTAATCTATTCAAGCATTAATAGCATTAATAGGACAGGCATTAATAGGATAAGGACAAGTTGAAGACAAATGCTGTCCTCAGGATTACTGGATCTTGTGGTGCCCATCAGTATAGGGGCAGGATATGCCAGAGTGTTCTTGCTCCTCACATTGCATGGATAGTGGCAATGCAACTTTTAACTTTCTAAATAGGGCTAAAAGGAGCATAAATGTGACACTATATCCACAGGGTCAACAATTCCTTGCATGCAGAAGGCCCTACTGTCCACACAATCTTTACCGTTCATTTCCAGGGGAGGCTCTATGCACCAATCAAATGTGTGCACTTCCCCCTTGCATTCTAAGTGAATATAAAAACCAATTCGTGCAGAATTGTCATGTGCCCATCCAAACATATACAGCTCTGACTCAAGAACATTGCCTGCAAAATGTCCAACCTATTAATGTTGCATAGCCATCTACCCTACCCTCGTGGTATACAGCCATGCGGTGAATCGGAAAAAGAAAAGGCCACTTCCTGATGAGGGTTAATTTCAAAAACATGAAAGGTGTTTTGGGTTCTCCTAATATTTATTAAAGTGTGTATTGTTTGCAGTTCTGAGTTTAGAACTTCAGCCTGCCCAATGAGGCTACTTGGATCTGTGCTGGTGCAAGTCTGAGAATCCTCATGTAGGGTTTCCAGGCAGGGGAAGGGTTAGGATATGGTGGAGGTTTCCTTGGCTGATTACATCTTCTTCCAGGCCAGATCCACCCCTGCTCTGCCTTTCCCCACCCAGAACCACCCCTTCCCTCCTCTGTTCTGTCTTCTCCCGCCCATGCACCACTCAATCCCAAATAGGATTGTGCCATGAGTCACATATGAATAGTGAGAGTTGAAAAAGAAACGGCCAGCTATATTAAGCATGCAGGGCTATAAATATGAAAACATAATAGCAAGGGAGGGCTATGATTTAAAGCTGTCTGATTACTACAACTGGGGAGAACATAAAAATTCCAACCCCGTTCAGATGCAAAATGAAAGGAGATATTTCATCAGTTTAAGAAAAGATAATAATTTTAATTAAATGCAGAAGAAAGCATTCTTGATATTATTAATGAGGTGCTAGTAACTTGCCATCATTGTTATTAACCATTTATGTAGTACTGCACCTGGTAATTTATATTTGTTATCTCATTCAGCAAGGAGGTTGGTTGAAATTGTTCCTGTTTATACAGGGGAGGAAATGTGGCACCACCGTATATTGCATTAGCATTGGGCTTATCCACAAATCACAAGCCATTTTTGTGTCGTACTTATCATAGCAATTACTAATCATATCTTAAAGAAAGGTCTATTCCTAAAACAATGTCAGCATGTGGCAACTGTAGAGGCAACTCTTCCCATCAAGAGATGCATCAGCCAGGAAGGACATTAGTCTTGTACATCCACTAGCATGTATGAATCTAGTTCTCTGGCATGCTGCCCCCATCTCAAACCACCCAAAACAGAATGCTTCCAAAGCCAGACCCTGGCTGAATGGTGCACCTGCACAGGTTTCTCATGGCTGCCTTGCCATGGGCTGACATGGCTAGATGTTTCACACTTTTTGGAAAGGCATCCAAAAGGCCCTCTAGCTATCACTGTTGTTTGTTTTTAACTAGACAGTAAACTACAAGCATGAACAAATACATTAAACAGACATTGACACATCCCAATCTTATACCTGTGTATTCAAATGTAAGTTTAACAGCCCAGTTCTATAGGGATTGCTACAACAGAGGAATAGAGTTCAACAGTTATAACAAGTGACATGGTAATATGCTACCGGCAGGTGGTAGCCATTTTGGAGCTGCTGCCAGTGACTTGCTCTGGAGCGAAGAAGCCAGCATAGGAGCAGATTGTGGAGAGGGAGTGAGTGGAACTGGGAAATCTGGGGGAGGAACCAGAGATCAGAGGGATCGTTTGCCAATGGTGCATGCAGGATCTCATCTCGCTTTCAAAAACCTTCCCGCTACTCTTCCCTCCTTGGAAAGATACCATCAAAACAGGTGGTGCATGTCCAAGGAGAGTCATAGGAAGCCTCAGCTGCTTATGTGGAAGTAAGTAAAAATATTTTCATTTAATCTCCTATTTGCTTTTGAGTCATGGCAAGGCACCCCCCCATCACCACCACCGCCACAAGATGCTGCAGACTCCAAGTCTGCATCATTGCATGGGGAGTTCAATCAGTCAGTCAATCAACAGGTACTTATATACCGCTTTTCAACACGAAGTTCACAAAGCAGTTTACAGGCAAATAGTAATAATAAAGTTAAATGGCTCCCTGCCCCTATGGGCTCGCAATCTAAAAAAAGGTAGACCACCAGCAACAGCCACGAGAAACTGCGCGGGGGTGAAGAGGGACAGTTACTCTCCCCCTGCTAAATATAAGAGGCGCACCACTTGAAAATTTGCCTCTTGCCCAGTTAGCAGGAGTTAGGTGGGATTGGGCTGTTAGTTATGTATTAAAGTACTTGCTTTTGTCTGTCCCGAACCTACTGTAATCTAAAGTTCTAATGCAATTAGAGAGGGGAAAGAAATTCTCTCTGCCTACTTTCTCTACACTTCTACAAACGTTTTTCATTTGTGCTATAGTTTACTGCAGTTCAATTCAAAACATGAGGTGCTACCATCAATCAGAAATTCAGCATGAAGCAGCTTCCATAATAACTGCATAAAAAGCTATAACGTAAGAAACAATGGTGACAAAAATACAAAGATGCTAAAGGACAGATGCATTCAATCACCTGCGGCATTTCAACAATGAACTGGAGCTTGATAGGTGTTCTGTGAATGCAAGCCCTTGCTAGGAAACAGAAAAAATATCTGACACTGTAGGTTTAGTGCATAACCTATCCTTTGAAAGAAAACTCCAGTATGTTAGACATGAAGGATCATCCACAGAAGATGATGTAGAGCATTGGATGCGATCCCCTCTTAATATTCTCCTGTTGTCTCCTTGGACTTGAGCCAGCTACAGAGCTGGAGCAGATCCAAAGAGACCCATTGGTGACTGAGGGGCTTATGGAAGGGGAAATATTTTCCCAACCTCTCCTAAGCATCTTGATTGCCTGCCCCCAAAGACATGCAGCACAGCCCATTTTAGTGCAGCTGCGTGCTGTGCCAGGGAAAAGGATTGCACTGGGTTGTGTGACACATTGGCACATCCTGCAAGTTCCACTTAGTGAAGAAGATGCCACAAAAATAGGAGAGCTTCAACCAACAGATTAAGGGCATGTCATCCCTCACCAGGTACCATGACCAGGTGCCTCGCCAGGTGAGACAATGGCAGCAGAGAAAGTGAAGCCATGCGGGGTGAAACTGATGCGGGGTGCACTGATGAGAGAGTGGTGGGAGCTACAAAAGGAGAAGGTGGAGGGAAGTATGAGGGCTTCCTGAAAAGCACGATGGGGCAAGCTGCAGGAAGGGTGCCTGCCGCGGAGGTCTGCGCACCCAGAGGAGCGCCAGGAACAGACTGAAAGAGGCAACCCCATCCTCTCCCAGGAAAACCTGCTATTGGACAGGCTGAGCTGTGTCTGACCTGGTATGGGGCTTTATTTCTGTTTCACCTGGTCAAGGTTGGACTTTAGTTAGGGATTTATTGATGGGGGGGATGGGAGGCCCTGGCCGACTATTAAGGGAAGAGGTGGAGTGGGGCCTTTCCTGTTAATAAAGCTGTGTTACTCTCCACTGTCTAATCCTCGGCTGTGATGCCTTTCCACCACATCCTTGCACACCATGTCTACGCCAGACCCCTTTTTGACACCCCCCCCGGGTGGTCCAGGACCCCTGAGGAGGTCACAGGGAGCAATCCTAACGTGTAGTTAGGCCAGCACAAGGGATTAGTGCTCACCCAGGAATGTCACAAACGTGGCATAAAGTGCATTTGCACCACTCTCGGAGTCAGGGCGGCCAGCGCACAGACGTGCATGCACTCGGACAGTGGTCAAAACACACTTTACGGGCCAGCACAAGTGACTTCTGCTGGCCTAACTCCAGGTTAGGATTGTGCCATAAGTAGGGTAGAGCAAAAGTGACACTTGCCCTTTACAGAAATTTGACAGGGAAACAAAAAGAGATTACTGATTATGTCACAGACTATATTCAATGATGATATTCACTTGCTCAAAGGCTTAAGCCAAGGGTTCCCATACAAGGGTTCCCATAAAGCCCTGGGGCGTCGCGAGACACCCCCTAGGGTGTAATGGATCACCAGCCGGCTGGCAGCGTGACCCACAACAGACCCACAATGGCAGTATGAGGCCCAACCCAGCAGGCTGAGCTCTAGCACACTATTACTGCACGTTTTGAAAAGCCCATCCGCTTGCCCTCAGCCTCTTATTGCTGTGTGAAGGTCTGCTGCAGGTTTCCTGGAATGTGATGTCAACATTGCCAGTCACTTCCGGGAGCCACATACTGCATTTGCAGCACTGGGGGAGAGCATCCCAGACTGAAGAAGATTGGGAAGCGCTAGCTTAAGACCTGCCCGGTTGTTCTTATCTGTGTAGAAGTGAATGTGTGGAGGGGTAGGATCATGCTTGTTCCATAACTCCTTTTGATATCCTGACGTTCACACAGTCATGATACTGTTTGCACGGGAACCTCACCATGTTAGCTACCTGCTCATTGTGTTGTAGCCTCTATTCTTTCTTTAGACCAGTTATTTTAACTGGTGTGCCATGGTGCATTGGGGTGCCACAAATGATCCGCAGGTGCACTGCAGGAATTTGAGAGAAGTTAGTTTATTAGTAGAGCCATTGAGGATGTGAGCCCCCCTTCCTGCTGGCAATGTAGTGTGCCTTGTCAATTGTCATGTACTGATATACTGTATGTCCTGAAAATTTTAGCGCCTTCAGTGTGCCCTGAGATTTTTAAAAAGGTTGAAAATCCCTGCATTACAGCACCATTCCTTGGGCTGATGTAAGTCATGCACTGGACCACTGCTGTCACGAAAGTGCTGTAAAGCATGTTTGCACCAGCACAAGTGCAGGCAGCAGTGTTGGCCCAATTGCACGGATGACAGACAACCGTAAGCCAGCCTTGCGCTGGCCGAGTTTGGTCAGCATGGGGGCTTTTCTGGGTGGGGGGGAAGGTGGAATAGGGCAGACGGAGGGCACTCACATGGGCAGGGTAGTCTGGGGAGGGGGAAAGAGCCAGGAGCCGGCAGTTATGCGGGATCCAACCCCCCATTCCTGGGCCACGCAGACGCAATCTGAGCCTCTACAGGCTTGTTGGTCTTACACCTGCTAAACAGCAGATATCCCCTTGCCCCACAATATCCCCTTGCCCCAGAGTGAGCTGCAGCTGCCTCCTAACTTGTGTTAGGGTGCAGCGCAGGTCTGCTGGCCCGCCTGCTCCTGCACAAAGGGTAGACACACTATGTATGTTCAGGCTTAGGCACTCCTATATAAATAGCAACATTAATATTCGAAGATCAGGAGTGGGTGTGACTTTAATTACACATTTGACTTTGAATGTCTCCATTCCTTCTCTCTTTCTCTCTATTCCTTCATTTCTACACAGAAAAGTTTAATAACTTTTAGTGTGAGAATAAGAAGGTAAGATATTTTTCTGTCTTGTACTTGGAAGCAGCTCTAGTAAAAAAACGCCCAAGATCAAATTGCCCAAGGGCTATGAGTCAGCACCAAATGGATTCATGCTCAGTGCGTCAAAAACATACGGAGAGAACAAAAACCACTAGCTTGTATTTAATTCCCAGCTCACCCCAAAATTAGCATTCCATGTCCTCACGAAAAAGTAATCGTAAACCATAATTTTAATTGTGGGCTTTGCTAAACAACATAAATTTACAAGTTAATATACAACATTCCCTGTTATTGAAGAGCTTCTTTTTCTCAGATAAAAGAACACAACCACAAATGTAAGAATGGCTTCACCTAAGGAAGAAGTGAACAATTGAGAGTTCCTTGTTTGATTGCTGTGTTTTCTTTCCGAGATAAATGTGATGAAAAGTACTGGGTATCGTCATCTGGGCCAGATACAAAATAGCAAATCAAAACAAACATCAGAGTCATATGCACTGTAGGCCCTAGCAATTGATTTGAAAGAATTTCTTTCTGCAAATTGATTTTTAAAAAGGGATTTTAGAAGGCTGTATTTCCACTGGCTCTTTAAAAGAGATTGGTCTATTCAACGAAGGGAAAAAGATGCCTGAGAAGGAAGATGAATGCATTCTAAAACTATTCCTGAAGGAGGTAATGGGTGAAGGAAATTCAGGTTGACAGAGATGTTAGGTACAAGAAAGACTGGGAGCGCAATCCTAAACTGGAGTTAGGTCAGCATAAACTAAGCCACCAAAGTTTGGCCAGCACAAGGCCCACCATAAAGAATGTTTGGACCACTCTTGGAGTCAGGGAGGATGGCTCACATCTGTGTGCTGGCCTTTCTTCTGAGAGTGGTCCAAACATACTTTACGGTGTTCCTTGTGCTGGCCAAACTTTGCCGGCTTAGTTTATGCCGGCCTAACTCAGTTTAGGATTGCACCCTGGGTATAAATTGGTCACTGATTGATTCTGGATTGAAAGCAGATTAACAGGGATGGGAAATTATGAAATGACTATCATTGGGTTCACCACAGATTTGGGCAAGTGTATGAGGGATCTCTTATGAGATTTGCTATGGTGTTTCATAAGTGCTAAAGAATAATAATAATAATAATATATTATTATTATTAAGGTGACCAACCGTCCTCCTTTAGGGAGGACAGTCCTCCTTTTGTAAGTTCTGTCCTCCCTCGAAATGTGTCCTCCTACATGTCCTCCTTTTTGCTATTTGAAGACTAATCTGTAAATCTCCATATTTGATCGATGCCGATCTGATCCGTTGCGTGTGATGTGACGTATTTGTATTTGACATGACGATTCGTCAAGGCTCCGTGTAAAGAGCAAACAAGAAAAAGCTAGGCCCTGGCTTGACTTTATTTTTAAAGAATTGTAACACAAGCAGGCTTGAGAGAGCTTATTTCATTGGTTGTTTGCAAAAGGTGTGAAGTTATAGCTGGGGTCAGGAATGCAAGCTATTCAGAAAGGGTACATGTAGCTAGCGCTGAAAACAGGAGATGGCCCCTTTACCCTGATAGGCTAATTGATTGAGCCTGAGGGGTGTGGCCGCACAACCACCATCAAGACCTTCCAAACTGCAAAACTCCTCCTGATCATCCTCCAAGAAGATCATCAGACCTGATAAAGCTTGCAAACCTGCAGACTTCCCTTTGCAAGACTGGAATTGCTGTCTGAGGAACAAGGTGAACAACTACAGCCTAGTCAGTGATAGGAGCCTAGTTTTCTTTGTTTTATAAGGTATCTCTGTTAGTTCTAGTATGCTTTCTTAGCTGTGTAACCCTTGTTTATCAATAAATTACAATTAAATTTAGTAGAAGCTTTGGTTGTCTTTGGGACCAGATAAGATTCAGTGGCTAAAGTGGCACGCTTACCAAATTTTAAGTTACTCATTGGAAAAAGTCCCCGTAGTTAGGACTTGTTTATCCTGGAGAATTTTAAGGTTAAGAGGAAGTATTCTTAACTTTGGGCCCAGACTAGTAGCAGTGGTTGTGAGCCTTGTTGTGCTTAAGGTCACACGCTGCTGAAAAAATCACAGACTCATAGGGGCCCAGAACTGATCAGGCATATGAGCCTGTGATTACACTCGGTACAGTGCGGCGAGACGCCATTATGAGATGCATGCGCTCCGCACAGGAGACCTTGAGAGAGAGCGCCGCGCACAAGTGGCTTTGTTTACTTCTTAATGAAGCACGACACGGCACATACGCACGCAGTGGACTCATGGTAATTATTTCTTTCAGTGAATATTCAATCATACACAGGTAAGCACAATTCACGTTTTAGTAATTCATTATCTATTTAATAATTTCCAAATATGTATAATTTTATTTACAAGTTTATACAACCCTGTTGGCATGTAAGCATAATTACAATATAAAATGTTACAAATGTTTTTATTATGCATTTATCATATTATAGTGTATTATTGTTACAATGAATAAAATGTTTCTTTTATTTACGATATTTTTTTCTTCCATTTATTTGTGTCCTCCTTTTCATTGTAAAAAAGTTGGTCACCTTATTATTATAGTATTATTATGATTTAGAATTTTATTTAGTGCTTTTCAAAAACAGTTCACAAAGCAGTTTACATAGCAATAAAAATGAAAGACTGTGGTCTCACAAAGGTCCTCAGGCCCCCAATCCTATTGGCGCCTAGTGCCACAAGGACAATGGTGTGAGGTGCTTTCCTGCTGTTGCAAGCTGTGAGTGTCCAGCTCCATGCACCGCTTTGGATGTCCACCTGCTCTGGTAAGTATGCATAGGGGGAGGAAGGGAGGAAGGGTGGGCAGAACTGAGGGCAGCAGAGGAGAGCAGACTGGGACCAGGAAGCAGGCAGGATCAGCAGTGGCAGCGTCCATCAAATCTAAACTGCCTTCCTGGGCTCTATTTGCCTTCACAGATCCATGTGAACTTGGGCCAGTGATATTGTGGTAGACCCACTGGCCCAGCAGGGGCTGACTCCAGGGCAAGAGAATTAATGCCCTGAGGAAGCCATGAGATGCAAACATTCCCCCAGGTAAATTGCTGGTGCAAGTCTGAGAAGCCCCATGTAGGGCTTTCCAGCCCAGGAAAGGGATTAGGAAATGGCTGGGCCTCCTCCACAGATCCTGCCCCCCCCCTTGGACCTGAACTACCACCTCTTCACCCTCGCTCCTCTGCTGCTTAGCACTGTACTTCTAGTATCAGCAGCTAAGCCCTCAGGCAGGATACAGTGCTGGAAGGACAGTGCAGATGGAGTTGTCATAAACATGCTCTATTTCTGTATTCATTTGCAACACCTATTGCCGGCATAGCGGTCACTGCACCAGTGCTAACCCCAAATAGGATTGTGCCACAATTCTCTTAAAAACCATCTAAACCAGTGGCCATCACCATATCTTGTGGCAGTGAACTCCACTGGTACATAATGCACCGTGTGGAAAAGTACCTCTTTTTGTCTGTCCTGCTAGTCTCACTGATCAGTTTCATTGGATGATCCCTAGTTCTAGGGTTGAGAGCGAAAGAGAGCTTCTTTCTATCACCTTTCTCTGCATGTTGCATATTTGTTCTATCCCAAATGCTCCTCAGCGCAATCCTAGCACGCCCTTTGCGTCAACGCAATGTCATCACGTTGACGCAAGGGGCGGAGCACTGGCGCGCGGGTGCCAAGCAGCACCCCCGCGTTGGGGCTCCAACTCTGAAGCCGACGCTGATCGCACAGAGAGAGAGTGACGGAGAGCCTCCCTTGCGCTGACCAAAGGCGGTCAACACAAGGGATTATCTGTACCGTTTCAGGACGGGGATTGGTGGGAGGGGGGTAGGCAGGAGGGGGGACTTGGGCGGGACCTGGGTGGGCTTGGGAGCTGGCCGTCAGCAAGGCTGCACGGTCTCCTCTGATCTGCGCTGGCTCTTTAGCCCTCCCTAACCCTAACCCTCCCCTATGGCAAGGGAAGACACACTCCCTTGCTGCAGGGAGGCTCCATCCCATCCTGAACAGCGTTGGATTTGGCACTGGCCGGCCGGCCTTGCTAATCCAGCGCTGTTCAGGACTGAGCCCTAAGTCATCTTTTTACTAAACTTGAAGCCCCAAATTATACATTCTTTTTTTCTTTTTTTTGCAAGGAAGGTGCTCCAGTCCCCTTCTGCATCTTTGCCAGCTAAACAGTATCCCTTTTCAACTGAAATAACAGCTGTTTTGCACCATAGTTAGGAATCAGGTAGAAATTGTATGCTAAATCAGAACTTGTAAATCAAGCGAGTCCTTCTTGAGGGTCATAACTTTAATTCACCTGGGTTGGGTTTGCTGGAGTATGCACTAACAGGTATGATTCTTATTACGTAAAATACAGCTTGACAGTTAAGTTGGAAGCTTCCATTCTGTCAGCACTCTAAGAACCTTAAGGCAGTCTGTAGATGTTTGCTAGAGATAAAAAGAGGATCATGCCACCAAGCTAAACAATTGAAGTGATACTTCAAAACTGGCCCTCTACGTCTTGGCCCTGAGAGCAGATAAAGCTACACTGATAGCCAGATTTCGTAAAGACTGTTTTAAAAACCAGCTTGCCTGTAGTTGATCTTATCTCAGGTAATACTGCTTTTAAGGCGCTAGTTAGGAATGGAAAAATAAACATCATATTAATGCTCTGGTTTTTGTATTGTACAGAAAATATACAAGCCACAAAACGTTTCTGTGTAACTCCTACACTGAATGTACACATAGCACAAGGAGCCCTGTCAGACCTCATTTCAAGCTGCCTGCTGAATGCTGTGGATGGGATTTATACCATTTGTGGGAAGTCTTTCTATAAGCTGTATTGTTCCCAGAGATCAGAAAAAGACACAGACAGGCGGGTTCATGTTAGTAGCCCTGACATATTTATAATAACTGTCTTCTATGTGCAATGCTTCCTTTTCACAATAACTTTCATCATAGGTTTGCTTAATGAATTGCGATAATCACAATATGATGGTCAAATATTTGAAACATTTCAAATGACTGAACTAAATATCACTAGACAAAATATGTTTTGTGCAAAACATACTGCACTATCAGGGAAGAATCTGCTTTATGACTGTGAGCACCTCTGTGCATAACATTTCTTTACAAAATATTTGTTCTGCTGAGAATTCACCATAGCCAATGCCAGCGTCATAGCTGGAAAGTGTGCCACTGCAAGCTGTGCTCCAGTCGCATCTGAGGGCCAGGGAGGCTGTGTGTGACCTCTCTGGCCCTCAGAAGGTCTTTTAATGCCCCTGGATGTGAAAATAATTTCATCCGCGCATTATTAAGTGTTCCTCGCGCAACTCCAACTTCTCTTCTTAGAGGGGAAGTGGGCCTAACTCAGATAGAGGCCTTTTGCCATACTGCATTGGCCTTATCTATATATATAAAAACGGACGTATATGTGTATGTTCCTTATACACGTCTCCGTCCCTTGACCCACGGCCACGAAACTTGGCACACACGTTCCTTGCAGCCTGGAAGGAATCACTGCGGGGGTCAGACCCCCCTACACCCCCCGGTTTTCGGGGAGGGGGCCCAGATCGTCGGGAACCAAGGGGATTGCATGGGGCTACAGGTCTGCTGCCACCCTGTGGTCACAGACGATTCTGCAGGTTCTGTGGGAGGGCTGAGCAGCTCAGCTACCAGACAGAGGGAGAACAGAAAGCAAAACTAAATGCTTTGCCTGCGTTGCCTGAGTGGCCCAGGGTGGAAAGAGCAGGATCCAGAGACTTCCAGCACCCAGTCGGATCTGAGAGGGGCCTATGTCCAGGGAGCTAACTGGCCACCTCTGCCTGTTTCTCATACTGCCACATGAGGATCGCAGGGCTGTCCTGCTGCAGGACCTGCAGACAGTAAGTGGGACCTTCATATTGCTCTCTTAGGTTAGGGTGTCCCTGTTTCCTCATGCATTTCACAGTGATAGTGTGCGTTTCGGGTTCCACGTCAGCAATACTGTGTTATTTCAGGGACGAGTTCTATATGTCTATCTATGGATCTCACTATGTCATACTTTTGAGGGAGGTTTGTATATTTGTGTGTATGTTCCACCATTACTCTGGAATGCCTGAAACGATGTTCACCACACGTGGTGCACTTATTCCTTACGATCTGGACAGATATACTGTGGGGGTAGGGCCCCCCTTACGCCCCCAGAGGTGGGGGTGCACTGCAGAGCAAACCCATATCTCCTCCTAATAGAGCCTGGGGATAATGTCTGCCCCTGGGCAACGCCGGGTCACAAACAGCTAGTATTGTTATAAGTTAGCCACCATGGATGACTCCCGTTTGCCTAAACTTTGCTTCAAAGAACAACTTGCAAATCCCTCCCGCAAATCATGGATAACTTTAGTCAAACCCATAGTAGAACAATATGGAATAGACATGGACCTCTTGCCCTCTTTTCCCTCCAATAAAGTTAAGATCCTGATAAAAGATAAAATTCAGCTCTTTCATAAGAGATGGGATTTATGTAATATTTCCAACTCTTTTTTTTTTTTACCTTCTCTTCTTTATAAAACATTTTTTGGTTCAGAGAAATATTTGATTAATCTAACTCTCCCCTCTTTACGCAAGGCATTTACGGCCTTGCGATTTCAGTGTATGCCGTCTGCGGTCCTGGATGGAAGATATAAGAATGTTCCTTATGATTTAAGATTTTGCATTTGTGGTCTTGGTGAAATTGAGGATATCTCTCATTATTTACTAAATTGTCCTCTTTATAATGCTCCTAGACTTAAATTTTTGTCTGACCTCATTCTTATGTTGCAGGACAGACCTATTATGGCTCAGGTATGTTGGCTTTTAGCAGACATAGATATTGAAATTACCTCTAAAGTGGCAAATTTTGCCTTAGCAGCTTCAAAAATCCGTGTTAAATTCGTGGTATCTTAAAGTTTTAATTGTCTGTGTGAAGTATGATTCTGTATAGGTATGTTTACCCTAAATGTCTATTGTCTATTTATGTTCTTGTAATGACCTTTGGTTAATACAATAAAATTTGACTGACTGACTGACTGACTGACTGACTGCCCCTGGACGTGAAAGAAAACCTTTGTAGAAAACCTTCTGGCTGAAAACTGGAAGTAGCATTTGGTCGTCTGAAGGCATTCTGCATGCCCTCCCCGGCCCCCAGAAGGCTTTCGGAAGCACAACTGCCCTGGCACGACTGCAGCACAGCTCCAGTTGAATTTGGAGGAAGCGCAATTGGCAGTGAGGGTGGGCAGGGCCCCAGCGGTGCCTCTCAAGATCCTGTGACCCCGTGACCCCCCTCAGCTATGCAACTGGCCCATGTCTTATCATTTCTTTTGAAAACCTAGATAGCATATATGAGTGTATTGTGTTTAACTGTTTTTAACTATTTTAAGGTTTACATGTTTTTATCATGCTGATTATTTTTATATTTTATGTTGTAGCTGCCTTGAGCACCCTGAATTGAGTGGAGTGGGATATTTTTTTAAAAAATAGATAAATATATAAGGTCTCCAGCAGCCCAATCCTATCTAAATCCCCACAAAGCTTCCACAACATCCTGCAAAGGATTTTTGGTTGCTGGAGGTCTCCTTGGGTAAGGAGACATTTGTCCCCTTACCCCAAGGTAAACCCCAGCAACTGCTATGAGGCAACTTAGACCTGCGCCTGTGATATAACTGGGTCAAGTTTACATGGCTCCATGCAGGCAGATCAGGACTGGTAAGTAATAATCTCTTAGTAAAAGGCAGTCTTCTTTAAACTGACATCAGCAGGAAGGTATTTATAGAATCAAGGGTTTATTTTTCTTCCTACACAATGGTAATTCATGTTAATGAACCTTTTTTCCTACCTGTATGTACCTCACACAATAACATTCAAATTCATCTCATGCTTATGAGAGCTTTCAAACAAAATGTTAAGACAAAAAAGTTAACTTCACAGAAATCTTAAGAGGTTTTTCAAGGAATAAAATTACAATAGCAAATTAACATTATTAAACAAAATTTTCCATGGGGAGAGAAAAAACATTGCATTAGAAATAGCACAGCATATAAACACAACCCATACTGCTTTTCACCAATTTCTCTGGAGTCAGTGAGAAATCAAATACAACAGTCTCAAAGGAGAATTTCCTTCCCCTACGGCATGTAGGTCCTGGCAATGCATTCAACTGTTCTTCATTGAATGAACTGCAGTTCCTTTTATTTGCCTTTATTATTTATCTATTCTGAATTAATAAATTAATCTAATATGGAGATGTGCTGAAAATCTGCATATGTCACTTGCATATTAAGATGGTGTATTAAGATGGAGTCCAAATTCGTAAGAAAAGTATTGGTTTCCTTTCCCTTGATGCATCTTTTATTTCCAAGACTACCGATATTCAGAGCTGCAGGAAAAGAGCATATAAAATAGTTTCATAGGGGAAAGTCAAAAAGGAATTCTGGTTCCACTGAAACGGAAGAAAGGACATTCAGGTTGTTTGACTGAATCCAAGAACTCCTCTTTGCACAAGACTATGGGACAAAATAATACATCATGGGTAAAACCAAGGCCCTAATTCTAACACCCACATTCTCCTACTGCAATAAAGGCCAACATTCATCTAGGCCTAATGTTAAAGAGGGGCTGGTCGTGAACAGAGACCATGCCGCTGGAAATACAAGCTGGGACCCCACTCATACACCTTTCTTAAATAAATAAAATAAAATAGATTGTTTTCCTTCTGTGAAGGAACAACCTAAAAATACCGAAAATAAACTCAGATGTGTACCTCCAGTGGCATTCCTTGCCCCCTCCTGCCCTCAATTCCCACTCATCGCCCCCCGCATCGCCACTCTGCTTCGAGAACTTCCCTCTTCCTCCTCTGCTTTTTTTATTTTAAGAGGGGGAGGTGGGTGGCCCCAGAAGGTCTTCTGAGAGCCGGGAAAACCAGAAGTGATTATTTTTGGGCTCCAGGTGGCCTTCTGAGGGACGAAAATAGCAGTCACTTCTAGTTTTCAGCTGAAAACTGGAAGTAATGGTTTTTGGCCTCCAGAAGGCCTTCAGAGAGCCTCTCTGCCTTTCAGAGCGCCTCCAGAGGGAGGCAGCAGGTGCAAGGGAGAGGCAACTCCAGGTGGGGAATGGCATCCCTGGTGGTGTGTGGCCGGATGCCACCATCTCCCCCCAAGAAATGCAATTGTGCACCTCTACTTAGAGGCAAGGAAAGGCAAGTAAAATTCCTTACCCCTGCTAAATGAGCAAAGGGGCACTTTTTAAAGTGGTGCTTGTCTTATATTTAGTAGGAGGATCTAATTATCCCTCCTTACTCCAGTGCATTGTCTTTTCTAGCAGCTGGGTGTTTCTGCATCTTTTTAGATAGTTAGCTCTTTTGCTACAGGGAACCATATAATAATTTGATTTTGTCTGTAAACCACTTTTGTGAATGTTTTTGTTGAAAATTGTATATAAATATTCTCAACAACAACAACAACAACAGAGTTTGGCATGGCCTTAGCAATTGAAATTCCTCCATGTTCAGAGTCCAATATGGCCAGGAAAGCTTGCGAGTGGTAGTACTTCTGCAGCTCGGAAGCATACAATTGACCTCTGGCCAGAGGGAGAGAGGAAAAAGTGACCATGCTGAGCAGGCATGTATTCCTCCCACCCCCAGAAGCCAATGAGGCTAGCAGCCAGGAGGTTTTTGTGTCAAAGGCAGGAAGGGGGAGGCAGGAAGAAAGTGTCCTGCTGTCATTGCCCATCACTGTTCTGCCTAGGTCAGTTCAACAGGTGGGCCTGTTGAAAGACATCAAAGGGGGAAGTAGGTGGTGTTGAGTGGGGGGCGGCGGTGGACAAAATACTCCAAAATGGACCTGGCCTGATGGCTCAGGCCACCCTGGTGATGCTACTGATACTTACCTTTAAGGAGGATGTGACAAATGAAGTAAAATAGGATCAGGCATGCAGCATGCCGTTTGAAAGAAGTGAGGCAGACAATGTTCCTAAAAATGCCAGCACAGATACTGCATGGGGCATTAGGAGAATATAAAAACGTTCATGCTTTCAAACATCAATTTATGTTATGAAAATGCAGTAAAAAATGCTTCTTATGTGTAGAGGTGCCTTTAAAGACTGCCAGGAAAACAGAGGCAGTCCACAATAGTTCTACTTTTGTTTGCAGTTCAGTGATATGTATACAGGTGGCCCCTGTTATCCGTAGATTTGGCATCCGTGGATTTGAATACCTGCGAGTTCCAAACTCTCAGTGCCAGCCATCCTAGAGCCTCTGGACACAAGGAGAGTGCAGCTCCACTTGCCTCCAGAGGCTCTTCTGAGGCTCACTGAGGACAGCCACAACCTCCACCCACAACCTCCACGGGCCTCAGAATGACTGTTAGAACAAAACAAAATGAAAAGGACTTCTGGTTTCTCAGCAAAACCAGGAATGGCATTTCTATGCCTTTAAAAAGCATTCTGAGGCCTGGGGAACCTTGGGAAGCCGTCCTCCCCAGGTCTCAGGATGCCCTTTTAAGGCATAGGAACATCACTTCCAGTTTTGCGGAAAAACTGTAAGTCACCTTTTTTGGTTCTAACAGTCATTCTGAGGCCCATAGAGGCTGGACTGGAGGTTTTAAGTATCCTGCAGATTTCAGTGTCATTGGGTTCCTTATTCGCAGGGGTTCCTGAACTGGAACCCCTGTGGATAATGAGGGCCCACTGTATTTGTTATTTACCGGTGGGCTATAAAACAGCTGCACAGCCATTCCTTCAAAGGAACTACTGGGGCAATCGGGTTCCCTGTGGTGGTGGTGAGAGTTATTTCACCTGGATACAGGATGTTTACATTAGCTATGGATTCAAATGGTACAAATAACCAATTTTCTAGCAAGGTGTTTGAGCAGGTGGTGACATCCCAACACCAGAGGGTCACTGATGAAACAGATTGTCCAAATTCCTTTCAATCAGGCTACAGGCTGGCTTGGAAATGGAAACAGCCTTGGTTGCTCTGGTGGGTGACCTATGCCAAGAGCCAGATAAGATAGGAAAGTGCACCCCTTTTGGTCCTGCTGAACTGCTCAATGGTTTTCAACACACTCCACTATAGTGACCTTCTGGGCCAATTAGATGAACTTTGTCAACAGCAGCTCACCCCCGGAGCAGCTACCCATGCCACCAACAGTAAGCTCGTGGCGGGGGTGGGGGCATGGTGGGGCAGGCATAAAGCCGGTATCAGCTGCAATGGGAGGAATAGGAGAGGGATGTTATCATGTCCCACTTGTGGGTTTCCTGAATGCAACTGGCAGGCCGCTGTTGTATTTGGAAAGAGGAAATTAGATAAGATAAGATAAGATAAGATAAGATAAGATAAGATAATTTATTGGCCAAGTATATAAACTATACCTGGAATTTGATGCGGCCACCGGCTACATACATACAATACTACACATACATGATAAACAATAAATACACAGAACAAATAAGGACATAATTCAGAATAAAGCATCGCCTCAAACTCCAAAGTCGCCTAATCATATTTGCAAGTTCAGCAGTTTAATGGCACAAGGAAAAAAACTATTTTTGTGCCTCGATGTTTTGGTGTACAGAGTCTTAAATCGACGACCAGAAGGGAGAAGGTTAAACAAGTTATAGCCAGGGTGCAAAGGATCTGCAGCAATCTTTTCTGCTCGCTTTTTAACCCGAGCAATGTACAAGTCTTCTATTGAGGGCAGATCAGTTCTAATTATTTTTTCAGCAGTTCTAACAGTCCTCTGGAGCCTTTGCTTATCCAGTTTGGTTGCCGAACCAAACCAAACAGTTATGGAATTGCAGAGGACAGATTCAATAATGCCTCTGTAAAATTGGACAAGCAATTCACGAGGCAGGTTAAATTTCCGAAGTTGACGCAGGAAATACAATCGCTGATGAGCTTTTTTAATGATACCGCTGATATTAGTTGACCATTTCAGATCCCGAGAGAGTACAGAACCCAAAAACTTAAACGACTCCACCACAGAAACCATACTGCTTTGGATGAAAAGTGGGAGTAAAGAAGGGGGGTGCTTCCGAAAGTCTACTATCATCTCCACAGTTTTTTGTGAGTTGAGCACTAAGCTGTTACTGCTGCACCACGCAACAAGATGCTCAACTTCCCGTCTGTATGCAGACTCGTCACCATCTTTAATAAGACCAATGATCGTCGTATCATCTGCAAACTTTAAGATCTTGACAGAGGGGTCCATTGAGATGCAGTCATTTGTATATAGGGAGAAAAGCAGCGGAGAAAGCACACACCCTTGAGGGGCTCCCATGCTAACTGTACAAATATTAGATGTAATTTTCCCCAGCCTCACCTGCTGTTTCCTATCTGTCAGAAAACTGTATATCCATTGACAGACGGGAGCAGGTACATTTAGATGAATCAGTTTGGAATACAAATTAGATGGAACAATTGTGTTAAACGCTGAGCTGAAATCAACAAAAAGAACCCGTACGTAAGACCCCGAGGAATCCAGGTGTTGTAAGATATAGTGCATTGCCATGTTGACAGCGTCATCTACTGATCTGTTAGACCGATATGTGAATTGAAAAGGGTCCAACAAAGGATCAGTGATGTCCTTCAGATAGGCCAGCACCAATCTCTCGAAGACTTTCATTACTACAGATGTTAAAGCAATGGGTCTGTAATCATTCAGCCCGCTAATAGAAACTTTCTTAGGCACTGGGGTAATAATAGAGGTTTTAAAGCATGTGGGAACATGGTCTAATCCAGGAGGGCCCCTCCAATGTTCCTATGACTTCCCCATTCACCCCAATGGTGGGAACAACTCTGCAAACAACACTGAACTGAAGTTAGTCCACTTGTGCCATGGAAATTGTGGGTACAATGGAATCCTGGGTTGAGGGCAAAGCTGTCAATAATAAGCCAGAACTATTGCTCTGTGTTTCAGCTCAGTGGAGATAATGAACAGTAGCCCTCCCTCCTCATCCTAATAGTTATGAACATATTTGGTGTATGTCATCCTTTCCCTTTTAAATTTTCTTTTCTCTGGGTCAGACATAATCAGCTGCTTAAGTAGATTTTTTAACAGATGCTATGTTGAAGCATTTTTATTAGTGTTATTATCAGATGAATATTATTTTATCAGATTAATTTGATAATTTATTTTGTAAATTCCTCCTTTTATTACTTTATACGGCTGTAAGCCATTGATTCCTTATTTTTATATAATGGAATAAGATCTCTTCAATGCACAGAAGCTGTCTAGGCTGCTGATCTTTTTTTTTTTTTTTTTTTTTAAAGCTTTCACGGAAGAAAGGATAAGATGACCTTCAAGGGTCTATAGTGTCTGATTGTCTGCAGTAGTAAGCTAATCACAAGGAGAAGCTCTTGAATCTAAGCCAGACTTGAGATGAAACTGCAGCTTTCGGTATAGAAAGGAAGGAATTTTCATCAAATAATTTGAAATACATCCAAAGTGGGAATTTACTAATCGTAGACCTCTGTGAACTAGAAAGAATATAAAGCTGCGAATGGATGGAGCTAACTCCTTCACTAGAAGAGCAAATGCAAATAGGAATGTGCTTTTGTCATTTCTTAGATTTTCATTTTTCAAATGCCCCACTTAGTCTAAGTGTGATTTTAAGCCCTTTTCGAATGCATGCTAACTTAGTAGTTAGCTATCTCAGAATGGGAGTTGTGATGAGGCCCATCCTGCTGGCAATGATCAAACCTCCAATTACTTTCAGCTTTTCTTCGTTTCATATGGAGAGGTCAGAAACTGCAATGATACTTCCTACACTTGCATATTTAGAACAAACTATTTCTCATCAAGTTGTTTTCTGGCTTGAATCCAGCACAGCTGCAGCTGCTGCATCTCCTCAAAGAACACTGTTCCGCAGCAAAGTAATGATGCTGCACTGAGGGCCCACAACCAATAGGACATGCCTTGGAGTGCCCCAAGAGCACTATAGTACCTGGGTTTCATTTTTAGGATGGAAACATGAAGTCCTGTGAGATGAGAACATTTAATTCTACAGAACTGGCATCGAAAAGCTGACTCTATTAAATAACTGTCCATCTCTCTGTACTCAGGGGAGGAAAGCATTTCTCTCTAAAAAAAGATAAAGGGAATATCAATGGGACTAATCACTTCAATGTTCAAAAAAACACAAAGCAATTGACTATAGCCATTCCCTGGTTTGACTCCAAAGATCAACTGGCATGACTGGAACGTTTTTTCAGCTTGCACAAATGGAGGGTGGTCACTGATTTCCCCTCTGGCTGCAGTGCCCAGAGCTGTATCACATGTTGTTCCAGAGGATCCTCCAATCGGCAGGACTAGCCTTCCAAAAGGTGCAAAGGATCCAATGGAAAGGAAAACAGAACACCGTGCACAGTTCTCTGGGTCCAAAGCACTGTTACCACCCTCAGGGTCAGCCCGAGATTTCCTGATGCCTGACCCAGCATATAAAATGCTGCCCCCTTACCTGATGATCTGCCTCTCCCACTCTGCAACATTCTAAGTCTTTTTTCCCCTCCACATTTGCTCACCATCTGTTCCCCCCCTACCTGATCCAGGGAGTGGAAGGAGAAGAAGGGACAAAGGAGGCAAGGAGGTGGACAGAGATATCCGTTCCCCCAACCATCTGCTGTCTGAGGTGTCAGTTTCAGTTGGCCTCATGGATGGGCCAGCCCTGACTGCCCTTATTAGCAAAGATTCCCCCAACTCCAAAATAGGGAGGGATATATAGCATATTTCAGGAGTATGATCATTTTCTCACACTGGGCTAGAACAGCATCTGTGTTTGATATCAACACCTATCATATGCATTACAAACCATCAGCCAACTCTGATATAAAGGAGGCTATTCATACCCACAGTGTCATATGAATACTTATACATTCATATGGTAATTTCATTTTAGAACACATCAGCACCGCTACTGAGGGCGCAATCCTAACCTGGAGTTAGGCTGGTGCAGTTAGGCCAGCAAAGTTTGGCCGGCACAAGGGCCACCGTAAACCGTGTTTGGACCACTCTTGGAGTCAGGGAGGAGAGTGCACATTTGTGTGCTGGCCTAACTGTGTCAGACTAACTTCAGGTTAGGATTGAGCCCTGAAACTGATAGGCCTTTTCCAAACTGAAATGCCCACCGCTTCTATATGCACTTTAAGAGCCGATTCATGTGATCAGGAGAAACAAGAATTCCAGTGAGAGGGTCAGTCAATAGTCCCCCAATATCTGCAGGGGATAGGTTCCAAGACCTACTGCAGATGCCTGAAACCATAAATAACAGAACCACGTATGTATAGTATTTTACTATACATAATATATAGTTGGCACACTGGGGTGGAAAAAGGAAGGAGGAAGTGGGGAGCACCATCTCAGAATTTTCAAAAAGTTTCTGAAATATTTTGTAAATATTTTCAACCCGTAGTTGGTTGACACCTGTGGATACAGGGGGACTACTTTTCAAGATCCATGGAAAAGTATCCATTTTCAAGAACCATTGACAAGCGGCATATTTTTAAAGATCCACTGAAAACACATTCTCCCATTGAAGACACCAATATTTATACATGACCTGGGCTAGATTGTGCTTCATAATACTTCTTAAAAATACTGACTGGTGATATTCTGCTGAAAATGGCGGTGGAAGAATGCAGTTTTCATTTTATAGGAACCTGAATAATACTCCATGAAAAGTCTGGCTTCTCACACTACAAGTTAGATACATGGGAAGAATCAATCAATCAATCAATCAATCAATCAATCAATCAATCAACAGGTACTTATATACCGCTTTTCAACACAAAGTTCACAAAGCGGTTTACAGGCAAATAATAATAATAAAGTTAAATGGCTCCCTGTCCCAAAAGGGCTCACAATCTAAAAAAAGGCAGACCGCCAGCAACAGCCACTAGAAAGACTGCGCAGGGGTGAAGAGGGACAGAAAGACTGCGCAGGGGTGAAGAATCACTCCCATGTAAATGTTTTTGTCTTTAAAAAAATGCAAATATTCTGTTTGAGCAATGCTGGCTGAACTCCCAGTCGTATCTCCGATTAGCAAAACCTCCTTTGGAGGTTAGCAGTTCAGAGGTGTGGAGAGGAGCTAGACAGCAGGGGTGAAGTTTGAAATTACAGAGCAGGGGCAAACAGGTTTTTGTAAGGGGTGTGTGTGTGTGTGTGTGTGTGTGTGTGTGTGTGTGTGTGTGTGTGAGAGAGAGAGAGAGAGAGAGAGAGAGAGAGAGAGAGAGAGAGAGAG
>JAJKFI010000015.1:18726399-18759883 GCA_029204185.1 Lerista edwardsae | reverse complement strand
GAGAGAGAGAGAGAGAGAGAGAGAGAGAGAGAGAGAGAGAGAGAGAGAGAGAGAGAGATTCTCAGCCTAAGGCCTACTTCAAAGATATGCTTCTTGAATATGTATTCATAACGAAATTGCAAAAATGCAGCCTATTTTAATATCATTAGCTATGGTTACCTGTTACTCTTCATAATAGCCATAGCAATGTTATCAACATACCAGTAGGTCAAACACTCACTTTTAAAGCAAAGAGATGGTGCTTTTGACAACCATACCAATGACACAGAACCATTTAATTGTTTAGTCAGTCACTGTGTAGGAAAACTAAGCTGCCCAGGAACATAGGTAATCCTGAAAGATGAACACCAAATGTGGTCCGGGAGGAGTGACTCCTTGCTCTGCCCTCCTCTAACTGGCACCTCTGTAGATTAATTCATTTGAGACACAGGAGTTACTCGAAATAATTCTCTCACACACGTTACACACAGAGACATTAACACCCCTCTCTCTGTTGGATTACTTTTCCTGTTGCAGGTCAGGAAAATCCACACACCACTCTCACTCGGAAATATCAGGAAAACCAAGAACAGCAATCTACAAGCAGAAGCTGCTTTTTAATGCATGGATTTCTGTGACAGATGTGGCCAGCACATGCACACGTCAGTGAAAAAAGTGAAAGAAAAAGCAAATCCAGCATGGAGCACAAAGGGGATAGCTATTGTTGCCTTGAGCCCAGTTAATCACCACTTTTAGGGGACACGGAAAGGAACAGAGGCCGTTTCACTCTTCAGCTCCCAAGGTGGAAGGGGCTGCATGTTTTCTCTTGAACAAGAAGATCCTTGATCTCACATGTAGTGATGAAATAATAGGCAGAATGTCAAGACAAATTTTCAAGGCTCCTGACTGGACAAATCATCAGAGGAATTTTGAGGGAGTTTTGATAACATTAGTGAAATTGCTCAAAGGAGTTCCACACATTTCAGTGCTGGATTTCTGAACACAGCACTGGGTTTTACTGTGTATTTGCATGTACTGAGTGAAGAAAAAATTCTCTCTCTCTCTCTCTCTCTCTCTCTCTCTCTCTCTCTCTCTCTCTCACACACACACACACACACACACACACACACACACCAGCAACGCTTCTCATGTTATTACTCAAAACTTCCTATTATTGAAAGAAAATTTAAAACAAAGTAAATATGCAATTCTGAATGGAAGTGGGTGTCTCTGTATTTTATCCTGAGTGATTACTCAGCTTAGGAATTAAGATTAATGCCCTACATAAAATACATTTATTCCATTTGAACAGTGGCCACTTTTGAAAAGAAAAGGGAATTCATTCACAATGCAGGTGACATATTGCTATAAATAGCTGAGGATGCAAAACTGGTTCTGCTATCCATATATTTCATTTCCTTGTGAGTTGCAGACCCATCAATTATGGTTCAAAGTCAAATGTAAGACAAATAATATTTATCAAGTGTGGTATTTGTGTACTGATAGAAGCATTTGGCAAAAATGAGGAAACACATGAATAAAGCATACCCAACATTTTTCTGCATTTCATGTACAGTGATACTGTGCACTTTTGTTGGTTAGGGACCAGAGCATGGAAAAAAAGAAAAAAAATGGATGATTGCCAAAGCATAGCCTTATTTAGCTTGGTGAAATTTATTTTGGCCGGTGAAAAATGGCCATCCTCACCACCTCTGCTCTGCCCAGGCAGTTTCTTACCAGCGCTGGCAATGACTGCGTCCAGGCCAGCTGCCTACTTCCACAGTGGCGCTCTGACCCAGGTAGCACCCCAGCATTCCCTGCGCCCCAGCACCAGACATCAAGTCACCTCACACCTGCTCCAGCACAGTGGATGCCTCTTGGATGGCGGGGCTGCCCCCTCCCCCGCCCTCCAGCAAAGGTTGGATGAAATTGGACCAAAGAGAAAAGCACATGGCCAACGTTCGAAATGTGGTCGTAACTGAAAACGGCTGAAAGAGCAAAGTAACAGAAGTCAAGTGGGCGATAGTCAAAGCATTGCTGCAGGTGTATGCCATTGTTGCTGCTTCACTGATGTCAAATGTGCTGTATGTTTATGACTTCCTTGTTCACGTCTCAGGCCTGATCTAGATAATGTAGCAGGATGTGGTAAACAGAATGGATTGCACTTAAAGCATTTTAGACTGCAAGTGAGGGGATTTCATTTAATTTCAGAACATTCCTGGTGTTTTCTAGTTTCTCAAAAGCAACATTCTCAACTTGTAGTCTGAAATGGCACAGTCCATTATAGCAACTCATCCCCATCTCATTTTGTGGATTTGAAGACCCATTTTCATGGTTAGGCAAGGGCAGGCATGGTAAGTGGGTGAAGTTACATGGGATCACTACATTTTTTTCCTGTAAAAGCCAACATATGTAAACTCATCTCGGCACCTAGTTGGTGGAAATAAAACAATTTGCTGCAAGCTGGCTTTCAATATCCCAATAATACAGCTCACTATTTCAAACCTTTTCTTTTCCAAAGCAAAACACAACAGAAAAAGGAAAACAACTGTAGTCTTCAGGTTCAAGAAGGAGCTTACCTGATGGATCAAAAGCCACTTGGTTGCCAGGATGTGGTCCTGCATCAATAGATACCATTGGTACTCCCTTACGAATGTCCCACAATTTCAGCACACCATAGGAGTCACAAGAAACGATGGTATCACCCTGTGAAGGATGGAGGAAATGCTATTTGTGATTGGGACAAAAGGACAGTTTACTAAATGATCAGTTCTTCAACAGTGTCTGTTTTGCCTAGAAATCCTGCTTTAGGAAAAGAGACTCCAAATGGCACTTTAAAATCTTCAGAATTTATATTTCAGGAAAGCCAGCAATTTCTACAAATGTGTCAAGCATTGGAAGGGAAGTGCAATTTCTATATGCAAAAAGCTTTTAACAGGAGATAGAATCGGCACTAGTGCTATTATTAGTGTGACTATATTAAACACTAACCAGCAAAATAATTTAGAGTTTCTAGCACTTTCTCTTTCCACAGATGTAGCTTAACATATCATCTGTGTAGAGTTCATGCGTCTTGCATAACTTAGTCTGACCCTTAAGGCTATGACTGCCCCAACCAATTGTCCAAGGCTACAGAAGAAGGGAATACAGTTTGTTCCCATTTATGCTCCTCCTTTTCATCTCCATGCTAACTGTGGCTCTGACAGGAATCCAAGAGATTTTTTCTCTCTATGGTCTTTTCCTCCTTCTGAAACTTATATGCAGCTTTCCAAGCTGCATCCATATTTCCTGTGGACTGAGGACACTTGCAGCCCCCAAGGAGGATGGCATAGGGGGTGGGAGGGAGTTAAAAAAAACTTTAAAAAAAATCCTAGACACTATCTTGATTGTACGACTTCCCGAAACCAATGTCCTTTTCTATAAAATGAGAACACTTTTCAATGAGCAAGAACAAAAAAAAATCACAAAAGTAACAGAGTTAACGAGGAGCACTTTTAAACTTACATTCTGTTCGAGCCAAGAAAGGAGGTAATTTCCTAAATTGGCATCCTAGGCCACTGATAACAAATGGTCTTATGCTTTTGACAATTGTTTTTGTTTTCTTTTCCTAAAATGCTTAAATCAGAATCTAGTTTCCTCATGGAAGTCTTCCAGATATTCACTTCCATAAGTGTTATTATTTTAGTAAGGCTCACTGCCTTTCCACATTTCTACTGATGCTCCTTGCCACACAGCAAAATCAGTTTTGCACAAAAGCATAATGGAGTACTGAAGCAGCAAGCTGTGTGATTTTCTTGTATGCTGTAGATGGATAAAATTTAAAAAGCTCTCCTGTTCAAACTCCAGTAACTCAAGAGTAATGTTCCCCTCTTATGGTAGAGGAAAAAATCATACCCCTTATAGGTTGTTATCTACTCTGCATGAGAGACGTATCAGTTCTGATATTATATATGGTCAAAGAGCATACAACAGATGATGGGCAGTCCCATTTTATGCTGCACATGCGCCCGTAGGAGCAGTGGTAGTCAAGCAGCTACAGCTGCATCCTACCAGCACCAGACATGCGTTGGAGGCTCCTCAGGAGAAGGGGACATTTGAGTAAGGGTGCAGGGCTGCCTATGGGGCTTCTCACAATTGTGCCAGATATTTTGCCAGCACAAATGAGAGAGTCTCAATGTCAGGCAGCACAGCTCAACACAAAGGATATATAGGATCTTCACCACCGGTCCCACCCCGACTTTGCCCCTCCTCCATCCAGTTCTGCATTCCCACCCTGCGTGTAATAGGCGCAACACTTGCAAGGGGTAAACTTACCGCTCGCCGGTGTTACTTTGCCACCTCTGGGTGGTGGGACCTGGCGTTGGCCCAGTGCCAGTGGTAAGCCATTACCTCTGGCACTAGAGGTGTCTTATGGCAGCTTTTACAACAGAAGTGCAGCCCGCACTAAACCCAATGGGCCCTCAGTGAGTTGATGAGACCAGTGTTGCAAATCTATTCATAATAACATTAATCTTCCATTACTGTTTTATTTTATGAAATAATTAAAAGAATGGAGGCTTGACCTATGGCAAGATGTAGCACCAATAATAGAAAAAGTTCTGTCCCAATACAGAAAATAATTGTTTTAGTAGTATCTGCTTCATCAAGTGCATGAAGTGGACTGAGAAAGTGTCATGCACACAAGCTGTAGTTGAAAAGCCAAGTGAACCAGATGCAAATGCAAAACATGAACATATGGTGCTATGAGCTACCATTGATGCACCTAGAGGTGGCCCATCCATGAGATGAGGTGATGCGGTACTGGTAGTGAATTGCAAAGTGAGAAGGTGGTGGATTCGGTGCCCTTCACCCTAAATCTGCCACCACCTCCACTTTCTGCCTGCTAAAGCGACTGGAAGCAGATTATACGCCACCTTATCATGCTTCTCATGTAGCCTTTTCAAAAGCAAAGTGTAAGACTTCTAGTTTTATTTATAGGGGCAATGCAAAGGAAGTAGCTTTTCTTACATGCAGTCCTGTTAAATAAAACAGGAAGTCCTGCATTTCCATGTTTGAAGGAAGTGCCTGAGGAGCATGGGAAGGCACTATCAGGTGATGTTCAATATTGCGCTGCCTCTAGGTGCACCAGAAAAATGCACATAAATATTGTTTACTACTCCACATGAACCAAAATAAATCTGACACTAACAGTCCAAACCTAAAAGGGCTTTCATGCTGCCAGAATGAGCATTCCAAAGGCATAAATAAAAACCCTTGACAGCTGTCGCAAGCATGACATTGCCACTGCAAGTGGTGAGTAGTCCAATCCATGTGATATCAGGCAGCTGCCAGAACAGGTGAACCTGTGCATGGGTCAATAGGGAGGCAAGGAAGTAGTGGAATGGGGCAATGGCTGGACAAGGGTGGGGAGGAGATGGAGTGAGGGAGGGCAGATCAGGCCCAGGAATGGGGGTGGGGTTGGCAACAGTGGCACCTGTTGAATCCTAACCCCTTTCTTGGGTCACACAGATTTGTGGCAGCAATAGAGCTGGAGCAGGTCTGAGTTGACCCATTCGGCTACTTAGGCTTACCCTGAGGAAGCCTCTAGAAGCTGAAGCCCCTTCATGGGATTCAGTGGACTCCATGTTGATGCAGTTATATTACTGTGTGGGAAGTTAGGTAGGAGTGGGCTGCCCAAAGAATGAAGGTAGGTGAGCAACATTTAAGAGCCATGCAGCCACCCCCAGTGGTGTCATCTACTCACCAGTAGACGGTACGCTGGGCGGGACTTAGCGTGATCGACAGCCCGTCCACTCCTGCTTTCTTCGCGCTCACCGCGCAGCTTTCCCTCACCTCGGAGGGGGCGCCTGCTCGCCAGGGGGGAAGGGTGGGGGGCGCGCCGGGTGCCTGGGCGAGCAGGCGCCCCCTCCGAGGCGAGGGAAAGCCGCGCAGCGAGTGCAAAGAAAGCGGAAGTGAGTGGACGGGCTGTCAATCATGCTAAGTCCCACCCAGCATACCGTCTACTGGTGAGTAGATGACACCACTGGCCACCCCTATTACCTGAAGGCATCACTTTTTAAAGGGAGTAGCATATGTACATGGAGAAGGACAAACATACATCATGCAAGCCCAGACAGCTGTTATCATCCCACTAGCCAAGTATGAGGAAGACATTTCTCTGGTGGGTGAGTGTCTCAGGACATAATCCTACCCAATTTCCAGCACTGACATGGCTGTGTCGATGGGGCATGTGCTGCATCCTGCAGTGGAGTAATAGTCACGGAGTCCTCCTCAAGGTAAGGGATAGTCTGGCTCAGAAAGTTTAAGTAGCTATCTGGGATCTGGTCTGGGGCTCCGCTCAACAGACATGCACAGGGCAGCCAGGATCCTGGCCAGCAGGTTTTCCCATGGGGACCACAGTAGCAGCCCGGGGCCTCCCTGCCCCTTGGCAGGGCAGGCTAGGAGAAGCACCAGGCCCTGCCACAGTGGACAGCACCCAGATGAGCAGCCCAACCCTTCCCCCTCGATCAAAGTCAGGCCGGTTCTGTTGCCTGGCCTGCTGACACTGGGAGCAGGGGAGAGGAGGCCCCTGGCTGCAAAGTGCCAGAGAAGGCAGGGTGGTAAGTGCTGGCAGGATCAGGGACCTGGAGTGTTGTCAGCCTGGGCTTATACAGCCTGGCTGGGAGGAAGGGGTGGAGGTAGAGGGCGGGGCAGCTCTATAAAACCTCAGGCAAGCCGGTGATGAGGGCAGTCTGGAGGAGGCTGGCTAGCAGGCAGGATGGTGGCCAGCCAGTGAACCTGAACAAGGCTGCTGGAAGGGAGGGGGACCAGAGGATGAAGGAACCTCCTCCCCCTGAAGCTGCTGGGTCCCTCAACAGACTGGGAGGCTTGAGGGAGCCTAGACACACTTGGGTCTGCTCCAGTTGCTCCCTCTCGCAATGCCCTAATGTCGGCTACTGTGAGGGCAGGCGCTTCTGGCCCGACAGCAGCATTATGGGAGCATGATGGACCTGTTCATTTGTTGGCCTTCATAGACACAGCCACAGTTGGGCAATTATTCCCAGTTGTCTGAGGGTACAATCCTAACCAGCTTTCCAACTTTCTGGGGCAAAGGTAATGCAGCTCTGAAGTGAGGGGGCAAACATTTCATTTTGCTTGGGTATTTGACTATCAAGTGTCTACTGAGGTGAGAGTATCACCCGCTTTCTACAAGTAGATCACAGCTCCCATCTAGGAAAAAAACCCCAAGTTATTGGTTTTACTATGGAGTAATCTTTCACTGCGACCAGCCTATGGTATAGTACAGCTCCAAGGTAGCATCTCCCTTTGAGAAATTACTTTGCCCTTCAAGTGCAGTTCTATTAACCCCACTCTCTAAGGAAGGGTGCTGGCCACTTTGCTAGATTAGTTTATGCCGGCCTAGCTCCAGTTTAGGATTGTGCTCACAGTGAGTGCTCACAGTGAGTGTCCCGCATTGGCGGGAAGGGGTTTGAATAGCATTGGGATGTTAATGTGCCTAAGCACTATAACTATAATTTGTACAAGTAACCTGTTTAAATAAAAAAGACACAAACAAGAGCAAGCTGCATCTGACTAGCAATCTGATCAACATCTGTAAATCAAAAACCGAAAGATGGCATATTATTAATTCACCAGTGCTTTCAAATAATTTGGATGCAGAGATAAATTTAGAAGGGAGAATTTGTGTGTGTGTGTGCGTGTCTTGACAAGTCGCCTGTGACTTTGGTTAACAGAAAAAAGAGTGATCATTTCACCTTTTTGCTTATGTAATTTTGCTGGCTGCTTCTTCTGCGGGAACTAGGTTGATAAAGAATGAGGCTAAACTGGTGCTTTCTTTCAAAAACATAGCTCTGACCTATACCATGAGTCTTCCCTTTCATGTATGTGTAGAAGCAGCAAGGATGATTGATATGCAGTACTGTAATGAGGATGTAATAGCGTGGCTGTTTATAAAAATGCCGGGCTCCTTTGTTGAAGCCCTCTCCCCATAAATTTAGCTGGAGAGCAATTACTGCTCACTCATGCTACTAGGTGAATCTTATTAACTTCAGATAAGATAAATGAGGGCTTGGAGTGCCTCTTGACTTGGACAAGAGGAAGCTGACCAGGGTGAACCAGCAGGGAATCTCTCTGACATGAAGATCAAGCTTACAGAACAGTCCAATCTAGCTGAGCTTGTGCACATATTCATAGTGAAGCTATTCAGTGAGGGCCTATGATGAAATTCCCAATTTCCTCTTAATTTTTGTTTGTTTCTCCACATGTTTTGGACCTTTTTAGCATCACCTCAGCATTTCAAAGGAGCCGCTGAATTGTTCAGATGCAGAAGCCATTATTTTGATACCTGATGGCATCTGTTGAAACAGGCTCTAGGCCTGAATCCTAGAAACGAGAGTTCCAGTACCGCAAGGTCCTTTACAGCTGTCGCAAAAGACAACACGCCATTTCATGCAGCTGGGCCACCGCTGCAAGCAATGAGTAGCTGCGGTAATGCACCAGTGATACATCAACAACCCCTGGTGCCAGTAATTCAGTGCAGGGGTGGGTGGGAAGGTGGAATGAGGCAGGGAGAAGCAGAAGAGAGAGGAGACCAGGGCAGAGAGGAGGGTGTACTGAGGTTGGAAAGGGGATGGTATCAGTGGCAGTGGCACTCCAATGTCCTCTATCTCTTCCCCGCCTTAATCCGCCTTCCTGGGTTGACTCAGACTTGAGCCAGCTAAATCACTGACACAGGTATGAGTAGACCCAGCAAGGCAGCAAGGGAATAAATGTTCCCATACCCAGAGGGGACCTCCAGGACTGCCCCCGCCTGGGGCAAGCTTGGGAGAAGAAAGGAACCTCCATGTGACCTAGAAATGGTTCTTTCAGTGTTAAAAACGCCTCCACAGGCTTGGAAATGGTATGGTTTATCCGTGAAAAGGTAAGAACCCCGATTTTGGCGCTTCTTAAATGGGATTAAATTTGGATTTCTGGTATCCACTGGCATCTTCAGTAAATCAAATGCATAGATGCTGGGACCTGCAGGCACTGGGGTCTGACTGTACTATGTCCCATACTCTGTACTATGTCCCATACTCTGCTACTGTTAGCTGAAGTGGGAGGACAGAAGTTTGGAGGCATACAGGGCAAGCAGAGTGTGAAGCGCTGACTTGCACTGGGTCATTATATGTCTGACAACGGTCAGTGCAGGGACCTAAAGGGGGAGCCAGAGTTTCTACAGCTCTGTTCTGTACAAAGTCCTGTAACTACAGCTGTCTTATTAAAAAGGATTAGATTAATTTGTAAAGTATATGCTGTGACCGTTGAATGGAACCTCTGTCTTTAGAGATAGCACATCTCTGAGAAAGACATGGGAGTGGCATAAAGAAGAGGATGACCACACCCTCCTTTGGGTTTCCTGGAAGCTTCTGCCTGGTCACTGTTGGAAATGGAATGCTAGACTAGATGGGCCCTTGGTCTGATCCAGTAAGACAAATCTTGCCGTTTGTGCAACTGTAACAATGCATGTACTCAAGCTTTTGTGGTCGGAATTCAACTGTTCGTTATTATAAGCTTCCAAGGTTCTAGACCACATTCCATACACTTTTGATCTCCCAGGGAGATGTGGGCTAGAACCTTAGAAGCTTGTAATAATGAACACTGTAACAATGATAGGCCAACAATCCAACTATTCAGCTGAACCTGTCTAGCATAAACATTTTACATATGTGGAAAAGAGCATTCTTTTTCATTTGAAATATATATTAATGAAGTTCTGAGCTTTGGGTAAAAACATGAATCAAGATGAAGATTCCCCTCCTTAGCAATGTTTCTTATACTAGAAACTGTCAAATAATGGTGGATTAATATTATCTTGTTTGTTTAGAATTGCTCTGCATGCTTCTCCCTTGCTGTGCAAAACAGAGGACGTCTTTCTGCCTTTTGCCAAATCGAGGGCTAAGGCATTCCTTGTGGTTAAAAAGAAGCGTACATGCTAGGCTTGCAAAAGTTCTTTGCATAAATTTACATATGGAGCTCAAGATCACAGTACACCCTGCAGAGTTATTGCTATACAGAGTTGACACTGCACTTTATACAGCAGATTCCTCTGCTGTGCTATTTTTTTAAAAGGAGCTTAGGCTAATCAATTTATTTTTTCTTTTTATCCATCAAAGCAGTGCCTTTCAATTCCAAGAGTTTTGCAGTTAGATGAGGGGAAGAATGATAATTGCTATAGCTTTTTGAAGGCTGTTGTGAACTGGATGCCATTTTTAAACTAAAGATCATTACCCCATTAGGTATTCACTCCGATAGCAGCAGTCATGGGTAATGAAATCTCAGATGGTACTCCATCAACATTCCCACTATAAATCAGTTTAAAGCGTGTTCCCAACCAGCAGTGTTGTGGGTGAACTCATACACACCATTTGGGCTTATTTCCTTCTCATTTGGTGCTACAAAATTCCACTTGCTAAACATGATATGAAAGTAACACAAGAGGGTACCCCCATCTTTCGTGAAACTCTTTGGAACCCAGTATGCAAAATCTGTTTTCTTCAAAAGTATAATAATTGGGCTCATATTACAAATTTACTGTTCTCAAAAACACTAGCTAATGCCTGCATGAAATTTCTAGTGTTGCTAGATATTGTAATCCAAATTTTAATTTAGATTGGGGGGTTTGGGGGTGCCTTATACCTTCAGATTGATTAATCAGATTGCAAATAATCCAGAGTGTCAGATCCAGTTAGATCAGCAATACATTCATGTTGGTCTGATAAGAGGGCCCTGGTTCTAGCCCCATTTCAAACTTTAGCTTAAAAATGGGAGCATCAGAGAAGGACAAATGTATACAACTGCCCACCACATATCTGGATGCCAATCTGAAATCCTACTTGGGAAGGCCTCTAGCATATTCCTGATAATGTCATGAAGCAGGAATCTGGAGCTAAAGTCCACCATCTACACCTCATTCCTGTGTAGACTAGACCCTTCCCAATGCTCCTGCTCAGAGCACACAACCCTCCCTGATTGGCTTGGAATATCCAACAATCACCATCAGTTTCCAGGTAACTACTGAAAGTAAGCCTAGAGATTTTAACAAGGCCAGCAGGTACTTCCAACATTACACCATGTTGGAAGAAATAATACCCAGGAACAACTGCAACCATAGTGTGAAGGGCTCAATTTCTGCTGGGAAGAATGCAGATTTCATTGAGTCTTAAGGTAAGCCCAGGTGACTTGGCATTATGGGACCTGCCATTCCCATCTATCATCTCTGAGCATTCAAGTCTTCCATGAAACTTGTCCCTATTGCAGCATGACATGGGTTCTGCCTACCATGCCCTTCCCCACCTTCCTCTGTGGAGGCAGGAGTAGGCAACAGGGAGAAGATTCATGGAAATGCACAAGTTTCACAGAGCCCTTGGATGCTACCACTTATGTAAGTGGGTGCCTGGTTGCTTATGAGCCTTCTTGCTAGCTATTTTGCTGGTGTAGCCAGAAGAGAGGAAGGGGTGGGGCAGGCTAGAAAATAAGGGTAAAGATCCTGCATGTGCTTTTGTTGGAGATCTGCCCCCTCCCCATTTCTTGCCCTCCCCCCACAAACCATCCCCCTTCATCCGTGATCCACCAATTTATTTGGGTTGGCTGAGGTTGCCAATCCATGGCAGCATGCATGTAGGGTCACTGACCCTTTGCATCAGCAGTTCCAAAGCTTCTGACAGCAAGCAGCGTGCAATTTGTGATGGGACTGCAGCATTTGTGATAGTGAAACACAAGTTCTGCTGTCACAAATGAAGGATGGAATTGGACCGTAAACCTGTTAGAAAACAAGATCAATACCTGTATTTCACTGTAACCCTACTTTAGAATTACACATTGTACAATTAGCAAGATCAGTCACCTGAAGAAAACCTTATTAGCCCTTTTGCAGCTGTAATTGTGCATCTTTGAAATAACCTTTGTGAATGAATGACTTTGGGTTTATGCAAAACACTGACTACTCTGAATACATAAAGGACAACCCCAGTAATCTTTTCGTTTTTTATTCAGTTCTTTACCCTGTTTCTGTCTGTCAACTGTAGCCAGTCAGCTCCTTCTTTATTTTTGCTATCAATGGAAACATTTAAAAGATCTGAATCTTGAATCATTTAGTTCAGTAATGAATAAGAACTGACATCAAATATCAACACTATTGGCCTAGCTAAATGGTAACTGACATCAAGCTGGACTACTGAAAAGGTAAACAAAATTGAAATTTTGTTTTGGTATAAGAACTGTCTGACATTATTTGTCCTTTGGTAAATCAATGGAAGACTGACCTGAAATGTTTGCATTTCTGTTGGGGGAGTGGGGCAGGGTGGGGAGGAAAACAAAGGGCAGAAGTTGCTTGGCATATGTTCTATAGACCTTGAGGCTTCAAGATAATTAAAAAAGCAGAATTGTTGTCTATTAATGGACACGGAATAGAAAGCACATAGAATATACATTCACAATCGGACTGCCATAGGAGGCGAGTAAACATACGTAGTGCTTCTATCATAGAATCATGGTTTGTTAGAATTGGAATGTCCTTTGGAGAGCAATAACAAAAATTATTTACCCCCAGTAGGCTGCTCAATCACCTTTGGGTCTCCTGGGACCTCAGGGTCTCCTGCGTGAGGTGGCCTGGGAAAGAGGGGATAGGATCCTGGCACAAGATGCTGCTGCTGGGCTCCAGCTCTCCCTCCCCCTGCCCAGCCATAACATGCCTCTGCTGCCTCCGACTTTCTGGTTCTTGTGGAGGCTTTGACAGTTGCTGCTGTGCATACCACACTGATGCCCATTTGTGGCAGTGGCCTAGAAGCACATGACATTGCTTTTGTGCATTTGTGCCACTGTAAAGGGTCTTGTGCTGCTGGAATGCAAGTTCCAGAAAGGACTAGGCCATAAATTTTACTGGTTCTGTCTGTTCCTGGCTTTAATAGTGCTTTTAATATTGTTTTTTGCATTTTTCTAAGCTGCTATGTATGTTGTTTGAACAGAAAAGGGATGCCAAAACACCAACAGAGGTATAGTGCTTTTTGGAAACCCAAATTAATATGAATATATAAGGCTACACATAGGCAAATTATACTGCTCAGATTTGGTGATTTTAGAATGAAATAAATGCAGGAGCAAAGGGTTGTAAGTAAGGCTATCAACTTTTAGGCCACTTGCTGAATACTGCTGTCTCAAGTAGCCTTGGGGTACTGAGTAATTAAGGGTGTAATCCAGAAGCACCCTTGGGCCAATGCATGTCAGTTGCACTGGCCTAGCACGGTCACAAACATGCTGTAAGGCACGTCTCCGCCAAGGAAGCAGTTGCTGGGCCAACGCAAGGAGCAGCACTGGCCCTGGAATGCTGCTGCGGGGGCTATGTAAGTAGTCCTTCTCCTTTGGGAGGGAGAGGGAAAGCGGGGGGGGGGGGGCGCGGCGGCAGGGGGCGGGGGGAGGATGGCCTCTTGGATGGCCCAGCCTGGGGAGGAGGGTGGAGTCGGGATCTGGCCACTAGGCTGGATTCTACCACAATCCTCTGGGCTGCTTGGACTTGCATCAGTGATTTTGCTGGCATAGGTCCAAGCAGCCAGGGGACCCAGGGTAAGGGGACAAATATCCCACTCCTGCCTACCCTGCATAAGATGCGGAGAAGGCCAGCCAGCCAGCCAGCCAGCTCCCTTAAATGTTAGGATTGAGCTGCCCAACAGTGTTTCCTCCGCATCTAATCTACAGTGGAAAGAAAAGGGAGTGCTCAAAGATGGATCTAATATTTACTAGCTCAAACAAGATGTACAATACTTGGATTTCTTTCTTTCTCTTTGTGTATATCTGCATGTATTTGTAGAATTAGGATTTTTTCCAAATCCTTGGGATAATATATATCTGGCTAAAAGAAGACAAAGACAGTGCGTTATATGAATTCAGGAATGGCTGTCAATTAGGTTAGTGGGCAGTTAGATTCAGAAGGCTGATCACATGAACCGTAGCAACAGCTATTTAAGAGGCTTTGGTGGAATATAGTGGAAAAGGTCAGCCCTGGTTCTTGTGGGTTGTGAAGCATAGCAGACCAATAAAGACCTTTACCTGGGTATTTCATGGCATGTAATCCTGATTGGGACAAAAATTGACCACAGGGGTATTTAGTGGACTACTATAAACTTTCACCATTGTTCCTTCTCCAGTGTTCAGCATCCAGAGAGATGGCATGTTCCCTTTGCTCTTTGAGAATGTCTTTTGGAACTTTGCTGAAAGCACCGCATTGCATTTTTATCTGGTTATCCCTGCATACTGAGCACCACGTTAACAAGGACTTTCACAATCTGCTATTCTGGTCAGCTCCAGAGCTATTCACTCTGAGCCTTTTGAAGAGCAGGTGCCCACACTGCACTGCACTCTAGGGAAATATATATAAGGCAATATTTTTCCTTATGCCTTACTGCTCAAAGTTTTTTCCTTCCTTCTAACAACTAAAGGATTTAACTTTTATGCAGCTATAGCCAATTCAAACATTTCAGGCTGCCCGAGCTCAGGTCTCCTGAAGTCATATGAATAAAACATGGACATAATGTTATTTAACTACAAAAGCAAAGTTATCTTCTTTCTCCATTTCCGTAATTAAAAATGACTATATAGGTTTTGAAACTTTCCAAATTAATTTTCACCTTCATTAATGTTGAGCTGAAGTTTGTGATGGGCAGTCCTACCCTTCCAGAATTCTGAGTGCAGCAAAATCTTAATTTCAGAAAGAGCAAGAAATGAATTCCACTTGGTGGCTCAAGCTTGACTGGTGGTGTGGAGTGTTAAGTGGTCCTAACAAGAGATCCAGTCATAACTCATGGCTCAATCTTTGCCTTATGCTGTTGGCTCTTGCGATCTGACAGCATAAGGCTTCACCACTGGCACGGCAGCCTGTCCACTGTTCCGTGGGCCACTGCTACCAGTGCCAAACTCTGGAGGCTGTAAGCAGTGGCCCACAGAACCTCCGTTATAAATCAGCAGTGGGGGCAGATTGGGGAGGGGGCAGGCCAGATCTTGACAGCAGTCACACATGCCAGATCCTGTCCCTCAATCCTGGGGATAATGCCCCCTGACACTTTTTCAAGCGGTGTTCCTCTTATATTTAGGAGGGGGAGCCTCATGCCACATCATGAAACCATGGCAGCAAGTATGTGTCTTCCTCCCTTGGTCAGCTAACAGCTGCCTATCACCTCCATGGCAAAGACTGCTCTTCACCTCCTTCTGCCATGAAACTACCACCTGTGTTTGGCGGCCTTTGCTGCATTGGATGTCTCCTAAACACCCATACCTTCCCTAATCTGGGGAGACAGGGCATCTAGGCTGTACACTCATAAGTTCAGCTAGCCTGACTCATATCCGACTGCAGTGGTGAAATTCAGCCAGTTCTCACCAGTTCTGCAGAACCGGTTGTTAATTTTAGGTTGGGAGAGGGAAGAAAGGCAGCAGCCGCCCTGAAGGACATAGAACCGGTTGTTAATTTATTTGAATCCCACCACTGGATTCATGATTACAAAAAAGCATGGCCGTTAAAGTGTTGCCAGTTCAATAGGGCAAGTGTCGTGTGGAGTCTCTTGTGGTTCTAGGATGATATCACTTTGGAGGTGTACTGGTATACTTCAGCTTGTGCTCTTCTCCAATCCACAGCACCACATATGCATCTTAGTGATGTTGGTTATGGGCAATCTTTAGTACCAGTCAGTAACCAATCAATTTAGCTTGTATTTCCTTGTTCTTGGCTATCTGAAATATGGAATATACTTTTGATAGCAAGCAATAATATCTTTAAAGAGCATGGATCTTTTCCTCAATAAATGAATTCAGAATCTGAAAAACTGAGAATGGTTAAAATGTTATCTGGTCTAACTTTACATGTATCACTATGGAATAAAATATTGCAAAATGCCCAAGGATCATGCAGAATGGTAAATACCTTTAATAAAAAATCCAGATGCTTCAAGTATGTAAGTTATGCCACATCAGAAGGAAAGATAAAAATACACAATAACATTGATTGGTTACTGATCGGTACTAAAGATTGTCCATAACCGACATTGCTAAGCTGTATATGTGGTGCTGTTGATTGGAGAATCCTTTAGGAATTGCAGGCTTGGTGCCAGTAATGGGACACCCGGGGACATGACCCTATACTGCCCCCCATAGTCTGCGCTGGTGCCCCTCCATGATGTGCACCTGCACATCCTTCATTCAACTTGCAGCATAGGGAGTGGGGGGAGATACTGTTTGAAGAATGAATTTGCCTCACTTCTCTCTTCAGAATTTTCAGCTGAAAGCACCACTGTGAGAAATAGTACTCATTTCCCTGCACCTCTGAAAGGAGAACACAGCACATTGTTGTCATCAACACTCTGTCATTCACATATGCAAATAGGCTTTATAGAGCTCACTTTGGCTCAAATCTATTTTGGGGCAGCCGAATTTTTGGGGTGCAGTGGCAATACCTCTGCTGTATCCTGCGGGCCAGTCGGAGACTACGGTAAATAAACTTAATTCTTAATTATCTACTCCACCACAGTCCCCAATGAATCTACTTGGATCAGGATCAATTCTCTGACTGGCACTAGTCCAAGTGGATCCAAGGGTGTATAGAGAGGGGCACAGGGTAGAGGCAGCATTGTCACAACTGCCCCTGCACTCCCCTGTCTCACCTCCCAGTGGCCCCTATCCCCACCCTCCCCGCCCACTATGCCAACTCACTTCCTCTGGCAGTGTCTAAGTGCTCCAGTGGTACCTGTGTGTGACCCAGCTGGCATCCACACTGGATTTCATGTTGGCAGCCCTGTCGTGAACATTGTCACGGTAGCCAAGGCACCAACAGTCTTTCACGGATGGAACAAGGCTGCAAGTCATCACCGGGCCTTTGAGGAAACCCATTCGCAGACTGAGAGGGCAGAAGAAGAAAGCAATGGAAGGATGCTGGCCAAACCACAGGGAGCTTGTGAACACCCTGGCAGTGCCTGACGTGGCTAACCTCTGTCGCTGCCTGTATAGTTTTGTATCAAGATAATAGATGAGGGCTCACATGATTGCACACTTCTCTATTCTAAAAACTTTCTAAAAATGTACATGTGAAAGAGAAATCTCTCCCTCATGTCTAGTTTTGTATGTGCAGGATCTCCTTTGCATGGCGGAACTTTTCTCATTTATGAGTACAGTCACTGGCATCCCTGGACATTTGTACCCATTTTTAAATGTCCCAGACATTTGTGTCCCTATAATCAGTGACGGGATCTACAAATGACCTGGGGGAACGCTGGGCGGTACGTAGGCGGGACTTCCGGGTGATTGGCAGCCCGTCCGCAGCGATCTGCAGCTGCCCTGGCCTCGGGGGGGCTCCTGCTCGCTGCGGAGGACAGGTGAGGGTCGCGCCAGGTGCCTGGGCGAGCAGCAGTGGGGCGCGCTAACCGGGGCAGCCCCCCCCAGGCCAGGACAGCTACAGAACACTGTGGACGGGCAGCCAATCACGCGGAAGCCCCACATAAGTCCCGCCCAGCGTTCCCCCAGGTCATTTGTAGATCCCGTCGCTGCCTATAATATATACGTATATTTATATTAGATGTACATCTTTTTTATTTTTAGAACACAAAGGTAGGGTTAGGGCTAAGGCTGGGATTAGTATATATAACATGTGGTTTGTTGCCCAGTTATTGTAGAATACCAGTTATAGTAAATCATTGCCATATAATTTTATATAATTATGCACATTTTCTAAAAGACCCTGCAGTCATTCTGTCTGCAGGAGATGTGTAAGATTTCAGACTTCCTCAGATGATACAGTGCTAGCACTCCATGCTTTCCCTGGATGTTATTAGAATTTAGCTAATATTTCTGTTACACTGACCTACCCCTCATTTATTCTCAAAATGTGAATAATTTTGATTCATTCTGTTTTGCCTTTACAGTGCTAGCCCTGCTGCCTCTTCATTCTGTGTATTTGTATATTCCTTTATAACACTTTTCATGGCATAAGCAATTTGGCTATCTCTGTTTGGTACTAAAGGAAGACTCCCTCCTCCCTGTTCCAAATTGCAATGTTATTTGCACTCATATACAGTATTTGTATGAGGGAGATAAAGCAAATACTCGCATTAAATAAGATAAAGGAGAAGTGGGTTTCAAAGATAGATAAAACCCACAGTATGCTTTTATTCACCGATGAATTTGTGTTAATGGAGCGAAAAAGAATGAGAGTGCATGGAAGAGGGTTTTAAATTCCTTTTAAAAACAACTATACCAGATGATATAATGAAACGTAGGTCTGTGGTCAGGTTCTGGATTGTAAGGAAAGAAGGATAAAGGGCTACTGGAGTGGGTAGAACAGAGGGATTCCGATAATGCTGGCTGATCTGTTTTGCTTATCTTTGTTTCTATATGTCCATTGTTTAATTTGGATCCTAAAGGCAGAGAGTTCTGTCCTTTCATATTCTACCATGTCAAGCTTTAATGGCATTGAAAGTGCTTTCACCAGCTCTACCTGATGAGCAGGATGTAACTCGTTTTCTTTCAAGTCTCAAAACTTGGTGCTTTATATCCCAATACATTACTATTATAACAACCTGTATTTTGTCTGCTCTTCAGAAATGTTTCAACACTGTAGGCCTTGACATGTTGCCACTAGACAAATGCAATCTCAATTGAAGTCTTTGTTAAGTGAGACAAATTTTACCATGCTATCCTCAGGAATCTACAGTACAATCAGCTAAAGGATAAAATCCATGTAAAGAATCCTATATGTTGTTAATCTGAAACTATAATTTTTTTCAAAGATGACCAAGACCTGAAAGATGACAAATTTGTTTGCCCATTCTGCATTCTTATAACAACAAACATGTCTCCATACAGTGAGCACATGCATTTGAAAAACAATCCAATATTTCAATAATCCTAGGCATATTTACTTCGAAGCAGGCCCCTTGCATTTCAGTGGCATCAACTTCGATGAAAATAGATGGAGCACTGCAGTTTTATTTTAGACTGAAAGATTATCTTGAATAATTTGACAGCAGAGTACGTGTGCACCTACAGTTCAAAGCTTGCCTTCTAACACATCAACGATAAATTTATATAACTGTAATTACAGCTTCTAAAATTGAACCCCTCACTCTGTTTAATCAACCCTGTACTGGCATTTTCTATCTTTTCTAATTAAGTTACTAAGGTTGTCGACCAGTGATTTCAACACAGCGCTTAATGCCTGATGTAATATTCTTTTATCAAAATAATATGCTTATCCACAAAACATCAGCACACAAGACCTTGTTTCACTTAATCACATTTGATCATGTATTATATTCTACAGGGGGATGTTGGTCCCTCACATGGGAACATCCTAATGAGGGGTATTCCATGGTTTCTACATAAACTGTCAAGGGCAGACAGTAGAGGCAGCAACAGACCAGTACTATAATCCCAATAACTCTTGTCAAAGCAGGTGGAGCTGCTTTTCTGTTTGCTTCTCTATTCCATTCTAGGAGATGTTTTAAACAGCACTCAAATTATTGCGGAAGGGTGAAAAGCCCTTCTAGGAATCCACAAGCCCTTGACTTCCTCCAAATGTGAGATAAATCCTCTGGGGTGGGTCTGGGCTGGAAAAGGGGGATAGGATCGGCCACAGGATCTATACCCTCCCACCCCCTGTCCTGTCCACCCTGTCCCAATCTTGAATTATTCATTCGAGATGAATGCTCTGGTGCAGTGTCTGGGAGTCGCTGGTGAGCACACAGGGCCTCCCGCCCTGTGCACCAGCAGCCCCGCATGATGGCGCAGTGGCTTTTGCAATGCCGCAGCAGCACATACAGTAGCCGATTGGAAAATCCACCAAAGTAAGTACAATGTATCCAGTACTTACTCAATAGGAATGGGCAGCCCATGTCATCGGCATGTTGCTAAATTTGACTGGGACATACTGTTATGACATCCAGTTCAGAGCAACATCCTTGATTAACTGGGATCATTCTATAAATAATGAAATAGGAAAAAAAAATTGGCCAGTAGAGCAGGAAGACGGTAGGGCTGCAAATTGTGAATAGCCCCAAAAAGGGTAAGATCAAGGGGTTTTTCAGTGTGGTGGTGGGGGCTGCCTGCCTCCAAATCACTACTATTAAGTTAAAATTAGACCTGTAAATTCAGTTTGGCAATAATGTGTTTACCCTCTATTTTTTAGTCCCATAAGTGGCCCCTTAAAGGTCTAAAAATTAGGCCAGGTCTAAAAAGTAGATCTGGAAATTTTGTTCAGGTGTTTATCCTCTATTCCTTCAGTCCCATCAGGTATAAGTGGTCCCTTGAAGGTAAACAGCACCTCTGCAGATGATATACCTGTCTGTAATATTGTTTTGAACATATAGTTAGCCAACTTGGGCTACAACCATTTTTGCATCATTACCTTCATGTTGAATGTGGCATGATTGCAGGAATGCAGGTGACCACAGAATGTCTGAGCACAGAGTCCCTACAACAACAAGAAAACCATCAACAATTAGAAAAATCAGATACTTGCATAAACTGCAACACACTCTTTTAATCCCTTAGGGATTTATTTCATCTACAAAACAAGCCACTGAAAATAAATGACTAAAGTGTTGTCATTACGTACTACATCTGAACCAAGCATGAATTACTTATGTTTAAAATGTAAATGATCACTTATATATCATTTTTTTCTTTTTCTCCCCCTCATAATCACTTATTGTAATTATATCCATGTAACACTTATCATAAATTTTGTTTTCATTTATTCAAAATAATAAAGTATAGAGGAAAAAAATGTTTAAAATGTAATACGCTACCTTCTTTAATAGAAAATCAAATCTGTGGCAATTCTATAAAGATACTGCACAAATCAGAAAAAAAACCTGACAACCATGCATGTGTTACTAAAAATGTGTAGAAATAAACATTTCCTTTCGTATGAAAAGCTGTACAGGTAAATTGAAAATTAGACAGCTTACATGAGGCAATATTTTGTAGCAGAAGCAGCATCCCAGGGACGTGTGGGTTAAAATGGCTACTACAGTGGCAAAAAAAGTTTAAAAATAAGGTTTTTATTTATTTCTCTTTTAAAAAAGAAACTACAGTATGGTTTTCCCAGTAGTAATGTATGGCTGTGAGAGCTGGACCATAAGGAAGGCGGAGCACCAAAGAATAGATGCTTTTGAATTATGGTGTTGGAGAAGACTCTTGAGAGTCCCCTGGACTGCAAGGAGATCCAATCGGTCATTCCTACAGGAAGTCAAGCCTGATTGCTCCCTGGAAGGACAAATCCTGAAGCTGAAGCTCCAATACTCTGGCCACCTCATGAGAAGGGAGGACTTTTTAGAAAAGACCATCATGCTGGGAAAGATTGAAGGCAAAAGGAGGAGGGGGCGGCAGAGGATGAGATGGATAGTGTCACCGAAGTAATGAACATGAAATTGGGTGAACTCTGGAAGCTAGTGGAGGACAGCAAGGCCTGGCGTGCTGTGGCCCATGGGGTCGCAAAGAGTCGGACATGACTTAGTGAATGAACAACAACAAAAAGAAAAGAAAATCAATAGAAATCAGAACATGAATTGGGATCCCTCATATAGGCTCTGAAACAATCAAGAATAGCAACAAATGGGCTTAAAAAACTGCAATGAGAACTCCAAAATGAGACTTGTTTGCATGCACTTAGGAGGAGATTGGTAACACACAAAAACTATGATCCTGTGTATTACTTTGAAGTTGAAAAAATACTCTGTACAACCAAAGTCATATATTTAGTTTTAAAAATACAAGAGGACTGTGTCAGGACAACGATGAATAATAAGGTTGTATCCAAGTAATAAAGAGAAGCTAAAGTGAAGTATATATCTTTAAAGAGAAAATAACTGGTATTTTATGAGGGCAAGGATTGCTATAAATCTTCCATTTAACTATTAGATAGGAATAATCATGTAATTCATGGAGTAAAGCTAATCTTTCTAATTGCAGTGGATTGCCAAAGTCCTCATAGCAGTAAGTATACAGCTCATTTATCTTACCGGTACTAACTCTAACTTCCTTAATTGCGAAAGTTATTTTAATTAACATATACCATAATTTCCTTTATGCATTATGAAATAGACACTAGGAATGCAAAGAAAACTGCATCAGGAGGCTATACAAACTCAACTACACTGATGACTAAAAACTAGTGTTGGGAAAAAAGAGTCATGACTTGAATTTTAACTCAAGTTTTCCCGTTGTGACCTGACTCTCATGAAACTCGAGTCTTGCATGTCAACGACTCCACCCTGACTTGCGACTCGGGCAACTGACTTGGAAATGCCAAGTCATTTTAACAACTTCATTCAGTGAAAACCATCATGTTGATTTCCCTCTCCAGCAGCTGAATTTTGCTCCCAGGCCACACGTGGCTGGCTCCCTAAAAGATGAATCTTTTTATTTAGCTGATTTATGTGGGTTCCCAATCATTTAAATTAGTTTTGCTCCTCTGGGCTTCTCCTGGCTCCTGCTTCTTCTGCCCTGACCCATGGATAGGACAAGGAGACTAGCCATGCTTCATTTTTGGGTACAAAGAAATTGCTGTAAGTTACAATTAAAAAAAGAAAGCCAAGCATGATTGTTCTTCCTATTTAGTAAAGCAACCCCCTGCCCTACTTTGGAATAGATTCTCCACTTTAAGAATTTGTTCCTTGGCATCAGAAGTTAGAAAGCAGCATGGTGTAATGGTTAGCATGGCAGACTTAAATCACAAATGCTGCAAGTTTGAATCCTCCCCTTTGTGAATTGGGTGTCAATTGAAAAAGCTGCAAAAGACTCCCGTCAAAAACTGGAGACTCGAGTAATCAGGAATTGAGTCGCCATGGGTGGATGCTATGACTCTTGCACGAGTCAAGTCACAGAGGGCTGGAGACTTCTGAATGGACTCAAATTCCAAATCTCATCCCAACACTGCTAGAAACATAAATATCCAATGGTTCTATGACATACAAAAGCTTGCAATCTATGTACAAAACCTTAATTTGCTTCAAGCCAAAGGAGCGATTATCACGATTGTGGTTGCAATTGTGAAAACATGGCCTGATAACCGAAGTTTAATTTGAAACTTTTGAAGAAAAAGTAAAGCCAGATGATTTAAATTAACACTAAACTTGGAAGAACTCTTGACTTTTCCTAATGTAGCTACATACTATTCAGCTCAGCTTACCCATGTATCTGCAGTTTCTTTAATAAATGCCATCACAAAAACGATTTACTTAAACAATGTAGATATTAAAGCCAGGAATGATACAGTAGGGGTAGTCCATTATGTAGATATTGTCATTTTTAAACATTCCTGACTAATCAAGTTCATAAGCTAAAATTAAAGAAATATTAGTCCTTGCTAAGGAATATTCTCTAAGCTAATGTACCATTTTGCATTAGATTTGGATTTACATTTGAAAGGAAGGAAATTTCTAATAACTTGAGATTTTCCCAGCCATTGATAGGGCTACTAAATTATGCACATTTAATTATTATAGGGTGCCATTTATTTCTCAGCACATCCATGCCTTGATTTAACCCATAAATGGAATTTGGCTTTGCTATTTCCAGCATACTTCTAAATACATTTACCTTTTGTGAGTATAATATACTTTCTGGAAACCTCTAAAACATGTTGGAATGATGGGCTAACATTAATATGAAACTTGTTGCAGCCCTTAAAGTTATTATTTCATTCATTCAAATACTATCTAGAGACAATTAGCTATACAAATACACATTAATATTAAATTTTCATTTAGCTTACCCAAAATGAGAAATTATAATGGAAGCACATAGGCAAATCCTAGAACTAGATCTTTTTGGTTCCACAAATCTACCTAGACCCTGGTGTTAAATTTAAGTTTTGTTGGGACATCCTTTAGGAAGACATAACTCAGGCAGCCCAATCCTACACAGGGCCTATAGCAGCAGATCTCACATCAGCTGCCATAAATCCTGAACGTAGCCCCAAAGCATAATTGGCCAGAGGCTGCACAATCCTCTATATCAGTAGTTCCCAAACATTTTAGCACCAGAACCCTCTATCTATCTATCTATCTATCTATCTATCTATCTATCTATCTATCTATCTATCTATCTAATTAATTAATTAATTAATTAATTAATTAATTAATTAATATCCCGCCTTTCTGCTCCATGGGCACCCAAGGCGGCTTACAACAATAAAATACAATAAAATAACAATTTACAATTAAAAACAATAATTAAAAAACATTAAAACAATTTAAATTTAAAACAAGCCCCGTGGATCCTAAAATATAAAGAGTCTAAAAAACCAGCCAGCCAGCCAGCCTGTCAACAATTAAAAGCTTGTTGGAATAAAAAGGTCTTCAGCCCCTGCCGAAATATTACAAAAGAGGGAGCAGTTCTCAGTTCTAAGGGGAACTAATGATACTCTTTAGCAGCTATTTTCAACCAGTGTGCCATGAATGGTCCAGAAGGTATGCCGTGGGAGTTTGGGGGAGGGCCATTTGTTAGTAGGACCACTGGGGGATGTGAGGAGCCTTGTGTGCTCTGTCAATTGTAAAAACATGATAAAAATGATGGCATTTATTATGGATCTTAGATTATGTTTAATAAAGCAAAAAATACTTTTTAGGGCATACTGGACACTGCAGAGACTGTAACTAAAAGGACTTAGTAATGAATCCAAATGCTGGTGATGTATGAGTACGAACGCATCACTTACACATATGTTGTGGTCAAGTCCGGTTATTGCATGTTTTTGGGGAGAAGTTATTAACACTATAAAGATAGTGCTACAGCAACCTGTGATATTCACTGACATGTATGTAATGTTTAATTATTTTCCTGCTATCTGGAGACTAACACCAGGCCAACATGGCGGCAAAAAGACTCCTTTTACTAAAATGGAAGGCAAGATGCCCACCAACTTGTGCCCAATGGACTGACTACATTCTGTGCTTATGGATGTTTGAGCAAATGGCATACTGTTGACAGCTCCATATGGACATATTTGAAAATATTTGGAAGCCATTTCTTGACCAAATATTCTAAGCTACATAAACTGTGTGGATATATGAATGAATGAATGAATGAATGATTTATAAGAAATAATTTCTAGATCACTTTTTTCAAAAGTCTCGTAAAGCTAGGTGGGTTTAAAGTGGGTCCCAGTGCTAAAAGGGTTGAGAACCACTGCTCTAATTTGCAAAAAAAGGGGGGAAATGCACGTTACATATTTGGAGGGCATGAAAAGGCAGGTGCTGGCATCTGAAAGCATGAACTTTTAGCCTGCTATAATGCTCCCCCAGACTTTTTTTGATATTGGTCCCTGACTGGGTTGAATCCTCATTTCATTTTGATTTTAGCATTTTCAGACTTGTGTGGTATACCGCTGCTTCTGCAAGCAACTTCTTTGGCAATTGTGTTGCCTGTACATTATACAAATAGGCATCAGGGTATTTTTTGTGACTAAAGCATAAACTAGTGCCCTCTTCTGGCAAGTTCAGTGCAGGAAGGCATCTGATGAGCTTTCTGAGAGGAGGATGGGCAGCTTCCAGTCTCCTGGGCTCATGACGTCTCCTTGAGTCATGGTGGACTAACCACCCAAACCTAACAGGCCTGAAGGAGTTGCAATGCTGGCAGATCTCCCTCTGCTCATCAGCTGTGGTAAGGTCAGGAGGCTGCAGCTTGGCTAGGACCACGTCCTCAGAGAAAAGAAAGGTATTTCCACAGAGCAACAATTCCATCCCAGTGCAGAGCCTTGCTCATCAATGTTCAATAAAGATTTGTGCTCACTGCCAGCCCAAACAGTTGGGTCTCACCTCTTTCTTCTGGGACTGGGGTGCAAAAGCACTACAGCTGTTGGATCACAAATGAGCCATGAACTCATCAAAGCAGCACCATACCATACATAGACACTAAAAGAAACTATTGCAACATATGTTACATAACTTTGTCTACAGGAGGAACTGCATATGAACCTTATTCTCTGATGATAGAACCTATTAAATCTAATCAAATTACAACCAGAAGATCCTGATAAAAGTTAAATAATCATTATCTTGAAGCTAACACTTAGGAAAGAAATGTAATTATATAGGCACCTCAGGGTCGATTCTGGTAGACACATTAAATTGGGTAAGAAAATATTATGAGAAGGTAGGCAGTGTGTTACTGAATATTTATCAGATGTTTGACAGGTGGCACATTCTTCTGAAGAAACCTCTGTTCTTTGCTAGAATGTAGTCAGCCTCACAATCTTAGGCTGCAATCCTATGTATGCCTTCCTGGAAGTAAGTCTCATTAAACACTGTGGGATTTACCTTTGAGTAAACATGAATAGGCTTGTAGTGTTTGTTCATATTGCATTTTCACAGGAACAGCAGCAGCCATGTGGTTACCAGAATACTGTTTTAAGTGGCATGACTCAGGGCCCAATTCTACACAATTTTCCAGCAGTGGTGTTGCTAAGGGGGGGCCTGGGGCAGTTGCCCCAGGCTCCACGCTGGTGAGGGACACTCTCAGAGCCTTTAAACAGGGACTTCCAGATTTCGCGAAAACCAGGGGCTGATTGGAGGGAGGGCTCCAAAATCTTCTTTGACCCCAGGTGTCCATGCATTAGCTATGTCACTGCACTGCTGCAGCTGTGCCAACAGGATGTGTGCTGCATGCTGAGGTGGCAGGTCTGTCATGGAGGCTTCCTCAAGGTAAGGCAACTTTTGTTTCCTTACTTCGGGGCTGCATTATGGCTGCATTGGCACTGGAAAGTTGGATAGGGCTGGGCCCTCAATCTTGTAAATTAACATGTGGGTGAATGTTTGCCCTCTGCACCTCTGTAATAGTGCTGTAGCTTGACTGCCCTAAGTGCACAGCAAAATACACAGCAAAAAGGCGTGAAGAACTATAAAGGAAAACAGCCAAGAAAAAAGAGGAAGTCCTCCAGTACAAGTGTTTCTTTTGAAAGCTGTAAGTGGTTCAATGGTATCTGTGGAATGAATGCTTAACAGGTCGCACTTTTAATGAAGAGTACAAACAATAATGTATTACTACTGAAATCAGAAGTAAACTATAATATATAAATTATTCTGTATTTCATTGTTGTCAATAGTTCTGCTTAGAAAAGTACCAATTCTACTTAAAAGACCACCCCCACAAGTTTCAGTATCATTTGCTTAAATCAGTGCTTCCCAACGCTTTTTGCACCAGGATCCCTTTTTTAAGTACGACAACCTGTCAGGACCCCCCCCCCCCAAGACCTAGAGCCAGAAGCGATGTCATTAAGCAGGAAGTGAAGTCATTTTAAAAAAAATCACGTGTTTTGAAAGTTGGAAGGACTCCACATCCTTTTTAGAACGTTCTGAATGCTTTGTCTCTAAGTGATGCTTGAGTTTTCAGTTCAGTGATTGATTCAGCACTGAGAACATTGCACAGAATGTATTGTGGCTTTTCTATGCCTTTGCTGGTCTAGGTGGTAAAGCCAAATTTTCAATAGTCTTCAGAGTATTCATGTTCCTCTTCCCCATGTGCTGAGACTCACCTAGGCATGGCACATGGAAGGTGTGACAGGCCTGCTCAAAGAGACATGGGAAAAACTTGATCACATGCATGCACAAACACTAAGAGCAGCCCATAGCAAGGCTAATTTCCCTCGCATCCACAAGCATTGAGGAAGTGGCAGATTAATAGGGAAGCCTCTTCTCTAGATTAAATGAAGCTCCCAAGATGGTAGTGCCCAGCTTTTTAAGATGGTTGTCCCAAGTTTTTCGTGACCACCTGAAAAATGGTTGGTGACCCCCTTAGAGGTTCTGACCCCCATGTTGGGAACTACTGGCTTAAATGGACCATCAGTCCTTTGTTTATTTATATACATTTCCCTGGACACAGTATTTTAAAGAGTGTGGTGATTTTTCCTCTCAAATCACAGATTTGTAACTGTTTTTTTCCCTCCTAATTATTTCTGAACGTATTTGCAAATATGCAACATCTTTTGGATAACCAAACTGGATGGGAAGATTCTATAACCAGTGAATTCTTTAATATAATATTAAATTCCAATATCATAACTGTTCACACATTTCCAAAAACAGAGAACATGTTAGGTCTGCTCCATCCATTCAACATATTGAATAAGATTCCAGTGAAGTTGACTTCTCAAATTCTCTAAGCCAGTGGTTCCCAAACTGTGGGTCGCAAGCCAATTTCAGGTAGGTTGTGAAGCACCTAGAGCAGCCATATTGAAAAAAAAGGGAAGATAGGATGCTGGAAAGGGAGAGGGCTGTGGGTTGTTTTGCTTGTGTGAAGGTTGTGAATAGGCTTTTTTCCCCCCTTCTGATTCACTTTGCTATTGGAAAATGGCTGAGAAATAACACGCTGCATTATTAGGAAAGCAGCAGGCTCTGGTGCCTCAATGACAGCACTTCTGGCGGGTCCCAAACAGATATTCATTCTAAAAAGTGGGTCCCAGAGCTAAAAGGTTTAAGAATCACTAAACATACTCTGATTTTTATATCTCACCAATACCCAAATCTAATTCTGCTTCCACACGTGTTTTTACCACTGAAACAATTATGTGTTTGCACTTCCGTAAATTCTTCCTTTTTTTAAAAAAAAAAAAATCTTTTATTTTATTGTATAGATAAAGGGTAGGAAAGTACAAACATAGGGAAGGGTAGGGAAAGGGGGGTATTGCTCGGGGTTCACACATAAGGTTACTGAACCAGAAATACTATTTTACGTCTAGAATACAATTATTCTTCCATTATTAATTCCAATACAATAATTCTCTTCTTTAAGCATCTTCTTACAATTTACTTTCTCTTCTCTATCCAATCATAAAAAGGTTTCCATATCATATCTATTTTATTTACATTGCCTTCCTTTAACCTTTCTGTTAAAATATCTATCTCAGCAGTTTCAAATAGTTTGTCAATTAGCTTCATCTCACTTAGTATTTCTATATTCTTCCACGCTTGTGCAAATATAATTTTAGCTGCTGTTATTATCTGTATTGTAAGATGTTTATCTTTGCTTTGTATTTCATTCGTGATGTTGAGAAGGAATAATTCCAGTCTAAATGATACAGAGCTATTCTGGATTTCTTGCAGGAGTTTATGTATATTTTTCCAATATTCTTTCATTTTTGCACAAGTCCGCCACATATGATAAAAGGTCCCATTCTGTTCTTTACATTTCCAACATTGATTTGAGGTTTCTTTATACATTTTTGCTATCTTATCCAGGGATAAATGCCACCTATAAAACATTTTATATATATATTTAAAAGATGTTGATTCAGTTTAATGTTTGTTTTCCAAATTTGCTCGATTTGCTCAGGTTAATTGAATACCCAAAATTTTTCAACCAGCATATCATCGTTTCTTTTACCGTTTCATCTTCCATTCTTATTTTTAGTAGATATTCATATATTTTCTTAATATATTTCTCTTTGCTTCGTAAAAATATCTTATCAAAGTCCGTATCTGCCTCTTCAAATCCTATTTTCTTATCTTCATTGAATCTTGTTTTGATTTGAACTTCTGACCACCAGTCAGAAGTCCTCTTCTCAGCAAATTGCCGTGTTGGTCTAAAAAATCTGTATATTCTCTATTTATGTCTTTTTTTCATAATTCAGGATTACTTGTGATTTCTAGAGATTTTATCCATCTTGGTATTTTGTTGTATATCTTGTATCTTATTTGTTCCCATGTCCAAAGTAATGCTCTTGTAAAAGAGTGAGTCTTAAACTGTCTAAAATAGTTCACTTTGTCATATATCATAAAGGTGTGCCATCCAATATGTAGATCATGTCCCTCTAGCTTCAATGTCCTTCGATTGCATTGGATTGCCCATTCTTTTACCCAGCTAAGAGCTGTCGCCGGATAATATAGCTCCCAATCTAGGAGTCCAAAACCGGCTCTTTGTTTATCTTCTTGTAACAGTTTCAATTTAATTCTTGGTTTGTTTTTTCCTTGCCAGATGAATTTCGATGTGATCTTATTTAATTCCAGAAAGATGTTAATATTATAGGGATCGTTTGGAATAAGAACAGCACTTTAGGTAATACATTCATTTTGATAGAAGCAATTCTTCCCATAAAAGATAGCTGTAATTTATTCCATTTTTCATATTCTTTTTGGATTTCTTTTAATAGTTTTAAATAATTATCTTCCATCAGTGTGCTTAATTTCTTTGACATTATGATACCCAAGTATTTAACTTTATTAGTTAGCTGTAGGCCAAATCTCTTCAATTTTTTCTATCTTTTTAGCCTCAGTATTTTTAACCATCATTTTTGTTTTTTGATTGTTGTTGTTGCTAAGTCATGTCCGACTCTTCGCGAGCCCCTGGACCACAGCACGCCAGGCCTCCCTGTCCTCCACTAGCTTCTGGAGTTTGCCCAATTTCATGTTCATCGCTTCGGTGACACTATCTAACCATCTCATCCTCTGCCGCCCCCTTCTCCTTTTGCCTTCAATCTTTCCCAGCATGTGAGTCTTTTCTAAAGAGTCCTCTCTTCTCAGGAGGTGGCCAAAGTATTGGAGCTTCAGGATTTGTCCTTCCAGGGAGCAATCAGGCTTGACTTTCTGTAGGATTGACCGGTTGGATCTCCTTGCAGTCCAGTCTCAAGCATCCTCTCACAGCCATACATGTCTACTGGGAAAAACATAGCTTTGACTATGCGAACCTTTGTTGACAGGGTGATGTCTCGGCTTTTTATTAAGTTGTCTAGGTTCACCATAGGTTTTTCAAGCTATGTTTTTTGATAGTTGATCTTTAAACCTGCTACTTTGCCATAATCCTTCAACTTTTCCAGCAACATTTGTGTTGAATTTGATTTTCAATTATGAACACTAAGTCATCTGCATACACTTGAAGTTTTTATTCTTCTCCTTGCACTTTTAGTCCTGTAATTTTTTCTTCTTCCCTGACAATGTTCTTTAAGACTTCCAATGTTAAGATAAATAATAATGGAGATAGGTGACACCCCTGTCTAGTTCCTTGTTCTACTTTGACTTCTTTTCTCTCATCTCCATTAATCTTGATCTTTGCGCTTTGGTTTTTATATATTCCTTTCGTTATTTTTTTCATCTTATCTCCAAAGTTCATTTCCTCCAGTTGACAAATCATAAAGTCGCAATTAACACTGTCAAATGCTTTTTGTGCATCTAAGAAGATGAGAGTCAGTTTCATCCCAACGATTAAATAATCAGCTAATTCCCAAAAACAATTTATATCCAGTTAAATCGCATTGAATCTGTGGCTGTCATCTGTCTACGTCTCCATGTCTCCCGAGTCTCTTGTCTCCCATCCTTTCTTCAAGCCCGCCTCCTCTTCCCAATGTCATCAATATTATTAATTCTCTGTGCGCTACAGTAAGTCTTCACTTTTTTTTATTGATTGCTTAATTGTTATTTAACCTCAATGTTTATCAAATCATTGCTCTGCTCTGCCCTGCCCTTTCCACTTTGTAATCTCTCAAAACGCCGCCTCTTTTATCTCCCTTCCTCCTCTGTTTTAGATGAAATGCCTTTATTTATGATTGTCACTCACATTTAACTCTTAGTTCATTGAGTAGTATTCTGACTCGGGGTGGGTGGGACCCCTTGCTATTCCGCTGTGGCCAGGTCATGCAGATTCACACCGCTTCCCCGCGTCTGGGCGATCTCAGAATCATGTCCGTGGGACCGCTGTCTCACGGCCATGTCTGGCTCAAGCCCACTGCTGCATCAAGCTTCACCTAGCTTCTGATGCCCCACCAACTCCAGTGGGTAAGGGAAAACAGTGTTTTAGCGAACTTCCTCTGGAGCCCCGAAGGAATTTGCCATGACACAAGGAGGTTGGCTCCTCCCCCCAATTCTTCCATTTTCTTGGCATGCTGTTTCTTTTCTTCTTAATTTGAGAAGGTTTGTAATGATAACTACACCCACCCACATGTATTTTAAATACATACAAGGTTTTGGGAAAATTAACAAACATCACACCAGTTTTTGGTTCTGAAGGAAGAAACCCTGAGGTTTAAATTTGCAATCATACCTAAGGAGCAATCCAAGGCCTGGAATGGGCCAGCATAAGCCCTTTGTGCCGGCCCAGTGCTGTCACGAACATGTCGTAAAGCATGTTTGCACCAACATTAGAGGAGAAAGGCCAACAAACAGATGTGCACTGGCCTCTGCGAGCCACGACCCCAGTTCAGCAGCATACAGGTAAGTCTGGCCGAGCTCAGCTGGTGAGAGGAGGGGGTTTGAGGAGGGGGGAAGGCAGAATGGGGCAGAGGAAAGTGCTGGGATGGGTGGGCCATGGGTGGACCAACCTGGGAAAAGGAGTGAGACAGAATCTGGCAATGATCCTGGGCCTGATCCTAACCCCCATCCCTGGCCCAGTTAGCCCCAATCTGTGCCACTCATACTTGCACCAGCAATTTTACTGATGCAGATCCGAGTAGCCCCATTCAGGCTACTGCGCGGCCACTGCGCGGTACCCGGGAAAGGGAAATGCATTTTCCTTGCCCCAGATTGCACCATAGCCTGGCCCAATCCCAGGCTGGATACGGGGCAGGCCTATTGGCCTGCCTATTCCAGCTCAGGGTTAGGATTGCACTCTTAGTTGTTCTTAAAAATGTATTTGATTACAGCACAAACCTGAAGCAAAGGCAATAATTTTTATTCCTTTATTCCCCACTGAGACACACTCCCACTATCTCTATTTGAGTTCAGTGTGCCAAGGCCCATAAAAAACTGCTTTGTGTCACCAGCACAGCTCCATAAAAACTCTTCTTGCTAGCTCATTGTGAACAGTGTTGAGACTCCATCCCTTAAAATTTGGTCAGAGCCCCTATCTGACTGCTTTTTGAAATCATACCACCTTATGCATAAAGAACATTCTCATCATTTTGGTTTGCTCTCGAGGATGGCTGAGCATGCCAATTCAGGCGGTAGACTAGATTTGTAATGTAAAAAGCAGTTCCATAAAGCTGGCTGTAGGTGGTACAGTAGAATTCTGAGTGCTCTGAAACTGACAAGAAGGAGTTTCAGAGGATCCAAGACTCATTCAAAAGAGCCTCACATCAGAGGGAGAGGATAGCCTTCTCCCTGGTTTTGATGCAGAGTACTTTTTAATGTATTGATAATTGTTCAGTTTGAAGCAGTATAACTCACACGGGATGATGATCTCAGCAAAAAATAGGCGTAAACAGGAAATATTCTAAATAGTACAAAGTTTTAAAAGAGAAGCCAACTTTGTCCAGTGGAATTTGTGCTTCTCTTCAAGGCCTTTGATTGAAGGATCTATGTCAGTCAGGCAAGATTTACAGCACAATCCTATGCATACCTACTCAGAAGAAATTCCGATAGTGTTCATTGGGGCTTACTCCCAAGAAAGTATTATAGGATTGCAGTCAGTCTTTATCTATCTATCTATCTATCTATCTATCTATCTATCTATCTATCTATCTATCTATCTATCTATCTATCTATCTATCTATCTATCTATCTATCTA
>JAJKFI010000015.1:18694503-18725626 GCA_029204185.1 Lerista edwardsae | reverse complement strand
TATGTATGTATGTATGTATGTATGTATGTATGTATGTATGTATGTATGTATGTATGTTCCACATAGGCTCCGCAATGCCTGGACCGATTGACACGAAACTTGGCATGCGCGTGCCTTGTGGCCTGGCGACAAACACTGTGGGGGTCAGGCCCCCCAGGGCCCCCAGGGGTGGGGGTATGTGGGGGGCCTCACATGAAGACGGTCGAAAACGGCATCAAGTCTGTACTTTCCGGGGGTCGCCGAGACGAGTGGCGATGCTCCCAATGCCGTCAGAGTCTGGGTTTGCCCCCCCCCGTAGGGGGTGAGAAGGGGAGCGAGATACAATGTCTGCCAGGCCCTGCTGGAACACCTGGAGCAACGACACGCACCAAACTTGGCACACGCGTGCCTTGAGGCCTAGCGACAAACACTGTGGGTGTCAGGCCCCCCAGCACCCGCGGGGGTGGGGGTACGCAGGGGGCCCTGCATAAAGCAGTCGAAAACAGCCGTAATTGACATTGAATCTATAGTTTCTGGGGTTGCCGAGGCGAGCAGCGATGCTCCCGACGCCGTGGAAGTTCGGGTTTGGCCCCCCCTCAATGTGGGGGGTGGGAAAGGTTGCGAAACAAGACGTCCGCCATGCCCCGCTGCGACGCCTGGAGCAATTGGCGCCAGACTCGGCACGTACGTGCATTGTGGCCTGGCGACAAATACTGCAGGTGTCAGGCCCCCCCAGCGCCCCCGGGGGTGGGGTGCGCAGGGGGGCCCAAGTGAAGATGGTCGAAAATGGCCGAAATTGGCGTCAAGTCCATAGTTTCCGGGGTTGCCGAGATGAGCGGCAACGCTCCTGATTCCGTTGGAGTCTGAGTTTGGGCCCCCCCTCAGCATGGGGGCCAGAAGGGGTGCAAAACAAAACATCCGCCATGCTGTGCTGGAACGCCTGGAGCGATGCACACCAAACCTGGCACGCGCGTGCCTTGCGCCCTGGCAACAAACACTGCGGGGGGCAGGCCCCCCCAGCGCCCCCGGGGGTGGGGATGTGCAGGGGGCCCCACGTGAAGATGGCCAAAAACGGCTGAAATTGGCGTCTAGTCCATAGTTTCCGGGGTTGCCAAGACGAGCGGCGACGCTCCCAACGCAGTTGGAGTCCGGGTTCGGCCCCCATCGGCATAGGGGGCGAGAAGGGGTGCAAAAATCATAAACTCTGGAAGATCATTTTGTTACCCAGGCAATGCCAGGTAATGAAAAGCTAGTAAATAAAATAAGAATGAAAAATAACAATACAAGTTCTTGAAAGTATTAATTCCATTATTTGGTTTATTATCAAGTTTTCCATTTCCCGGGTCTTGATAATAGACTACACTACCCCATTTGACTAACCAGAAAAACCATTAGTCTTTTCAACTACAGGGACTGCATTAATTGTTTTCTAGTCTTTGTAACTTATGCCAGTTCTCAATAGGTTTCAATGTGTACTGTCTGGCCTTTGAACTCTCACTGAACACAGCATGAACAGAGTTATTGCCCTGCATACTCCAGCAACCCAAGAAGATCCCAACTGTTCTTTTCTTAATTAGGAATGGGGGGAAAAAAACAAGCCATGTTTCTAAGCTGAGATACTGAACGTGAAAGTAATTCAAGCAAGGCTTTAAGGTTCTCATTTAAAGCCTTGAAATCGAGGGTGTATAATAGAAGTGCTGACAGGCCATGTCTGTGGTATTATAATATAACCTGATGCCGAGATAAATGTTTCATGAATAAAGGAAGTTGAAAAAGCTTTTCTGTTCAGCTTTGTTCTCCAGATAAAAATGAATTATGTTTTAGTCTTCTGTCAACACTTGCATTTTAAGTAGTGCAGTCTCTAACACTTTCATGCAAGGCAGCATTTGAGTAGGCAGAGGGAAGCCTTATAGGCCTCGTCAACTTCTAACTGAGAAGGAAAGTTTCCCAGGAACCGGCAGAACAATCCTAATGGCTGTTTACGCCAGTGGGATGCAAGTCTATATGAACAGCTTTACGGCTGCTGCAAATGTGACAGCGCCAGGGTGCAAGGACTGGCCTCCGCACAAATGGCCCGTCCATGCAAAGATAACTGCTGGAGCAGGTAACGCAGCAAAGGGGTCAGGAGGGAAGTGGGCAGGGGGTGGATCTGATTAACATGCTCTACACTGAGCTGCCTTGGAAAAGAGTTCAGAAGTTTCCACTGGAATGAAATATTGCCAGGCTGTTGGCTGCTTGGTTGCAGCCAGTGGCATTCCTACAGGGCAGGGGCAGCGGCAAACCGGTAAGTCTTGCAGAGCCGGAGCCTAATCACACCATCATGTATCTTTTATTATTTTTGTGGTTATGGATTGTTCTCTCTAACGTGCTTATAAACCAGTGGATTCTAAGAATACCTGCCAACTGGGCAGCTATGCACCATCCTGGTAGGATCTCTGATACCTCTGAGGAGGCTATTAATTTATGTGACTAGTTCCTCAGTAAAATAGTTCCTAGATAAATGTTATCAGTCAGGATGCCGGGAAATTTCTCCAAAGCTGGGTTTGGATACAAATCTTCCACACTTAGAAACCTTCCTGTCTGAAGGAGGGGGAGAACTTTCAGAGCACAAAGGACTCATTCAAGAAGTACTGCCTCTTCCCAACAGTCATCGAAATGAACATTTTACACACTGCTCCAGCAGTGAGTGGCAGAGGATAGCAAGCAGCAAGCAGGGTCCTTTCTTCTTCCGGGAGACAGGTGAGAGAGAGAGAAGGAAAATACAGTGTCTCTTTGTGTCCCAAAGCCACAGAAGCCTAAGAGGAAGAATCCCACACACATGGGGGGGGAAATCAATATAGAGCAGCCAGAATTTAAGGGCTCAGTCCTGAGGCCCATACTGCCAGCGGTACATGTGTACCACCAGCTACATGTATCGCGAACATCCACAACACGGTACCGCTTGCGCTGGGGCGGCACTAAGTTAGCACCTGGCCCCAATGTGAGCGGACGGAATGGTTGGCACTCCAGCAGTGTCAGCCACCTGTAAGTCCTGGGGGAGGCAGGAAGGAGGAGGAACTGGGTGGGGGAGGGAAAGAGGTGGCCTATGAGGGGGCTGGATGCAGCGGTGGCTACTACCACAAAATCCAATGCCCCGCGTCAAACTAGGCAGCCCGACATGGGGCTGCTCAATTCACCACTGGAAAAATAAACTGATGGTGAGTCAAGGAGCCCCACTGCGGGGGCTTTCCCTGGGGGAAGAGAATGAACATCTCTTCTCCTTGGCGGCGGCTGCACCTGTCGAGGCCAGGCAGCTCAGGATTGGGCTGCCTATAGTCTAAAATATTTTAAAATTATGTGTTTATTTGTAATAAGTTACAATAAAATATAATCTTAAGAGATTTTAAAAAGCATGAAACACTTGTGAGTTATTCCAGTGCCTTTGCATTCACTGGCCAAAGGGACAACGGAAAACAAGAGTAGGCGGCACAGCATACTGCCAGCACACTTTTCCTTATACTTCTACAAGTACATGGCTTACAATGACATATGACAATTCAAAGCCCAGTGGCTCTCTCTTCAATCAATCAATCAATCAATCAATCAATCAATCAATCAATCAATCAATCAATCAACAGGTACTTATATACCGCTTTTCAACACGAAGTTCACAAAGCGGTTTACAGGCAAATAGTAATAATAAAGTTAAATGGCTCCCTGTCCCAAAAGGGATCACAATCTAAAAAAAGGCAGACCGCCAGCAACAGCCACTAGAAAGACTGCGCAGGGGTGAAGAGGGACAGTTACTCTCCCCCTGCTAAATATAAGAGGAACCCCACTGGAAAAAGTGCCTCTTGTCCAGTTAGCAGGGGTACCTGCTCTTAGCCTACCCCATAGGGCTGCTGTGAGAACAAAAGGTGAAAATAAGCGTGTACACCACCCTGAGCTCCTTGGAAGAAGGGTGGTATAAAAATGTGAAAAATAAAAAAATATAGCTTTAAGGGAGCTAGGTGGCACTCCCCCTCCCCCAGTCCTAGACTTTTCTATTCTTCCTCACACATTAGTAGAGCTAGGATGTTTATGTAATAAACATGTAGAGAAATATGTACATAAATATTTAGTGAAAAAAAATAGTAAAATACGTATAATAAAAATATGCAGTATCTCATATCTACTATCAATGTAATATTTTATTGATTACTACTGTCACAGACATTCACTCGTTAAACTTTGCAGCACAGTGAGCAATGACATATTTTTCCATGTTCTCTGGGGACATTGATTGACATTGGCTGGACAAACTATTCTCGTAAGCAGAGAACTATCCTCCACATCACATGACGTAACTGAGGCATATTTTAGGAAAGGAATTTTCCCCAGAGATATGTCCTCAGAAATATCAGCAATGTCTCCCTTCAAAATTTGGCACACACTTTGAAATGATGGCTATCCAATGTTCCTTTTCAACACTGTTTCCCATTTACTAATATCCTTGCACCAGTTGCTCTGTATCCATCTTAACATGATTTGGTTAAACAGTTTAACAGACTACGGTGATGCCGGCGAGTGTACATTTGAGGCCTTGCAACATTCCAGTGTAACTGATTATGCATTGATCTCTTTGAGACGCAAACCGGACGTGGTTAAATTTCAAGTACGAGATTTCATGACCACCTCCCGCTTATACTGAAAATTGACCTAGAGCCACTCTGATCCATATCCTCTGAATTAAGAACGATGCCTTTCCTAATAAAATACTGTGGAATAGCCTGGCCAATCAAAAATTTCAACAGCAAATGTTGCGCTGGAGCAGGCAGGCTGGCGGGAGGCCTGAGGCGCCCCTGCACCAGGGGAGGTGTGATCCTCCCCAATGTGCTCCTTGGATCTGCGCCTGCTAAATAGCAGGCACAGCTCCAAGGCAGCCTTGGGGCCAGAATCAGGGCCGCGCAGCACGGGGACAGGGCCTTGGATGTAGCCTAATGGCGGCATCCCAAACCCACCTACCTCCTTGGCATGCCCAACCCCCTCCTAGTCCCACCCTCCTCCCACCCAGAACCACCCCGGCACCAGCCGAGTTCGGCTGGTGTAATGGTAGCTCTCTGCCCCCGCTCCCAGGCCAGCACTATAGCTAGCACTCCCGGCACTACGGCCTGGGAGCTGTAGTGCCGACGCAACAACGTTGCATCGGCACTACGTCCTACATAGGCTTGCACCCCGAGGCTCCTAGAGGCCATGCGTGGGCTCTGCAAGCCTCAGAAAGTCTCTGAATGCAGGAGTTCCTGTGGGTCAAAACCCTCTGATTTCGTTAGCAGTGTGTTTCAGTATCGGTTGAGGGACTGGGAATGGATCCTCCATGAATATGGGACTGCACCTGTATGCACGTTACTGCAAACACTGTGCACAGTCATGGTTACCAAAATAATCTCATTGACAGAGGTTAAGGGACAGTCATATTAACAAAAACTAAAGTCTTCATTATATTAGATCATATAAACTATGCCAACCTACAAAAGATTGATCACAGCCTTTAGAACATTTGCAAAATCTGTGTTTAATTAAAATCATTTTAATATGCAAATGAGCTCTAATCATTCTTATTTTTTAACATTTGCCCGCCTGCGGGGGCTCTAAACAGCTCTAAATCGCTTCAGTTGTGGATATGCTTAATGGAATCACATTTGCTACTGCGTTTTTTTTCCAGGGTAACTGTAGAGGAAACAATTCAGCTGCGCATGGACTAAAGCTTTCAAAACTGCTTTTGTATCTACAATTTAGCCACGAAGGTCAAAAAAGTGTTCAATGAAGCATAAATCTGGTTGAGATGTTATGCGTGCCTTCATACATTTTTATATACTGTATTAATTAAAACATTTGTCACTGCAAGTAAAACCTCTTTTGAAGAAAAACCTTTGCCCTTGTTCAGTGTGGTGATTACACTGGATGGTCTATACATAGGGGCAGTCTAAAATGGTTAAAAAAGAAAAAAGAAATACCACTAAATAACACAAAATGAATCTTATAAAAACAAAAAACACAATATGCTGCTCAATTAACAAAATAACCTGAAACGTACCCATTGAACTGCCTGCAGAGCATTTGTGCAGGGGCCTAGCTAAAGAAGTGCAGAGGGGTGCAATTGCCACAAGCAAAATTGAGAAAACCTTGGTATGTGTGAATAATACCATCATGTTATACAGTCAATCCTCTTTATATGCAACCTCGCTATCTGTGAACGGCAGAATTGCTACTTTCCTAGTTATCTGTGCTTTTATGCTTGTTATCTGCTATGCTATGCAGAGCCCTTCCAGAGGCTGCAGGGACCTTCAGAATGGCATTTGTGACCACCACTAGCCCCTTTAAAATGGCTGGCAGAAGCCCCCACTGGCCATGTTTAAGGGGTCCATGCTGTTTTCAGGTGCTATTCTGAAGATCCAGAGGCGGCAGAGACCTTCCAGAGATCTTTTGGCACTTCCTGCTGCACTCTGCTGGCTTCCTGAAGGTCTTTGCTGGATTTTTCTGATAAGGTACCCCTTGCATCTAACCCCATTGATCCCATAGGATCAATGGATTCTTGATCTGTGAATTCGTTGTCTGCGAGGATTTCAGGAACCTAACCCTAGCTGATAATGAGGATTGACTGTATATCATTGGAAAGGTAATTCAATGCAGAATGCAATGAAGGTACTCTAAACCAAAAAACCAAAAAATGAAAATACAACTAATATAAGAAAAAAATTGTGGTTTGTTAAAATCAATCAATCAATCACTAGTATTTATATACCGCTTTTCAACACAAAGTTCACAAAGCGGTTTACAGGCAAATAGTAACATTAAAGTTAAATGGCTTCCTGTCCCAAAAGGGCTCACAATCTAAAAGGATGGAGAACACCACCAGCAACAGCCACGAGAAAGACACTGTGCTGGGGTGAAGAGGGACAATTGCTCTCCCACTGCTAAATATAAGAGGACACCACTTGAAAAAGTGCCTCTTGCCCAGTTAGCAGGGGTTATTCCTAAAATCACGGTTTTTAGGAATAATACTGTTATGCTGTATATCATTTGATGCAGAATTTCATGCAGAGTGCAATGAAGCAAACCTTCATTCTACCATAGGTTATGGCCAAAAAAAATAACTGAAAACGAAAATACAATTGTTATGTAAAAATCTCTGTCTTAGATAACTTTCAAAGTGGACAAAAGAGAGGAACCATGCACACCACCTCAAGCTCCTTGGAAGAAGAATAACATAAAAATGTGAAAAATATGAGTGAGTGATTTTGTCATATGTGGGAATGTTAAAAATTTATGGGCCCCAAGCATCAAATGACCTAGCTACACCACTGCTGAGGGTGACTGCAGGCTTGGGGGCAACAGGAGGGGGTATGCTGCTGGGAGGGGGGGGATGCAGATTTTTCACCTTCTTTTAAAACCCCAGGTGTGCTGTCACTTCCAGAAATAACATTACTTCCTGTTGTTACTTCACTTCTGGGGCAACATTTTGCCCTTGGCACTTTCATTAGCTATGCCACTGCATCTGTGGATCGTTCTGAGCATCTCAGACTGTTTCCTAGCCCTGGCCCTAACTCAACACAGAGCTCTACTGGTTTAATTGGCTGTAACGTTCTGAGCATGTTGAGAAGCTGTCAAGGCAAATGCGAGAGTCCTAGGGAAAGCAAAACTGAGCCGCACTGCACAGTTACTCAAGAGTAGGCAACTGTGCCTTGGTGCTTTGAAAAGGGCAGGCCGAGAGGAATGCAACGCCACTAGAATGGTCCTGATCCTATGAACACAGGTTCAAAAAACATTCAAAAAGTAAAACCCTCCAAGCTGATAAATGTATTGAGCTCACTGAAAAACAAAACATAGCTACAAGTTTGCATTTACTCATGAGTAAGCAAATGTTTTAATTGTTCTCGTTATGTTGGTGTGTTTTTTTCCTTTACTTTAAAACATTTTTTTTTCCATAGCAATTCAGTGCTATGGTCAATTCTGTTGGTTCAAGTTGCTATCTTCAAAATATGTTCATTTGTGTTTCCAAGTTCATTGTAGTTGTTCATACAAGTAGCATACAAGTCTTAAATGGCTCCTGTAAGTTTAATTCAAGTAGTTGACTTTGTAGTGCTCTTCGCAGGGGTGTGGGGTGGGGATGCCTGTTTTATTACTGTATCTATGTCTGCTGAACAAATGTATATAACAACCATTACACTTGATAAAAATGCTTTAAAACTGATTAAAATATGGATTTGGAATAAAAACATAACACCACTTTCATCCCCTTTTTTAAGGATTACGGACAGTTAGGATTGTGCCAGGTTTCTCCGACATATTCTGTCTGGGGAGATGTATGAACAGAAGCAAAATAACTGAAACATATAAGAGGTTTGCAGAATATAGCATGCCCCTCTGTTTTAATCCCGTTTGACCCCTAATGTATAAGTGAGGGTTATTTCATAAATGGGTCATACATCAAAATTATAGAAATCAACATATTTTCCTCTGAAGTACACTCGAGTTGGTGGGTTGGGTTGTTGTTCTGCTCACAATAGGAAAGGCCTGTGTCAGTCCTCTCATGCTGAATCTGAGCCCCAGGCCTCCATTTTGTACTCCAGTTTTTATTTATTTTTAAAAAAATATTCTGCTTTCCTGCAGCCCAAATCACTGTACAACATACATAATAAAAACGTAATTTAAAATAACTAAAAAGCAAACGGAATATAAAACATACAATTCAAGAATATCCACACCCAAATACAGAAGATATTGTTGTTGTGTATTTGTGTAAATAGTAGCAGAGTTGGGGGCTTGGAGACCCATTCCAGCGCCTTGCCTTAGCGCTCCGAAGCGAAGGATTGAAGCAATCGCCACATTTCCATAACAAAGTCTCTTTATTGTAGCGAAAGTAAGAAAGGTACAAAGGTTCAATCTGCCGGCTGGGAAAGCCGGTGAAGTCTGGGCCGCTCGCAGGCGGCGTTTCAGTGCAGCTTTACATCTTAAGCACACACAGTGAAAAACTCCTTCTAACAACAGAACAAAAGGGATGCAGCCAGAGTGTATCTGGTAGGTGGATACCTGAAGACCCCTTGTGCCCCATTTTACCCAATGGGGTGACTCTTAGAACACTATGAGCTCATGGGAATGTGCAGTGTTTCCAGCCAGGGCTTCCCGTGTGAAACTGCCTGCTTATTCTACACTATCTTAAAAGGGAGTACAACTACTATCCCTAACAAGCTGGGAAGCTGCCTGCTGAAGGACACACAGGTGTTCTATCTGATCCTCAGACGGAGAGACGGAATGCCAGTTTCAGCCAGTTCTGGACTGTGAGATGTGAAACTGCAACACCCCCCCATTTCGTCTCGGAAGTCTTCCTTTGGCGCCAGGTCCAGCATTTGAACTGCCTCTTTGAACTGTGGCGCAGGAAGAGCTTTGGTTAGAATGTCCGCGATGTTCTCCTGCGATGGGCAGTAAAGCACTTCAATGTCCCCATTTTGGACTGCCTCTCTGACATGTTTGTGCTTTATGTCCACATGCTTGGAGTGCATCCGGACTCGTTCTGACCCAGCAACCTGGATGGCAGACTGGTTGTCCATCCAGATTCGGATTGGATTTACCTGTGGAGCATCCAAATCCGACATCAATTGCCTGAGCGTGTGAAGATAGTTGGTCACAAGACTCAAGGCTGTGTATTCACTTTCCAGTGTCGAACACGCAACAGTCTTTTGTTTTTGTGAACCCCAATCTATCACGCAATCCCCAAGACGTATGGCATAGCCAGTTGTAGATTTCCTGGTGTCATCTCCCCCAAAGTCACTGTCTGCAAAAACCTCCAATTGCAGTGCTCCTTTTGGGGCGATGTGGTACCTGTGGGTGCTTGTCCCTTTCAAGTACCGGAGAATACGTTTTAAGGCTACCCAATCTGCCTGAGTTGGGTTTGCAGCTTTCCTGCTCAGGTGATTGACTGCAGCGCCAATGTCTGGACGCGTCCAGCACGCAAGGTGTGTAAGTGAACCCAATAGTGAGAGGTACATATTCTGGTTTGGAAATGGTGCAGACTCTTCTGCTTTCTCCCCCCTTCCAACCACCATTGGAGTTGCAACACTCTTGCTGTCCTGCATGCCCCATTCTTGAAGCAGGGCATGGATTTTACTCTCCTGGCTGAGGAGAAAACCTGCACTGTCAGCTGTGCGTTCAACCTCCACTCCCAGGTAACGATTGACAGGACCAAGACATTTAAGGGTGAATGCCTTTTTCAGCTGTTGTGTGACCTGATTGATCTGTTGTTCCGTTCGTGCAAGAACAAGCAGGTCATCAACAAAACACAGAAGAACACACAATTTTTTTCCTTTTCCTTTTCTGAAAAGGCATGGATCAGCTGGGGAGGGTGTGAACCCCAACTTTTGCAGCTGCTCCTTAAGGCATAAGTGCCAATTTCTTCCACTTTGCCGCAACCCATACACAGATTTCCTGAGGCGAAAATGTGAGTTGTTACATTGCACCCCTGGGGGTATTGTGATATACACTTCTTCCTGCAATTTTGCATGCAGGTACGCTGTTCCCACATCAAAATGATGCACTTGAAAACCTTTGCTGGCTGCTACAGCAAGCGCTGCTCGTAGCGTTGTGGCTGAGAGCGTGGGGGAGTAGATTTCCTCAAAATCTACACCTGGAATTTGCTTACAGCCACGAACCACCAAACGTGCTTTCTTTAAGGGCTCAGCACCTTCCTGATCTTTTAGAACAAACACCCATCTGGAATCAATTGCATGCTTTCCAGCTGGTAATTTTGCTGGTTCAAAAACCTCCAGGTTGTGCATTGCCCTCAATTCAGTTTGAATAGCCTGGAGCCATCCTTCCTTCTCGGGTTGCGGTAATTCCAAGACATCTTGGTATGTCTGGGGTACCTTTCCCACCTCCACCTGATAGGTTAATCTCTGAGGTGGCACTCCACGCAAAGCCCTAGGAGGAAGGATGCGTCTGGTCGGAACAGCCGGTTCTGGAGTGGTTCCCTCTGAGGAAGTGCTTGTGTCCAAGCCTGGACTGGCTTCCCCCGCTCCCCCCCCTTCCAGCAGCCTGTTAGAGCTTGCTGGTGTGGCAGGACTCTCTAGAGTTCTCTGAGGTGATGCTGCCGGTTGATCAGGACTGCTTTCTAATTTTGCCTCCCCCCCATTTTCTCCAGCTTGACTGGGGATGCTGACGCTCCTGTCAGCATGATCTGACAGCATACTTTGCTCAGAGAAATCATAAGAGTTGGAAATGGTGACCGTTCTGTGGTCAGGATTGAGAAATTTGAGCGCTTTGCAATTTGGTTCTACTCCAATGAATTGCAGCCTCTTGGCTCGCGGTGCGCCCTTCCTGCGTGTCTCCCGATCTGCATGGACGAAAGCATGTGACCCAAACGTCTTTAGGAATGCGAGATCGGGTGGTTTACCGTATAGCTTGGTGTAGGGGACCCCTTCAATTGTACGGTGATACACACGATTAGAAATGAACACAGCATATCTCATCGCTTCTCCCCACAACCCTTTGGGCAGTTTTGATTGCTCCATCAGCGCTCTGACCATGCTTTGGAGCTCCCCATTTTTTCTCTCCGCCACCCCATTGTGCTCTGGGGTGCGAGGAGCGGTGAGTCTGTGAGTGATGCCCTGCCTTTCCAACCATTGAGACATCTCCCCACTGAGAAATTCACCTCCCCGGTCGGTTTGAATTGCCACTACGGGATGCTCAAACCGTCTCTCCACCCACCTGACCCAATTGCGAATTTTATTAAACGCCTCAGACTTTTGACGCATCAAAAATGCAAAGCTGTACCTTGTAGCATCATCCACAACGGTAAGAACATATTGCGCCCCCCCAGCTGTCTTTTTCAATGGCCCAATCAAGTCCATATGCACCAGCTGGAAGGGAGTCTGGGTCTGGCGGCTGCTGAACTTCGGGATGCTTGCGCGATGCGATTTAGTGATTTTGCACACCTCACAATCCACAAATGCGTCGCAATCTTTCAAGTCCATTCCGCGCACAAGTTCAGCTGTCTTCTTCACGTAGTCATGGTTCAAATGTGCTAATCGCAGATGCCACAAATGCGGGCAGAGTCCGTGCTTCGGTTGATTGAAGTACGCACTTGCCTGCTGCGTCTCCTTCGCCTGCGTTCCAAGCACAAACAGCCGGTACACTCGGGGGACAGACACGCAGAGACTCCCCTTTTTCAGAGTGCAGGTGTTGTCTTGGAAAGTTATTGTAAATCCTTCTTCCTGGAGAGTGCCAAGGCTGAGCAGATTCCTGGACATCGTTGGCACGCACAGCACATTTTTTAAGGTGGTCTGCAGTTGAGGCAGAAACACGTCTCCAGCGCAGCTCACAGGAGCTGCTTTCCCATTTGCGAGAGCAACAGTTTCACGGTCAGTCTCGCGTCTACTCGTGAGTAAGTCTGCAGAAGTCACAATGTGATGGCTTGCTCCCGAGTCGAGCAACCAGGATTCTCGCGTGCGCACTCCTTCCGCTGAACTCACAAACGCGATGCTCGCTTTGGGTTGCTGTGCATGGGGCTTTCCTTGCCCTGTGCTCTGCTCATCATGGGGCTTTTTCTTCTTCTTGGTTCCTCCTTTCTTCTTGGGGCATTGGAGGGCAAGATGATGGATGGAACCACACACATAACACTGGCGCACACTGGAGCATACCTGTGCCTGGGACTCATTTCTGGGTTGCTGCTGCTGCTGCTTTTTCCCAGAATTGTTGTTTTTCCCTTTTCTGAATTCACGCTCTCTTTGATTGTCTTTCCTTTTGTCTGCTTCCTCGAGAAGCCGTGCGACCACAAAGGTGACAGTCAATTGCACTGCTGGGGTGCTTTCCAAAGTTAGGGTAAACATGTCCCACGTTTCATCCAGGGAATTTAGGATCGCAAACACTTTGAGGCGCTCCTCCACATGTTCCCCGACTGCTTCTAGGTCTTTGAGGTTCTGCTGCATCGCTCTCAGGTGGACTCGTAAGTCGCCCCCCGGTTCTAGACGCGCCCGCCACAGTTTGCGTGTCAGAACCATGCTGGAGGTGAGGGATGCCCTGGCAAACAGCTCCTTCAAAGTGTCCCAATAGTGCTTAGCGTGTGCAAGGCCCCTCACGTAAACCAAAAGATCTTCAGAGATTGCAAGCCCGATGGTGGCTTTCGCCTTCTTATCAGCTGCCACTTCTGCAGGATTTGCGGCTGCAGGAAGCGCTTGAGTGCGTTGCCACAAATCCTCTCGTTCCAACAGCAATTGCATTTTATGAGCCCACTGCACATAATTGCTGTCGTTGAGGAGTGGAACTTGAACGCCAAAGGGCGCCGTCGCGGCGGCGGCGGCGGGGGGTTGCTGCGCCATCACAATCCCGGGCGCAGCGGGCTGCAACGGTGGTATTTGAGGCGGTGGCAGAGGATGGAAAGCGCCCTGCCCGGGAACGAGCGGCGGCGGCTGCGGGGCGGGCGCTTGGCCGTCGGGAGGCCCCGCTGGGGGAAGGAGAGGTCCGAGATCGTCGTCTTCCGACTCGCCCTCTCCGCTTTCCTCGCTTTGCTCGGGTTCCCCTGGGTCGCCAACGTCCTCTCCCTCGGATCCGTTCTCGAGGTCTTCCTCCTCCTTCACTCCACCGGTGGCTCCCTCCTCATCCGACATCTGTCAGGGTGTCGGCGAGTTGGAGGATGCAGCCGCATTCACAGTTCAGTCTTCGCTCCGCTCTGCTCCGCGGATCGGGTCCTCGGCGGGCCCCTGCAGGGTTACGGCTGACTCTTCCGCAGCGCGGCGTGCGCTGGAAACCATAACCTGTTGTGTATTTGTGTAAATAGTAGCAGAGTTGGGGGCTTGGAGACCCATTCCAGCGCCTTGCCTTAGCGCTCCGAAGCGAAGGATTGAAGCAATCGCCACATTTCCATAACAAAGTCTCTTTATTGTAGCGAAAGTAAGAAAGGTACAAAGGTTCAATCTGCCGGCTAGGAAGCCGGTGAAGTCTGGGCCGCTCGCAGGCGGCGTTTCAGTGCAGCTTTACATCTTAAGCACACACAGTGAAAAACTCCTTCTAACAACAGAACAAAAGGGATGCAGCCAGAGTGTATCTGGTAGGTGGATACCTGAAGACCCCTTGTGCCCCATTTTACCCAATGGGGTGACTCTTAGAACACTATGAGCTCATGGGAATGTGCAGTGTTTCCAGCCAGGGCTTCCCGTGTGAAACTGCCTGCTTATTCTACACTATCTTAAAAGGGAGTACAACTACTATCCCTAACAAGCTGGGAAGCTGCCTGCTGAAGGACACACAGGTGTTCTATCTGATCCTCAGACGGAGAGACGGAATGCCAGTTTCAGCCAGTTCTGGACTGTGAGATGTGAAACTGCAACAATTGTGAGAACAGGCTCTAAGTTTATGCCCTGCAATAGGAACATTTATGAGCTTGATAAACCACAGCTTGAAAATGCCTGTTATTTTAGGACTAGGTTCTTATGGAAACAGCATGAACATATGAAGACAGATCAAACTTGCATACTGGTGAAAGAAGAAGTGTTTGGACCTGCAATCTCACTTTCACATAGTATAAGCACCAGAGTTGAGAGCTGAGACAGCTGTATTGGACACCAATATTCAATGTATTTATAAGTACAGGTTGAGCAGCCCTAATCCAAATCTCACTCTAAAATGCTGCAATATCCGAAATTTTACCACCATGTAGAGGCTGATCCCATGTGATCACCCTCAGAGGGCCAGAGCTTGCTTTCCCACACCTGGCTGACCAAAACAGCACCTCGGACCGCCTGTCAGAGGCATGTGCTGCTCTGGGGGGCGACGATGACGACAACCGCTCAGCTGCTTCAAGAAACCTGCATGAAGGCAGCTGCAAAGGGGGATGGCAAAAAGTGTAGATTTACACGCCTGGATGCAGCTCCTTGGCAATAAGCCTTGTGAATGTTGGTGGAGCTTCCTTCTGATGGCAAACCAGAAAAATGCAACCTTACACAAGCTTCCAAATTCTGAAAAAAAATTCAAAATGTGAAACATTTTGCAAGCATTTTGGATAAGGGATACTCAACCTGTAGTAGGTAATATATATTACTCCTTACACGGTTCAACCATAATATACATACACAGCTAACTAGAAGGGCTGGATTGATTTTTGATCCTTCACCTGTACGATATACTGTATGATTCTGCCATCAGAAGGTCACAGGTTAAAATATCAAGCACTGACAAGCAAACAAACAAAATACTAAAGTCAAATATTCCACCAGGCTTTGCTTGAGTATGCTCTTCCTTATGCTCTGCTATAAATAATACTCTCATTAAAATTCTGCCTTGGACGAAAGGCAAGTCCATTAGTCTAGGAGCTAATTTTTACTGGCTCCTGAGATGTATGCATATTAAAAATGCAGCATTTGTAATTGCCAGACATCAACCACCTAGTCAATGCTCCTCGTGGAGTTTTTAATTATTTACTTCATTTGCATAGGCATTCCAAATTATGATCAAATGTTTCATTATCAAGGGACAGTTTTCACAATTTCTCCTTCGCATTTTATTCATCCCTTTTGCATCCTTGGCAAATGCTCTGAGACTGTTTTACCTCAGCAGCAAGTATTGCTCAGCAACATATATTCTACTAATCCCTACCTCTGACTGCACTTTAAGACCAAACTAGACATTTGGGGTCAAGGTGTGTTTGTCCCATTCATTACACCACCGTCTAATACTAAAAGCATCACATGGGAAGGAGAGCAACACCTGGCCCTCCTTCCACATCCTACTTCAATGTGCTTGGCTGCTTTAAAGTTTTCTCCCTACCCAGCTCACTTCCTTATCACAGCTGCAATTTGATCTATAATGCCCCCCCCCCAAGGAGCTTGACATAGCTAAAGGTTTTGCCAGTAAAGTGCAACGGTAGGTTTTTCTTTCCCATGGAAGGCTACCTCTCTGGAGGTAACATGGATAAAGGGTAGGTTTTAATAATCCACATATTCATTCTTCTCTAGCCAATGTAGTTTTGAAGTCCGATGACACAGCATCAAGAGCAAAAATGCCCTGTGACAGATTTTATCTGGGATCATTTGTTGTGCTTTGCTAACAAAAACTGTTCATTGACTGATTGGCTGAATTGATTTGAAATATTTTGCTACATTAAAAATGGAGCCTAATTAATCATTTAGCAGACTTTATTTTGCCTCCTTGTACTAGAATGAAAAGTGAAACACTGTGACTGAGTTAAAGCAGGAAACATTGAGTAACTGATCTGAGGCAAATCCCTACTTATTCCCTTTCACAGACCTAGTGCTTAAGAGATGAGAGAAATCCCACTTTTACTTTGTCTTAATTGAGCACATCTGCCCCAGCCCAAAGTCTTAGCACAGTGCCCAGCACTTACCCTTGCCCACACGCCATAATGCGTGCCCTAGAAGACCTGACAGCCTCCCTGACCCACCTCAGGGCCAAATTTTAACCAACTTTCCAGCTTTGATGCATTCGCAATGCAGCCCTGAGATAAGGGAACAAAAGAGAGGCAAATCTAGGGTATGGCGCCAGAGGGCACGAGCCCTGGGGCGCCATAAGGTTGGGAGCGCTGTTGGCACGGCGCCCCGCCCCTCACCTGCAAATTTGCACACACCCCTGTGCCCCGAGCCAGGAGGCGCGCCGGCGGCTCCCCTCCCGGCCTGCCGCTGGGGCGCTTTAAGCTCTCAAGCGGCAGCCCGGGGACGGAAGCTGCCGCTGTGTGCCCCGAGCCGGGAGGCACGCCAGCGGCTCCCCTCCGTTCCAGCAGAACAAGGAGGCAGGGCTTGGCTTCTGCCCACCATGGCAGACAGAAGCCACACCCCGCAACGTCATGATGTCACGATGTCGTGACGTCGCATGCCCTGGGCGTGGTTTCGCCCAGGTACGCGCCTGGAACAAACATTCCCTTACCTTGAGTAAACCTTGTAACTTCCCTCATTGCAGGATGGGGCACAGGATGGGATGGGCAGGATGGGGCACAGAGCTGATGGCATGGTTGCATCAGTGCTGGAAATGTGGATAGGACTGGGCCCTCAACCACAAAGCTGTGTATGTCAGTGTGACTGGCAAGTTCCAAAGTTATTTGCCCTTGCAAGTCATCTTTGGCTGCTAAGCCTTTCAGAGGCTTATTAAGGCAATCCTCCTTTCACCAACCTTGGTATGCTCACTAATAAATTCTGTTTTCACCCCACTCACACTGTCAAATACTGTGACCAGATAAAAATGGCTATAAACACACACTTCTTGTGTCTTGCAGGTGAAAAACAAGCCTCATATCCATCCATCCATCCATCCATCCATCCATCCATCCATCCATCCATCCATCCATGACTACAAGCTCCCAAAAATTCCTGTTTGATCTAACACATGCCCAGATATACCTGCAGTAAATGAACAGAGAGAGGAAGGACAGGGGCCATTGCAAGAGTTACTGCTGAGACAAAGTGACGAGGCCCATAAATAGAAACTCCTCATGTTCTCTCAAATTGCATGGGCTGCATGACTCACTTAAGCAGCCCATGAACCCTGCCCCAGCAACCTAACACCCGTCTTCAGACACAGGGGCAAAATAACCTCAGAATGACCTGTATATGGGTGAAGGCCATTCTTTTGGCATATTCTTGCGTGAGAATGCCTCTTCTAAGGTGATGCCTACTGCTACTCATCACATATGCAAAGTTATGCAGATTTACTCCATTAATAGCCCAATCCTAAATGGGCCAGTGTGTAGGACCTGGTGCATAGGAATTGGGCCACTGGTGTTACAACAGTGGAACACAGGCATGTTCCAGCAATCCAAAACTGATTTTTGTTATGAAATTGTTTGTGCTTTCCACTGTGTACTCATGCAACACTCTAACATGAGAATTAAGGAGCCGACAACAAGGAGTGGGGCGTGCAAGAGCACTGCTTCCAATTTATACATCAGTTGTGTACCTGCAGCAAGTTAAGATCAATTTTTCATTGCTGTTTGGCCAACTGTTCCTGTCTAGCAGCACAGAACTGTAATCACTATTATAACTTGTAGGCCCCTAGAAAGTTTCCTCTATGACTATGTGTTATCCCAAAAGCAGCGAGACATCAATGCATCTTGGAAAAAAAAATTAGAGTATTTTTTCTTGTTAAGGAAGAGCTATAGGCTTCAACAAAGACTTTCTTGGTCTATCATTGACATTCAACTCTCCGCTCTAGCAACAATAAAAGAGATTGATTTGTAAACCCCATTATCATTGTGCTCCCTCCCTTGGTACTTCTGGAGACTTTCGGCTGGAAGGAGAATGACGAGTAAATGTGGACAGAGCAAAAGCATCTTGCCTGGTAGGGAGAAAATTGATTCCCAATTCCCATCTCAGCAAGGGAGAACATCTCTGCAAAACTCACACTTCCCTAGGGATTTCTCTAGATAGACTCCAGTTGGAAGTCTAAGTAGGTGGTCAGATGAGGGCAGTTTGCCAGAGAGCACAAATCAATCATTGTTATAAAACCTACTATTAGGTAACAACATTTTAGCAGCTTCCACACAAGTAAATACAGTCCTGTTTTTTTAGAGTTTGCTTTATACCCATATTCCCTGTCTATGTCTGTTTTCTTAAACATGAGCAATTATGCAGTAGTTCCTTCTGCACATCCACCTCCCAATGTCCCCAACCCATTCTGATATTTGGCCACCATGTTCCATGCCATTGTTCCGCCTCTCCACCACATTAGCCTGTTTTTCCATTCCTTTCCTACCACATTCAGGACGCAATCCTAAACTGGAGTTAGGTTGTCACAGTTAGGCCAGCAAAGTTCAACCGGCACAAGGGACACTGCAAAGTATGTTTGAACCACTCTCAGAGTCAGAGAAGCTAGCACTCAGATGTGCACCATTCTGAGAGTGCTCCAAACGTGCTTTACTGTGGCCCTTGTGACAACCAAACTTTGGTGGCCTAACTGTGCCAGAGCGCAATCTTAACCTGCAGGTAGGCCGCACAAAGAACTTGAGCCAGCTCAGGAGTGTTGCAAACACATGGTAAAGTGCGTTTACACCACGCTCTGAGTCAAGGAGGCCAGCGACATTCCTGGGCTAGCACAAGTCCCTAGGATTGTGCCCTCAAATATGCAACTATTCTTCAGTTCTTAAAAAGAAAAAAAGAAAAATACAAAACATTCCTTGACTCATCCTCCAACTAATGTCCTGTCTCTAGTCTCCCTTTGCTTCTAAACTCCTGAAATGTGCTACATAATTTCTAAGTCTCTAAACAAATGTTCCCTTTCCCTGCTGAGGCTCCTGTAGCTGCCTGGCTGCCAGCGGTACTCCCAGGTGGTCCAGGATTGTAGGGTTGGGCTGTATTCCTAAATGCAGTTAGGAAGGACAGTGGAAGGCTATTTCCGTTTTTATGTTTTCTGGAGATGAAGCTGCCAAAATTCTGGATGAGATCTGAAAGGCATGCAGGGTGCAGCCTTGCATGCCCGGTGGCTTCTTTTGCCCACCTATCTCCATTCCACTGTGCATGTAAAGGTTCTTCCAAATGCTGGAGAATATTCTGGCATGCCATAAAATAAGGAGTTTTATGTGGAACCGCTGAATTATCTGGCCATGTATGCAGTATTTTACTGTGTTAATTATTACTTGTACCTCAATTCTACCCAAATGGTCCTCCATCCAGAATGCTTACTGGACCTAGCCCACTCAGCTCCCAGCAGTGCGTCTTGCACCCTTAGAGTAGAGATGAATTATTCTCCCTTGTTCCATTCAGTAATTATTAAGTCAGTCACCTCTGCATCATGTTATGTTTGGCCTTTCATTGGTTTCAACATGAAGCATTTCTAAAATTAATTCTCTACTAGGTACATTCACAATATGCCACAGGTAGTTTTTCCTCCTTCTGTTCCTCATTTATATCTTTTTCCCTCTCGTTTCTGGTTGCCATAGTGCACAAATATAGATGAAACACAAACCAAAAATTATCTTTATGGAATTGTGTGCACCATCACATCAAGAGTCCTTTTTGGTGCTGTTGTTCATCAATGTGCACCAGCACTTGTGCACCCTGGCAACCTGGGTGGAAAAGGTTATGACTGAAGGTAACAGTTTGGCAAATGGTACATGTGCAATTTGTATACACTCCAGAAAGCAAAACAAGAATGGTGGATTGCTAAGTCATCAGTGTCGCTTTGTACTGGGAAATTTGGAATCTCACAACTGCAGGAGAAATATTCCCTATCTTCAACACCAATAACTATGGAACCACACTACTAGTTCTTTCTAATATAAGGCTGAATCGGGCTTTGTATGTTTATTCTAGTTATTCATGCAATAAACTCAGACAACCATTTCAAATTGTGAATCCTAACCCTTTTTTATCCCAGTATTTTTTTTGAGAGATTGTTTCTTGACTGTAAGCCATTGGGAGAGGGGGAGGATGGAACCTCAATTAGCTGAGTAAGTGGTTGGCAAGTAAAGAACCCTCATTAGAAGAGTAATGTATTTTCCTTGTATTGTGGACAAGAATGCTGTATTTGTGCCATAGGTCAGAAATGATATATATGTATAATCTATATTCCTAAGGAAAAATTAAAAAGCGAAAACAACACCCCAAGCAGTGCTTACAAGCACACATTTGCTGTAACTGAAAGCCACAATCCAATATGAAGGAATAGCCAGGTCTCGGCAGATCAGACAATGGAACCTGCTTGGCAGCCTGTCGTTCCTCCTGTGTATTGTGCTAGTGTATGCCATGCTCAGCAGCAATTAGTCTGAAGTACGGGGGCTGCAAGCTACTGCAGAGAATGAGGGGCTTAGATCATCACGCTCCATCTACGGCTTGGCATTGTTTTCAGCATAAGATGATTTCTTTATGGGTTTACAGTGATGAGCGATTTCAGCTATCACTGTGAACTCTGAATCTCAACATCTGGCAAGGAAATACCTGTTTGCTTAATGAAGCTAAAGTTACCAACTTTCTTCATTGAAGTAGAAAAAGGATTAAAACGAGGCAATTTTCAATGACACAAATAAGATAAAAATACATTTTAAGAAACCAGGAAAACACTAATCACTGACCAAAAAGACTTTCAGACAATGTTTTGGAACAATATATAATCGAGTGTATTTATAATATTGGTAAATTTTCCAAATGTGTATTGGAACTATTGGTAACTATTATTCCAGAACACTACAAATTTTTCCCGCTCAAAGAATTGCATTATCTCAAGCTGCCCATATGTTCAAAACTGAAAATAATGTCATCATATAAGGTTGAGTATCCCTTATCCAGACTGCTTGGGACAGGAAGGTGTCTAGATTTCAGTTTTGTCTGGACTTTGGAATAATTACATAAATGAGAAATGCTCCTCTTGCTCTTTTCACCGTTACCCATACAGGTCTGCTGGCCTCTGACATTTTTCAACAGTGTCTGTACAGGTACACACGACAGAGCAGAGAACAGGACTTATAGCTTGTACCTGCACTGTACGGGGGAATAAGCACGAGACCTTCTAGTGTTCATACTACAGAAAGTTAAAACCACGTTTTGGACAGAAATATCTGGATTTCTGAATAGTCCCAATTTTGGGTGTCTGGATAAGGGGCAATCTACCTGTAGCAGCAATTCATACACCATTTGAGAACTTATTGAAACTTTGAATTTCCCAAGTGCTTAGCAATTAACATTCAGGCTCCAGCCAGAAAGGGAAGGGAAGGGAAGGGATGCCAATATCTAGTACTTGGATAGAGCCAAACAGTAGAGCCTTAAACAATCCAGAAGGCAGAGCCTGGAGATGAAATACGAAACAGATTTAGGGCTCAATCATAACCTGGAGTTAGGCCGGCACAGTTAGGCCAGCAAAGTTCGGCTGGCATAAGGGCCATCATAAAGCACATTTGGACCACTCTCAAAGTCAGGGATGGTGGTGCATGTCTGTGTGCTGGCCTCTCTTACTCTGACATACTTGACAATGTCCCTTGCGCTGGCCAAACTTTGCTGGCCTTACTGTGCCGGCCTAACTCCAGGTTAGGATTGTACCCTCAATTGCAAAAGTTTTCTATTTATTTCTGTGACTCATGAGTACAATAGCCTGAATTCATGCTTGAGATCTAGGGCAGGATGTGCAGGGGGTGTAAAATTGATCCCCACAGCTCTCAATGCCAAGTCACCATGCTGCTGTAATACCACTCACCCTCTCTCACTTTTAGCTCAACAGAATCAACCTAGACTGGGTGGCTCTGGAGGAAAAACAAATACCATATAGACAGTAGTGCTATCCAGCCGGTACGCTGGGCGGGACTTACGTTTGATCGGCAGTCCGCCCGTTGCGTCACACCGCGTTCCGCCGCTTTCCCACCCGCCGGGGCATGCGGGAAAGCGGCGGAACGCGGCGTGACACAACGGGCGGACTGCCAATCAAACGTAAGTCCCGCCCAGTGTACCGGCTGGATAGCACTACTGCATATAGAGTAAGAAGCTATTGTTGCAAAAATGGTTCAGAAATGGTATGGTAGGAATGAATGCAACAATTTAAGAACATTTAAGAAAAAATGGTTATGTACTGTATTCGTGGACTACAGTAGACAATTTTGTATTTAAATGCTACATATATGAAACATTTCATTTGAATGGAGAAGTAAAAAAAGCACAACGCTAACATCTGCTCCTAACATACCAACGTATCTAAGCTTGTCTTCAAAATTAAGGTCCCAAACCTATCCAACTTTCCAGCACCAGTGCATCTGCAATGAAGCCCCGAGATAAGGGAACTAACATTCCCTTACATTGAGGAGGCCCCTGTGACTGCCTTCCCACCAAAGGATGCAGCACATACCCCATTGGCATAGCTGCACAGGGGCAGGAAAAGTGGCTAGGATTCAGCTGTACTGTAAGTCTTTTGTATCTCTGTGGCTTTCTAAGGTAGCAACTTCATCATCAAGCAAAACGTTGCTAACTGGAACAGAACTTTAGATTTTCAGGTGTTAGGTGGCTTTCCTGTCTCTCCAACTTCCTAATCCTTATGGTTTTCCAGATCTGAATGGTGAAAAGGTGGGATACAAATCCACTCAATAGACCAACCAACGAAAGTGAGAGCTGAGAGTTAAGGGAAAGGAAGGTCCATGAAAGGCCTTGAGAGGACATGGAATTCTCACTGCCTGTGCTGGACCTAGGAGTAGAAAGGTAACATCAAGTTCCTGTCATATTTGCATCATGAGGTAACATCAAGTTCCTGTCATATTTGCATATTTGCTGGCGGTCTGCCGTTTTTTAGATTGTGAGCCCTTTTGGGACAGGGAGCCATTTAACTTTATTATTACTATTTGCCTGTAAACCGCTTTGTGAACTTCGTGTTGAAAAGCGGTATATAAGTACCTGTTGATTGATTGTTGATTGATCATGCAGTATGATCAAGGTAGCAAATATGCTTCTCTACAAATCTAGTTACTGTATTCCTACAGTACACTGTAAAGTATGCTTTGCACATCTCTAAAACAACACCTCTTTCGTAGCACTTGAATGGTATATGATAATAACCAGAATAATTTCTTTTCAGCCTGAAAGAAGGGAATGCTAGTTTCTCTGATCAAGCTGTTTCTATCAATACATAATGTTTCCACTTCTATTATGTCAATGATCTGTGAACAGAAAAAGTGTGAAGTGGCACATACCAAAGGGATGATTAATCTAAACGAAATTACAGTTTTACTTAAGCAATAGTGTTTAGAAGTGGGTAATATTGCATATGAAACAATAAATAGCTTCCAGGTTCGGCAAACACTAGCGTTCTGCTTCAGCAGATACCTGAACTGAAATGAGACTATTTCATTTCCTCAGTGTTATCATATGAAAGGAAAATGCCTTCAACGTATATTTTATGGGTCTCTAAGAACATCCCAGTACCAAGTTATAATTTGTCAATATTCCAGTTTTGCTGCCAGGATGTTTTGGTGCTCAAATTGACTACAGCTTAACTGAAAGCTTGATCATGCTTGATTCTCTTTGGTTTGCACACTAGGAAGCATGTAAACCCCTCTATCTAAATCTACACACATGAGAGCAGGAGCGAGAGCAAGAAAGAGTCACTGTTTGAATTACTAGTCCTCCACTGTGAATAAGCATTATTTATTTATTGAATAGAAACCCATCTTTTGCATATTATTCAAAGCAGTAATAACATTAATATTAAAAACAAGAGTAAACAACAGAAAAATACAGAAATTTTTTACCTTCCTGTTCAGGGATGAGGAAGGGGTGGCATTGGTCACATTGGGGATGCCCCTCCTACTCCAGAAGGCAAGGCTGGCTGAGGATCAGTAGGGCTTCCCAGTAGGAGGCACACCCAGCCCCAATCCTGAACTGAAGAGCAGGAAAGATCTCCATGTCCACTGCAGGTGTCAGCTTGAAACTCCCTAATGCCTAGTAGCATTAGTAGACAAGCTTGCTTTACTACGGGCTTAAACTGACAACTTTAGAACATACTAGTACATACTTAACAAACACATGAACCATACAAACACAGGGATATTGGGAGAGGATGCCCTGTTAACTGCCCCTCCCCATCCCCTTGAGCTCCCTGTACTGTACTAACCACCGAGCCTGGATGAGGCGGGCTGACTGCCACCCCTTCCTCATAGCAGAATAGGAGTTCTCAAGGTAAGAAATTCCTGTATTTCTCTGGGAGGAGGGAGGGAGTGGCATTTGTCTCATGTGGGATCTGTAAGAGCAGCCTAAACAAGACGGTGGGCCAGGTGAGGATTTATGCCTCCTCCCCAACCACTTTCTGTAGCACCTGCCTTCTGAATCTCGTGTCTGCAGATGCTGCCGTACCCCCTCTGTAGTGCATTGTAAAGGTGTGCACTGAGGACCATGTTGCTGCCTTGCTGACGTATCCTAGCGAGCTGTAGCCATCAAAGGTGGTTGAAATAGCACACACACACACACACACCCGAGAATGTGCCATTATACCCTCTGGGGTACTTTTCCATTGAGGAATATGCCATCTCAATGGCTGCTTGCAACCATCTGGACAATGCTGATGCTGATGTTTGGCTGGCCTTCCATGTGTCCCTGACTCTTGTTGACCTTCTTTTCTGAAGACAGAACATTTCTTTTACCCTTGTTTTCAATGAGGATGGGTTCCAGAGCCTGTCCGAAGAGCTTGGATCCCTAGTAGGGGATCCACATTAGTCTGGATTGTGATCCTGCGTCCGGTCCCCAGTTGCATAGCCATACATTATATGCCTGGCCACCACATTAGCAGCCATGGCTCTGGCATTAAGCTACAGCGTGTCAAAAGATGCATCCACGGAGAATGCTGCTGCAATCTTCTTCAGAATACTCTTGACTCAACTGGAGAGACCTGGTTCCTGCCCAGAGATAGGCCGCTCTTGACATAATGGAATTAGTAGATGAGGCGCAGAAGGCCTATGCCGATGCCTGAAAGTCTCGTCTCATGACAGCTTCCACTCTTCTGTCACACGGTTCTTTAGGACCGCTCTCACCTTCCACTGGAATAATGACTGAGGAGGAAAGCACTGCAACTGGCGAATCTACTACTGGCACCTGCAGAGATGTTAGTACCTGTTCTGGCAAGCAGCAGAATCTGTTTAACTTGGAGGAATGCTTTGTTGAGGCTGGTCCCTGAGGAAAGAGCCATTTTGTGGACATTCCACTTTGCACTGGGTCTGCAGGGATCTCTAGACTGAGGGCCTTTGCTGCCTTTGACAGCATTCTGGGGAACAATTCGGCAAGGGAAAGGCAGTCTACCTTTTGCTCTTGATCCCCTTCTTCCCCCATCCTCAGAGAGCTCACCCTCCTCCCAGTCTGTCTCTGAGGATGGCATCGAGAAACTGCTTTGTGATTCTGCGGAATTGAGGAACTGCCTGTATTTCCTCCTATGGGTCTTTTGGCTTTGCGGGACTTTTAAAGCTTGGATCCAAGTCTCTTCTTTGTCTGTTTAGAAGGGGGTCAGTCCTCTTCCTCCAAGGAGGAGCTGAGGGTGCTGTTCAGAACTGCTGTTCTCATTGCTTCTCCACTTTCTTTTATGCTTCGCAGACATGAAGGGTTGATAATGATCTTGTCTCTATCCTAGTTTGCTAATTCCAAAGACTTGCCCATGGGAATTCACTGGGCCAAAGCAATTACAACACAGAAGGGTGCTGACATAAGAATGTCCAGTGAGACCAATTTATCAAAAGTGAGACCAATTTATCATAATTAACTGTAAGATGTAGACTTTAAGATTTTCTCTTTGTTTGCTTTCTAAAGAGAGAAGATGGCAGATGCAGAGGGCCTTGATCAAATGCATCTTTAACCCACCCCTCCTGCTGGGTAGTGGTAGTGTTTTCTTATTCCGTTGCTGGAGTTGCCTCCATTCAGGGTCCAGTTTTTCCTCATACAGCATTAATACAGCACCATTAATATATATAGCACCACACAATTTTTGGCTCTCCCTGTTTCCAGACAGTCTTGGCCATACCGACGACTTCCTTCAAACTCTCTCTCTCCCTTCTGCCCTCAGGAATCCCCAGATTTTCAATGTTATTGTTATTGAGCTGTTGGATTATTTTTTTCCAAATTTTGACAGCAAGGAATCACTATTTTCAAAGTTATTTAGCTTCTTGGGTTGTTGTTGGTTTGCCAGTGTCTTCATGAAGAAGGTGGAGCCTTGAAAAAGGAGGAGAAGCAATCCAAGGACTAGATAAGCAGCACTTGAAGAACCAGTGGTATCAACTGCTAGCACTCGTAGTCCCTGTTAGCCTGCTTTTCAAAAAAAGACCAAACAATACAGTGCAGAGGCCTGGTAGTAGCCACACACACTCATAATGCAGATGAGATCCTTGGCTAAACTCTAGGCTCTGCTTCTGTGCAATTCCATCTGCATAGATGACTACTCAAAGAAAACCAGTTGCAAGTAAGCTACCAGTTCTTTCACAGCTATTATTAAGCAGTGGGTCCATTTTTAAGACATAACTGGAACAACAAAAACTAAAATCAATGTTTAAAAAAACATAGTCTAGCAACATGAGCATTTAAACTAGTGTCAAAAATAGCATAACAGTGGAATAACGTTCTTTCCCTACTATACACACTTGACAAATTGTCACAATAATTTGACAACAAAATTTAAAATGCCCCAAGCTGGGTTAATGCAAATTAACTCAGTGCCTTCTTCAATGCATTCTCGGACCTTTGAATGATTCTGTTGCTTTTCATAGTCCCATTTTAAAATACACAAGTAATCTTACTGGATTTTTCATATGAAATGCAGCATTTTCATCAGATATGTAGCTGAATAAACAAGAGGTATAAAGAAAGGTTTGCATGTGTGTTTGGATTTGAAGCAGGCATTTGAGGAAATGTCATACGATATATTTAAGCACAGGAGCACCCATGTGTATATATTGCAGACTTTCCCGTGAAAACAAAGAAATTGGGTTTCATTCACCTGTATTTGGGAAGAAAAACGTGAGTGTACTCCATATATGACGTATCTATATTTGGTGTTTGTACCCATTCCCAACAACATAATATAATGTATAAGGCTGCCCCAAGTCTCCGAAGAATATATATATAAAAACTATAATATATGAAATCCAAAGAGAGAAATAAACACAAAAGTCAGTATACACCTCTTGAAAATCTCTTGTGCGGGCATTAATAAAAGAAGTGCAAAATTTTTTCAAAAGTCCCGGAAAAGTTCCCTACAAACTAACATTTCTATACATTTCCTGATCCTGACGTTCTACTGAAATTATTGATTATGAAATTGGCTGCAGTCCTAGGAGTTTTTAATGAAATAATTAAAGCAAAGTTATGTAATTAATAATGGAAGGAAGATGCTACAAATAAGGTCTTCAAAAGGTCATTTTCAACCTAAATCCTTTGCTGGAGAGCAGTAAGCCATCAAAGTTTTAGCATTTGGGTTTCTTAGAATGTGTGTGTGGGGGGGGAGGGGGAAACCAGAATGAACGAGGCGCCAAAAAAATGGAAGTTCAGCCCAAGTTCTCACATTTAACTCTGAATGGCAGAATAGTAATGTTGTAAACTTTTCTCATCAATTTTCAAATTGTGATGACGTTTAATTTCTGGCCTAGCTTCATAGCTTGATACCACCTGCGCAGGTGAAAAGTGAAATGTTTGCTACGTGCCCATATCAAGCCATGAAGCTATATCCGTAAATTCATGGTCCTTTGGCATTCTTTTGAAAAGCTAGGGAGATGGAGAACATAACTTGTGTTCTACAACATAATTCACATCAGTGCTTTGCCTGAGGTGGTTTCCACTATTTTATATTAAATGCTGCAGTTATGAGCCCTAAACAAAACATTACTGTAATGCGGGTCATTTAATCTTGTCAGAGTTGGCTAGTTTCACTCATTTCAATCCCTACACATCTGGTAAAGGCTTTTCTTCTTCTCAGCCCGTGACAAGGTTGATAGAGCCAGGGAGTGACCCATCACAGCTACTCAGTCTCCATGACTGGGGCAGAGGTTCTCAAGAGCACCTGCCTTTCCCAGGTATTTTCCTCCACCACCACCCCAGCAGTGGAATGCTATGGTCTGGACTTGCCCCTATGTCACGTCAATTGGATAGAAAACATGTAGAATACAGGCACCTGAAGGGCAGTTCAGGCTCCCATTATAAGCAATGGAAACTGAAAAGGGATTGGAAAAACAAAAGTGAATGGAAAAATAGATATCATTCAAATGACTGAATGAACACTAAACAAATCAGCACAATCCTACCCCCTACTTGAGCTGGCGCAACAACCCCTGCACCATCTTAGAGTATCGCAAACATGAGTGGCCCAACAGCTTGCACTAGCCTGTCGGTGCTGCATCCAGAAGCAAAACCGACCTGCACAGGTAAGGTTGCACTGGGCAGTGCAGGGGCCTGGTGAGGATGGCAGGGAGGCAGGGAGGGGGGACTTCTGGATGGGGGATGACAAAACCTGGAAGAGGGCAGGATTGGAAAAGCAGGCTGTGCTGGCTTTACAAGGGGCTTCCTGGATTTGTGCTAGATAAATAACTGGCACAGATATGAGAAAGTCCATTGGGGCATTACTTGAGGTAAATATACTGTATGCCCTTACCCAAGGGAGACCTTCTAACCTACCTGGATACAAGCAAAGGCCACGTGGTCTGGTTAGGATTGGGCTGCCCCATTTTGACAAAGAACTAGAAAAACAAACCAAAACCAAAACTCTGTCTCATCCCAGTAGAAAAATGAGTCCATTAGGTCTCATTGAGAAATTCACCTCCTCCACAATACTGCTCCAGTATCAGGACATAATGAAAAAAAAAAAGCCATTTTCTCCAAAAATGGATCAACTACACCAGAAAGCTGCAATTTGCCTTGTGAACTTACAAACTGCAGCACACACAACCACTCCCTGCCAGAAGGGCCAGTGATGAGGGATGATTTTGTTTCTCAAGACGTTTTACAGTTACATGTATGACATTTTGTGGAATGGGATGGGTTAGCTTTCATACTCACGATGAATGAACATGCATTCAGTTCTCCATGTTGACTGCAGATCTAACCTCCAGAACATTTAAGGGTGCATTCCTGACTTTGCCCTGGGTTGACGGATGCTGCTTGCATTGGCCCAGGGCAGCCACAAACATGTTGTTAGGCTGGGTCGGCAGCAAGAAAACTGTCCCCATGCTGAACCTGGACAACCCCATGGACAGGCCAGCATGGGGAGGACGGCGGAGTCAGAATTTGGTCAAACCCCTGTTCCTGGGCCATGCAGCCCCAATTTAGGCCGCTCAGACTTGCGCCTGCTACTTAGCTGATAGAAAAAAAATCTATGCTGCTTGTGTGACTATTGGGCTATGGAAGCCTCCCCAGTTCCTTTCTGAATCACATTACGTCTCAATCAAAATGACCATTGCCCCAAGTTACAGGATTTCCTGTGCCTTTGGGAGTTTACAGATGGATGCTATTAGATTCCGAGGCACCAAAGATTCTGCTACCATGTTTGATCTTGGTGTTATTGTGTTTTAAAGACTCCTGTTCTACTTACCATAGCACATTCATATTATTCTAGTCATTCAATGCCTGCACATCCACTCTCTATTCATAGACTATCCAGCTCGGTCTCTTTGAAACCTGTGGTTCATATTCTGCTGGACATTTTCTCATTGTCAAGGCTTCTAGATACAATTATTTTTACCTCAGCTGCCTATCATCTGGATCAAATTCACTCTGCCCAGAAGCCAGCATTAGACTACTCTGAAGGAATAACAGAGATCAAATTCTTGTTCAGTTAAGTCACTAAAAAGAACTATGTTAAAAGTACATTTATGAAGAGCAGTTGCTCTCTTTTTGCACTGAAAATACTCCCAATTTATTTTGTTTTTATTTTGTTTTTAAATAAAATTGCAAGAACATGAAGAATATGACAAAAAATGGAGCTATTCCATTGGCACCTGTATTCAGCACTTTTTAAAAAATGAAGTGAGAAAGACTCACGTGTCCAGTCAAGTCCAGCAATTATATATTCCCTTTCAGGGGGACATGATCCGTAACATATTAGCACCAACAATGAATTATGAAGGCTGGTCCAGATATCCTACACCAAGGGACTTTTGTCCCTCTATTTTCCTACGTATGTCCATCAATATGCTAAATTCAACCATTACATCAAACAATAATTAAGGAAGATTAGCCATAGTGTCTCGTGAGGTCTGAATTGACAAACCAGAGCTTGCGAATGGCAAGTGAAGCACAATCAGAAACCATGGTTTAAAGTGGATTTTGAAAACGATGGTTTGAGTTATGATTTGGCATGGCATCTGAATTGAAAAAAAAATCACATTTATTGATAATTATCACTCAAGAGACTAATGCATCATGGAAGCAAGAGTAAACTTGCTCATGGAAGCAGGAGTCAAGTGCTAAAAGAACAGATGCAGAAATAGCACTAAACAGGTTTTTCCTGTTGTAACTTTGGTAGCTCAAACCACACTTTGGGTTTCAAACAATGAATAGTGCTATTCATGGTTTGTCGGTTGAGCCATAGCCTATCACCACTTTATGAAAAAGTCACCTACTACCTAAAATGATCAATGAGAGGTGTAGTACTCTTGAGAAAGTAGCTAGGATCAGGCCAACCCAAACTGCCATCTAGTACATGTGCACTAAGAGAGAGAGAGAGAGAGAGAGAGAGAGAGAGAGAGAGAGAGAGAGAGAGA
>JAJKFI010000015.1:18614765-18694493 GCA_029204185.1 Lerista edwardsae | reverse complement strand
AGAGAGAGAGAGAGAGAGAGAGAGAGAGAGAGAGAGAGAGAGAGAGAATGGATTTCTAAGAGGAGTACCAAATGTACTCATCTGCGGAACCCAAATGTAAACACAGTAACAAAATGACAAATTCATAACAGTTGTAATATGTGCTAAATTAAAATGTGAAAGAAACAAGCTCATAATCCCATTGCACTGAAATACCATAATTCTTAAAGAATAATCTCATATCTGCAGGGATAAGGCTCATCTGAAATGCATTTTCAGATTTAGTACACAATAAAGTACTCAAGCAAACCACACATCCAGTTTATGTTTATGTGTTTTAGTGCCATATCTCTTCACCCATCTTGCTCTATCACAACCATCTTACTGTGAATAATTATCAGCCTTGTATTTGCACAGCATCAGGCAGTCTACCTCAGGACATCCAGTCTTCTCAAGTTAGCCCAAGAATGCCCCCCTTAGTGAGATTTGAGACATTTCAAATCCAAATTTGAGTGCTCTTACTTTTCTCTATTTGGTTTCCCATCTCACCCTGCACTAGACCCTATGTACTGTGACAATGTTGGCTAGAACAAATATAGCCAGATTTGTCCTTCAGACACATCCTGCATTATTTTTTACATGAGTCATCAGACTTACTAAGATTGCCAAAGACAATCTGGAGTATCATTAGCCAGGTTCAAGCCAGAGTGAATAAATCACTAATTGGCCCCAGATACAAGCATTCCACTGCTGCCAACAGGAGGCTATTTAGGCACAGTGGCATAGCTAAAGTATAGCAAATTGCATAGGGTAGCAATTGCACTGGGCAACAAGTTAGTAGCCCCAAATTGTGAAAACCTTGGTACGTATGAATAATGTCATCATGCTATATAACATTGGAAAGGTAATGGGCAGCGCAATCCTAGCGTGCCCCTTGCATCGATACAACATCATTGTGTCAACACAAGGGGCGGCGTGCCGGTGCGCAGGAGCTGGGCAGCACTCCCATGTCGGCGCTCCAACTCTGAAGCCAATGCTGTCCGTAGCATTGGCTTCAGAATACCAACGGAGAGCTTCCCTTGCGCCGACCAAAGACAGTTGGCGCAAGGGATTCTCTATCCCATTTTGGGATGGGGATTGGTGGGAGGGTGGAAGGCGGGACTTGGGCGGGCTTGGGAGGTGGCCGTATGGCCACATCCTAAGCCCGTCAGTGAGGCCGCGGGGCCCCAATTTGGGCTGCGTGGTCTCCTCGGATCTGCACCCACGCTTTAGCGGGCGTAGATCTGAGGAACACATAGGGGAGGCTGGAGCCTCCCCTACGGTAAGCGCATGCTCCCTTGCCGCAGGGAGGCTCCAGCCTGTCCTAAGCAGCGCTGAATATGGAGCTGGCCCGTCAGCCTCACCATTCCAGCGCTGCCTAGAATTGTGCCCTCAGTGTTGAATGCAATGAAACAAATTGTATTGGAACATCTGCATTCTATCAAAAGGTAAGTTCAATTAACCATATAAAATTTTATTTACTTCATAAATTAAATTTGATTTCATCATGGGTGGGGGAACTTTTTTTGCCCTGGGTAGCACATGCTTTAGTTATGCCACTGCTTCGGCAAACGTTTGTAAGCATGAAGGCACACTGAGTCCTGTTTACAAACCAACCAGCAACCATTACTAATTCCTTTGTTTATTCAGTTGGTTGGAATCAAAGCCCCTCTGGCTTGGGACCTGAAGCAGTGCAACCTGAAATGCCACCTGATGCCATCTCAGGTTCACCGCCTTTGCATAACAGAAAAACCACAACAAAAACCCTTTCCATAATAATATAAGAACTGATAGCAGACCCCTTGGCACACTGCTGTGAAACCCAGAAGAGCAGACTTCTCAGGCCTCACAATGTTGCGCTAGATTTGGAGCAGGCCCGCCAGCCTGCCTGCTCCAGCGCAACATAGGACTGGGCTGCCAGTGCTGGTTCATGGAAGGCACACCCACTTACTCTCTAGTAAGAACAGGGGCCACAATTCCTGAAACAACTTGAATAGGTAGCAATTGGGACTGTATTTCTAGCTAGATACGTTTAGGGAATTCACTTTGTCGGCTCACTCTCAGCAAACATCACTGGACAGGTTGGGGAGTTTGTGTGCTTTGTTCTTAGGTTCACTATTCTTTTATTAGTTACTGCATCCAGTCTGGCCATGCTATTTTATTGTTCCCTCAATTAAAGAAGTTAGTTAGAAAGAAAGGGAAGGTAAATAAGAGTCCAATCTCTCCAGGTTGCATGGAGGCTGTTTAAAACAACCATAATAGAGGCCCAGCAGGAGTGTACACCACATAAAAAGAAGGGCTCAACTAGGTCCAGGAGGGTGCTTCCGTGGCTAGTGAGTAAAGTTAGAGAAGCTGTAAAGGGCAAGGAAGGTTCCTTCCATAACTGGAAGACTTGCCCTAGCGAGGAGAATAAAAAGGACCACAAACTCTGGCGAAAGAAATGTAAGAAGGTGTCATGGGAGGCCAAGAAAGAGGAATGCATGGCCAGCAGCATGAAGAATAATAATAAAAGCTTCTTCCAATATGTTAGAAGCAGGAAACCTGCCAGGGAGGTGGTCGGCTCGCTGGATGAGGAAGGAAAAGGGGAAGTATAAGGGGACTTGAAGATTGCAGATAAATTAAATGAGTTCTTTGCATCTGTTTTCACAGCAGAAGACATCGGACAAGTACCGCTGCCTGAATGGCCTCCTGACTAAGGAATTAAGTCAAATAGAGGCAAAAAGAGGAGATGTTTTAGACCTAATCGACAAAATAATGGTAAACAAGTCCCCAGGCCCAGATGACATTCACCCAAGAGTTATTAAGGAACTGAAAAATAGTTGCTAATCTCTTTACTATAGTATGCAACTTGTCCCTTAAAAATGCCATGGTGCCAGAGAATTGGAGGATAGCGAATGTCACGTCAATGTTTTAAAAAGGAAGGCGAGGGAAACAGGGAAACTACTGGCTGGAAAGCCTAACATCTGTTCCAGGTAAGATGGTAGGAAGCCTCATCAAAGATAAAATCTTAAAGCACATAGAAGAATAAGTGCTGCTGAAGGAAAGTCAGCATGGCTTCTGTAAGGGTAAGTCTTGCCTCACAAACCTTTTAGAATTCTTTGAAAAGGTTATCTGGTATGTGGATGCTGGAGAACCTGTGGATATTGTCTATCTGGATTTTCAGAAGGTGTTTGACACAGTCCCTCGCCAAAGGCTGCTTGGTAAACTTCACCGTCAGGAATAAGAGGGCTGGTCCTCTTATGGGTTAAGAATGGATTGGGGAACAGGAAGCAGAGAGTGGAGGTCAATGGACAATTTTCACAATGGCGAGAGATGAAAAGCGGAGTGCCCCAAGGATCCATCTTGGGACCCATGCTTTTCAACTTGTTCATAAATGACCTGGAGACATATTGGTTAACGGGTTCTGATCTTTCTGTGACAGATCAGGAGACAGATCTTGGAGTGCTAGTGAACAACTCGATGAAAGTGTCAACCCAGTCTGCAGGAGCAGTGAAGAGGCCAATTCCATGCTTGGAATAATTAGAAAAGGGGTTGAGAATAAAATAGCCAATATTATTATGCCACTATACCAATAGATGGTAAGGCCACATCTGTTGTATTGTGTACCATTCTCATTGCCACATCTCAAAAAAGATATAGGGGAACTAGAGAAGGTGCAGAAGAGAGCAATGAAAATGATTACTGGGCTGGGGCACCTTCTTTATGAGGAAAGGCTACAGTGTTTGGGTCTCTTTAGTCTAGAAAAAAAGCACCTGGGGGGCAGGAAATGATTAAGACTTACAAAATTATGCAGGGGGTTGATAGAAGAGATCTCATTTCCAATACCAGAACCAGGGGACAGCCACTAAAATTGAGTGTTGGGAGAGTGAGAACAGATAAAAGGAAATAGGTTTTTACCCAGTAGGTAATTGATCTGTGGAATTCCTTGTCACATGAGGTGGTGATAGCATCTGGCCTAGGTGCATTTAAAAGGGGATTGGACAAATTTCTAGAGGAAAATTCCATCGCAGGCTACAGGTCATGATGGTTAGTGCAACCACCATACTTTAGAAGTAAGCTACTTCATAATGTCAGATGCAAAGGAGTGGGCAACAAGCTGCAGGTATTTAGTTGTCTTGTGTCGCTCCCTGAGGCATCTTGCGGGCCACTGTGAGATGCAGGAAGCTGATAGGCCTTTGGCCTGATCCAGTGGGGCTCTTGTTTTTATGCCCATCCAGTTGAAATCAGACATTTTCCATCAGACTGCTTATACTTTTTTCTACCCCTTACCCTCACCTCATTCTGTTTAATTTGTTTTATTTTGGAGCTTTAACAGACTAGTTACATTTTAATTCCTTGACTGGGTGGTCCATATTCACAGGTAATTCAGTGACTTGTCACATCTGATCACTCATGGATGCTACTGCAATTTGCTTTTTAAAAAGAATTCCTGGGGTTCTATGTTTCTCCTGGGAGGGTTTTTCAAGCCCCCTCTGCCTGGTGTCTTTAGCCTGGGATGGGGGCAGCAGATAGAACTATAGAGTAGCCCTCCCCATTTACCTGCTGACCTAGTAAAAAGGAGTTAAAGAGAGCAGGAAGCACTAACCACTAGGCCCTACTCCCCTCAGTCAGACTACCTTCTCAGGCAACTCTACCTGACACCCTCCCTCTTTCCTAATCTCCTGTACTTCTCATAACTGTGAGCCTCTCCTCCTCTTCTCTTTCTTGCACTTTACGGTCACTCTCTCTGTTTTCCCATCTGCTGGCCCTCCTAGGCCTTCTTTTTGGTCCCATATCCTGGCGTCTCTCCAAGGCTATGTAGCATTTTCAGGGTCAGGGCTGGCCTGTGGCTCAGCAAAGCTCCAGTGTGACATCATCACTGGGCACCCCAAGTCATCTCCAATCCAGCATCTGTTTTTGACAGATTAGTGTTGGACTGTGGGGCAGTGAATCAGTTCCATGAGAAGTCCAATGTTATTTACTGAATAGGTTCTGTCCATCCAATTGTATTTACTATACAAATCCATAGAAAAAAAATCACCATTACTAGATTCTTATATTTCCTCATTTCTCCCTAGAAGTCACGTCCTGATCTTGTCCATATGACTGATGTATTATTGAAACAGATTCAAATGTTACCCATCAAGAAACTACTACTGTGCTTTTACTGTGCTTTGACCCAGTGTCCAAAGCTTACTTACCGTTCTGGCATCCCAAAGAGAAAGAGTCTTGTCTGCAGAGCTGGTGAGAATGATGTTGGAGAAAGGAAGAAACTCAATGCTGTTCACTGAATCTTTGTGGCCACGCAAGGTATATCGGCATCTCTCACTATAAAAGAAAGCAGCAGCATATTCTGTGTTGAATAATATGGCTAATTCATTCCACAACATGAAAAGGCTAACAATATGTATCATTATATATACAAAAATAAGGGTATATACAAGGGTAAAAATAAATTAAAAAAGTGAACATGAAATGCTATGACTTGGCCTCCATTGTGATAATGTGGACAAAATAATTTACATGCCAGTTACTAAGCAAACGAGTTCCAGACCTTTAGTTTCTAATATGCAGAGCAAATTACTGCCCACATTAATGCAAATATGACACCATAGAAAGTCATAAGATATTGAAAAAAATCCCAAAATTATGGAGTAGCTTATTGCTACTGTTTTACAAGGCTATCAGCCTTGCCGATACTTTTCAATGATTGCTAGAAAATTACAGGAGGCTTCCTGGATCAGACCAAAGCCATGTCTGGTCTAGTGATTCCAACAGTGATCAGGCAGAGTTGTTAAGTGATTGCCCGACCACAGGGAACTTGAGACACAGGGAGAGAAAGGATTGACATTGGGGAACTATTTTGCTATAGTACAAACGCTGGCAACTCATTCCAACTAGGAAAACACAGAATCTGGGAATTAGATACGCTACATGTTCCAAGGATAAAAAGACAGTCAGGATACATTAGGACAAAAAGGCCTGTTGCCATCAAACCAAAAGTGCAGCCATCTTGAGTCTTTTGCTTAAAGTCTCTTGTTTAAAGTTGCTGAACTGTTTCTCTCTTTGCTTTCATTGTTTTCATTGTTATGTAACTGTTTCTCCCTTTGCTTTCATTGTTTTCTCTCACTTGCCTGTAACCTTCTCTATCCAGTGCTGCTAGCCCTCACAATAGATAGGGAACTAGTTCAAGCCAGCAGAGCTTTCTCCCTTATCAAAATGGTCACAGCATATTCTCAAGGCCCAATTGACACAGAGCTTTTCATGTCCCAGCCCCTGTGTAGTAATTTCCCACCAAGCAGCAGCTTGGGGCGGGGGGGGGGGGAAGAGGGATATGAAGATGATTTAAAATTGTATGCCTTTGACTTTTTCTCTGCCTGCCGAGTGGGGCAGGGAGATTGGCCCGCCTTCGCAGGTGTAATAAAGATGATCCTCATACTGGATCGTGGTGGTCGCTGGGGCACATCGGTTTGACTCTGTCGAGCCATTGCTTCAGCGGCCACACTGGCTGCCGGTTCTGTTCCGGGCCCAATTCAAGGTGCTAGTTTTGACTTTTAAAGCCCTTTACGGCTCGGGTCCAGGGTATTTGAGGGACCGCCTCCTTCCATATAATCCTACCTGTACTCTTAGATCATCTGGGGGGGCCCTTTTGACTGTGCCGCCACCAGGAGAAGTGAGAGGGGTGGCGGCCAGGAAGAGGGCCTTCTCGGTGGTGGCCCCCCAACTTTGGAATACCCTCCCCTTAGAATTGAGAACTGCTCCCTCTTTGTTAACATTTCAGTGGGGGCTGAAGACCTTTTTATTTCAAAAAGCTTTTAACTGTTGACAGGCTGGCTGGCTGGCTGGCTGGTTCACTTTTATATTTTATACCTTATGATCCACAGGGCTTGTTGTTTTTAAATTTTATTGCTTGTTTTAATTTTGTTTTATTGTATTGTTTTAATATTGTTTTTAAATTGTTTTTTGTGTTGAATTTTATATTGTAATGCCGCCTTGGGTGCCTTCGGGCAAAAAGGCGGGATAGAAATCTAATAAATAAATAAATAAATAAATAAATAAATAAATAAATAAATAATACTCTCTTGTTTGGTTGTTTGCCTTTTTAAACGCTTTCCCTGTGATGAAAACCATTTTGGTCCCATTTTCAGCAACAGGCCTGTATGATTCCTTCCAGCTCTGTCATTCTGAAGTTCAGAATTATCACACACATTTTTGTTAACACACGTTTCCTGCAATACCTTTGAAGTGATTTGTATAGACAAAGATGGAATTAAAAACTGTAGGAAATAATCACTAGGTTTTGAACACATTTTGTTGTTAAAACAATTACCACATCACATTTTAACAGAAATGAAAAAAAAAAGACAAAAAACCCAATTTTTTAAAAACCTGCACACCTCTACTGGAGATATATTCTTGTGTGGTACAAGAAAAAGAAGATATTGATTTGTATCAGACAGCTCCCAACAGAGAAATTGAAAGACAAATTTCAGGGAAAGAGACAGCACAAGAAAGGAATATATATTATGAGTAGCTCAGATATGATGAGGGGAACTACCGACAGGCAGGTTGCAAGAACAGACTTGTGAGAGATTAATTAGGTGTCAGAGCAAGGAGGCCCATTCAGAATCCCTTAGCAAGGTGAAAATGGACTAAAGTGCTTGGTCATGACAACTATAGGATGGAAGGAAATGATTTGTACATTTCCATCAAGAACATAAACACTTGGGCCGATTTCAGTTCTCCCTCTCTTTGCTGCTCATCACTACACCAATGTGTAGTGATGAGCAAGCTCCCTTCACTCTCTCCAGCTTTAATTTACATTCCAGTAACTCAGTGACTGATATTGTTGTGAACCTCTGACTGCTACATAAAACAAACATTCAGCTTTTTCTTTCAGCTGAAACTTAATTTAAATGAAAGTACGTGGACTTAATGCAACTGCTGAAGAATAAATTCCTGAGTTTCTCTGCAAAGAACAATATTTGAAGCAGTTTCTCGTTCCTATTTCCCCAACTTCTTTCTCTCATCCCTTCTAGAGAGAAAAATGAACAAAATTCTCCTCCCAGCTGTGCAAGTACAAAAAACAAAACCATTTTCTGTTTCTGATTCAAACACAATTCCTTGCAAGTTATGCAGGAGACAAAATCAGAAACTGGCATTGAACTTGAGCCTTGATTGCCCCTTAATTAGGTTGTCCTAATGAAACAATGAACACAATTATTCTCTCCTGTATTAATCATGGGGGATGGCCCTGCATAAACTTGTGGCGGGAGCTCTTGTGCACTTCATAACAGAAGGCTTTTGCAATGTTCAGCATGAGACAAGCAGAAACATATAAAAAAAGTCATGTATTTAATATGCTTCTTAGAAATACATCATTTTGTATGTAATAACATATTAACTTGCAATTGAAAAACGTTGATTTACTATCATCTGTGACCCCAAAATACACAGCTTAGAATTTATTTACATTACAATGAGGATTTAACAAGTAGGGGTGCTGAGATTTAACTGTAGAAGTCTGTGATCCCTGTCACCTTTTGTTATTAGAAATAAGAATGTGAATTTTATTAATTATTATAATGAATTAGAGAGATAAATGCTTGTACTGTTTGAACATGTAATGTGCAGTGAAAGTGTTATATTATTTTCTGCTCTGATAAAGATACTTCTGTGTGAAATTAAAAAGGGAACATTGCATTAAAAGACTTATTAAAGTTCAAAACACAAATTAAAGGCAAGATGAGAGAAATATTTAAAAAGGTTCTGCTGAACTATAACAGTACTTAAAAATAACACTTGCTGTTAAACAAGACAGAACTAAAAAAACGGCAAGATTCAGCAGATATGCTGGGAGTCTTATAGCACAATCTTACCCATGTCTATTCAGAAGTAAGTCACACTGTGTTCAAAGAGGCTTACAGTGAAATCCTAACAGGGAGTTGAGCCGGCACAGTGCTCTTGACCAGCGTTGTTGCAAATGTGACGTCAAGCGCATCTGCACCGCGGAATCAGTCACTGGGCTGATGCATGAGTGCCACCACACCTGTCAGCTGTGCCGGTCAAGAGTCAGCATCGCTCTGCCAGCGCAGGACTGCGCCAAGGGTGTGCCAGAGGCATAACGGGGCGGCGCCATGGGCGGAGATAGGGGTGGAGAAGGGACACGGCTGTTGGGCCATATCCTAACCCCCCATCTGCTCCTGGTCATGTGGACCTGAGCCTCGTATTTTGCGGGCACAGATCTGAGCAGCCCTAAAGGAGACAGAGATGGCATGACTCAGAATGTCGTCTGATGTCACCTTGGGTCCACCACCTCCAGGGCTTTTTTTCTAATGTAACGCACCCCAACTGCATTTCGGCACCTTTTTCAAGCTGTCCCCCGCAGTTGGAGCTGGCTGTTTTAAAAAATTCCGCGGCTGAGACAGGGCTATTTTGGGGGTGTGCCTCTTGCTGACTGCTGCCTGGAGCGTTCGGCTCCTTTTCAAAGCAGCGGAGCGCTGCTCCTGAGAGCCACCGGGCGCTGATCCCCGTGCCTCTAACAGCGCAAAAACACCCTCCAAAAATAGCCCCACGTGGCTAGACAACAGAGGAAGTGCCGGGAGAGGCTGCGCACAAGCTGCGGCCTCCGCAGCGTCAAGGAGCACACAGACGTTGTTCCCTGCGCCTCTAACAGCGCGAGAACAAAAATAACCCCACGTGGCCAGACAACAGAGGAAGCTCCGGGAGAGGCTGTGCGCAGGTCGCGGCCTCCGCAGCGTCAAGGAGCACACAGACACTGTTCCCTGAGCCTCTGACGGCGCGGAGGGGGAGAGGGCAGGCTATCAAAGGCCGCGGCTCCCAGTGTGCCCCCAAGCACTGTCTCTGCGCTTTTAACAGCACCGGAGAAAACCGGGGCTAAAATTAGCCCACCAAAGTTGCCTGGCAAACAAACGGGCGATCGGGAGGTTGCAGAACGAAGCTGCAGCGCTCCCGGCACCTGGGAGCCCCCAGGCGCTGCGCCTGCATCTCTGAAAGCGCCGAGAAAAAGGCAGGGCCAAAATTAGCCTGCCTTAAAAGCCAGCAAAAGACAAGCACAAGGAGGTATTGGGGAAGCCCCTCAAGCTGCCTCTGTGCCAACGGAAGAAGGAAAAGGAGTGTACAGGCTGCTGACAGCCTACAGAAGCCATAGAAGCCTCCTTCAGATGCCACGAGGCAGGCCCGATTTTTCTCCCTCAAACAAAGCTCCGTGCTGTCAAATCGCAAATTTTAAAATGAAAAAAATTACCAATTTCTTCTCAACCACCAGTCCTGCTAAGAAAAAGGCTAGAATAACAGACACAACGACAGTCACAGAAGTTGAACAAATGAATATAACTCCTGTTCATAGTTCTGAATCTGATCTTGAGAAGCAAAGCCAAACTACAAAGGACTGGCTGGACTGCTGGACCTATGATCAAAAAAATGCTTTTTGCTTGAAAAATGAATGGCTCTGTGTTTGCAGAATGAAACTTGGCTGTACAGCTTGTAGAAAAGTTGGAACTCTTGGAGTTGAAACGAAAATGGGAATGAAAGTTTCCAAAGAATGGGCCAACAATGAGATAACCTATTCTGGCAAAGATAGGAAGCAACAGTTGACCTCACTTCGGAAAAAAATATTTCAGCACAGAGAATCTGCTGCACATAAAGCAGCATTAAAAATGCTGAAAGCAAAAAAAAACTCTTGAGAATGTTTTCTTAGCGTCCTTAGCTCACGAAAAAATAATAACTGCAAACATTTTTCGAACTGCATATAAAGTAGCAAAGGAAAATCAATCATTCCATCATTTTGAAACTGAAATTGATCTGCAAGAACTGAACGGAGTTGAAATGGGTCGTATTCTTCATTCTACAAATGCATGTATTAACATTGTTAATCATATAAGTGAAGAAATGAGGAAAACTGTGGTTAAAAAAATTGTTCAATCCAATAATAAAATTTCATTGATAATTGATGAATCAACCACAATAAGCAAAATAACTACCCTCATAGTATATGTTCGATGCTGTATTGAAGGTGTTGGAATGAATTCACCAATAAACTTGTTTTTGGAGATGGTAGAACTTGAAAAAGTAACGGCAGAAGGAGTATTTGATTCCTTACTCCAATGTCTTCATTCTTATGGGATGACAGAAGATTATTTAAAAAAATATTTGGTTTCTCTGGCGTGCGACGGCGCTGCTGTGATGTTAGGGTGTAAAAGTGGAGTGAAAAAATTGCGTTTTCCTTCTATTATTGTTTGGCATTGTGCTAATCACAGACTAGAATTATCAGTAGGTGATGCTGTCAAGGAAACTTCAGGAATAAATAGATTCAAATCATTTATTGATAAACTTTATGTCATATACCATGCTTCAGCAAAGAATAGTAGAGAGCTGCATTTATGTGCACAATCACTGGGGGCTGAGCTGCTGAAAATTGGAAGAATTTTAAGTACCCGATGGGTATCATCTAGTTTGCGTACAGTTTTGGCTGTGTGGAATAATTTTGAATCCCTTGTGTGTCATTTTGAACAAGCAATGCATGATCCTACAAGAGATAAAAATGATAAATGCACTTATGATGGCTTGAAAAGAAAAATCACATCTACAGAATTTTTACTGGATCTAGGATTGATGTGTGACGCTCTCCAAGAATTATCGGAATTAAGTTTGGACCTACAGGACCGCAACATAGACCTGTACAAGGCAAATAAGAAAATAAAAATACTGGTACAAGTTTTTGAAGAAAGAAGACAGAACTCTGGGCCCTATTATAAATGTGCTGTTGCTGCTGTACGTGATCTTCGCTTTCGTGGAGTTTTACTTCACAATAAAGATTCAAGAAAGGATCCTCCCATTGACCCAAATACATTTTATACAAAATTGAAAGAGTCAATTGAAAAAAGATTGCTTGATAGCAAAGACAATGAGTTGACATATTGGTCTCGTGTACTTGATCAAAAACATTGGCCTGAAGATGTTAATACTCAACTGACATTTGGAAAAGTGGAAATTAGAAACTTGTCAATCAGACTGCAACTAAATGAAAGAGAAATGATTTGTGGATTCCGTGAATACATTCTTGAAAAGACATATCCGGAAAAACTGTTGCATTTGATTCGGACTCTGAATACCATTCCCATTTCTTCAAGTGAATGTGAACGCGGGTTTTCGCAGATGAATCTAATTGTCACCCCAACAAGAGCTTCATTAAAGACTAAGACAATTTCAGCGCTTTTGTTCATCAAACTTGTTGGACCACCTCTGAGACTTTTCGATCCTTCAAAATACGTTGATCTGTGGTTACTCAGAGGACGACATTCGGCCATACATACTAACAGCAAGGAAAGGAGTCGAGAAGATTTGTCGGACGAGACTTTGGAATTTATTATGAACATTTGCTTAAATACAATAAATTCAATTTCTGTTAATAAAAAATGGTTTAAAAATAAATAAATAAATAAATAAATAAATAAATAAATAAATAAATAACAAGTTGTGAGTTCCTGCACCTTTTTTTTTTTAAACAAAAAAAGCACTGACCACCTCTATGACTTTTTAAAACAAAACAGTCACCATGCTCCTTACATAGTTGCCTCAATTGCAGAAGTGTAAGACTTCCACATTTGATTTAAAGGGACTGTACAAATGAAGGAGCTACTTCACACAAATCCTGCAAATCAAACCGGAAGTGTTGCACTTCGATATTTGAAGAAGTCATGCGAGTTGCTTCTCTCCATAGCTGTGACTAGTATTTGTTTTCTTTTTCCTGTTTTGTTGCTTCCTGCCTGTGTGTCAAAAGGCCAGAGTTCTCTCTTTGTTCTAGTGAAAGTCTTAACAAAAAGTCAGTTCCCTATGTGTGGGACTGAAACCATTGATGGTTTCCTATGTTTAGCATTCTGCCACCATCCCTTGGGACAGGTAAGAATATTGCTTCTTTGGGAGAATGAATGTGCTCACCCAGTGTATCTAACATTGCCAATCTAAATGCAGAACGGACATAGTCCCTTCACAAATCTGATGGAGGGATGACTGTAGTGCCAGCCCAGGCTGTGGAATTCACATGGAACAGATTATTTCATTCATTGCAGGGATGACAATCTGTCAATCAAAAAGGTACTTCTCTGTTGCTGGGACACTTCTTATTCTTTTAGTTGGCCATTAAAACATCAAACAGGGAATGTAAACACCAGCCATGTGAGTATCTTCTAGGCACATTTTAAATGTAACCAAATTTAAACAACTAAATCATCCTTAGATGGTGCTGTCCTCATTTGTCCGTGGGCTTCTGCTCAGCAGTTTTCCAGAACAAGAAAGAACCACACTTCAGTGTTGGATGACAGTGATCATGAATTAGCACAGCAGCTGAGATCAGCAATGAACTGTGTTGCTTTTCTGTAACTCTGCAAGGTTTATTTTGACGATGCCCTTTCTGTTCTCCTTCATAGCCAAGGAGTTAACAGAAAATCTCCTCTCCTTTCTTGTTCAGAAAAGAAACAGCAAGAATCCTACAATGGCATTTCTGTGATTCCCAGGAGCCTGCAGACTATAACCAGTCTATAACCACAGATATCAGCTGTGATGACATATAACAACAAGTGGCCAAAGTGCTTCACATACATTTTCTTGTTGCAGATCTCACCACACTAAGGTAACTAGCAAGTATTACTGTATTTTCCCTATATTGCAGATGGTGTAGTTCCAGCCGAGACTACCTTGACTGGAAAAGCTAAGGCTAGATCTTCTCTGATTCAGAGTGTAATGTGAATCTTAGTCCAGAACTTCCCAACCCTTTTAGCACCATAATGCAATTTTTAACATGACAATCTATTGCAACCCACATATTGTCACTGGCACAAGGCCCAGAACTCACTACTAGCTGCCACTCTCAAAACCGCCCAAGACTCTGCTTGGCTGTCTTCAGCCTGCTCAGGGCCTCATTGCTTCATGTTTTCATTGCTTGTCAGTGAGAGCAGCAGCCAACAGTGAGTCCTGAACATCAGAGCAATGAAAACATGATGGCACAAATGATTATGTCTTCAGGGTTGGCTGAAGACAACTGAGCAGAGGCTTGAATGAGTAGCAGCCAAGAGTGAATTCCAGGCCTCTGCAATCCACCCAAAATTGGCTCATGATGTACTGGTGGGTCGTGACCCACAGTTTGGGGATCACTGCCCTCCGCTGTACTACATCAGCTCCCCCCAGGTTTGCTGACATTTAGGCTCTTACCATTTATCCTGCAACAATCGTATAATGGAATAGAAAGATCAGAACACTATCCAAGTATTTTGCAGTATCTTGCCCATATATTTTAGACCAATGGTATTCAAACTTTTTAGACCGGGGCCCACTTTATAGAATGACACTCGTGTTGGGACCCACCGGAAGTGATGTCATTAACCTGGAAGTGATGTTGTGGCAGGAAGTGACATCATCAAGCAGGAAGTGCTGTCATTGTAACATAAAATGTAATTTTATTTATTATTACAAAACATTGTAATAATAAAATGACACAAATGCAAACTGGCCTTCTTAGACTGCAGCAATTATACAAAATTTTTTTTAAAAACCCTCATTTGAAAATTTGACCTCATAAAAGGAATATAACAAGAGTAATATTTTAGTATAAGAGTGCAGTTTCCAAGATGGCTGCTCCCAGTTTTCTGCGACCCACCTGACATCAGGTTGCGACCCACCAAGTGGGCCCCGACCCACAGTTTGAATACCACTGTTTTAGACCAAAAAAAATCTTTCCACTGAAGGTTTCTGAAGTGGATTAAAAGCAACACCACATTCAGAAATGAGTTTTGTTTTCTGGGATTGGTGTTCTGTGTTTTCTGTTTTTCTTTTAAAAACAGAACAATTCATTGCAAATTTCTTGCAATGTCTCTTGATTTTTTATATTCATACTGCTTTCAACATGTTTTTGAAACCATTAGACAGATATAGCTGTGTGAAATGTCTCTATCATTTTCAGAATACTGGACCAAAGACAAGAAGCAACACACAAATGACAGACTACAATGTGCACCAGGATAAAGCCACGAAACTCATTATTCCCAAGTATTGAGCAAGTTCTTGATTAAACAGATGAAAGCCTTGCAGTGTATTTTGAATGGCTGGCTGCCCAATTTGGTCAGGTTAATCCAATAATTTACCTTTTATCTCAATTTGCCATCGAAACATGGTTCAATACTTTCAATTGATGAATGAGTTCTCAAGAGTTGTCCACTTCAGGCCTGCTGACTTCAGCAGGAAGTGCCTAATAGCATTTCAAAATTAGTGACAATCTCAGTGGTCCTTCTCTGAGCAGTATTATTGACGCATGAAAGGGATAACCTGCAGATGCTGAACAATTGCAGCAAGAGCACATATTTACATTGTTCTCTATTCAAGGCATGCTGGGACCTCACTCAAACAATAATCCCACAATTTTTCTAATTGGTATAACAGACACAGAGCACGTTCAGATGAATCTAAGAGCAAAACTGAAAATGTGTGATTCAGACATAAACAGAAGCATGTGAAAATATAGTATCAATGTAATGGACTGACACCTTGTTGTGTATTTGTGTAAATAGCAGCAGAGTTGGGGGCTTGGAGACCCATTCCAGCGCTTGCCTTAGCGCTCCGGTGCGAAGGACTGAAGCAATCGCCACATTTCCATAACAAAGTCTCTTTATTGTAGCGAAAGTGAGAAAGGTACAAAGGTTCAATCTGCCGGCTAGGAAAGCCGGTCAAGTCTTTGCCGCTCGCAGGCGGCGTTTAAGTGCAGCTTTTACATCTTAAGCACACACAGTGAATAACTCCTTCTAACACCAGAACAAAGGGATACAGCCAGAGTGTATCTGGTAGGTGGATACCTGAAGACCCCTTGTGCCCCATCTTACCCAATGGGGTGACCCTTAGAACACTATGAGCTCATGGGAATGTGCAGTGTTTTGCAGCCAGGGCTTCCCGTGAGAAACTGCCTGCTTATGTTACACTATCAGAAAGGGAGTACAACTACTATCCCTAACAAGCTGGGAAGCTGCCTGCTGAAGGACACACAGGTGTACTATCTGATCCTGAGACGGAGAGACGGAATGCCAGTTTCAGCCAGTTCTGGACTGTGAGATGTGAAACTGCAACACACCTCTGGAACCAGCTGCCTCAGTACCAGTGGTGGTATTCAGGGGGTTCTCCCAGGTTCTATAGAACCGGTTATTAAATGGCCGGGCCCTGCCCACTTGCTTACCTCAGCTGGCTTTGGGGTTTTTTTTACTCCGGCTATGACATCATAGAACCGGTTGTTAATTTATTTGAATGACACCACTGCTCAGTACTGTATATGTTTTCCGGCGGGGTTTAAAGACCCATCTTTTTTGGGGGAGTGAGATACTAGGGTCCCCTTCTTACAGGGCAATCCAAACTCTACCTTCGGCCAACGCAAGCCACTTGTGGAGGCTGAGTACTGTTGCACACGTGCTGTAAAGCACGTGGGCACTGTAAAGCACAAAGTGCACTGCATCGACACATGCAGCTGTATCAACAGTTGTGCCAGAGGGAGCCACTAGTAAGATGCCCCTGCGCCGGCCGAGTGCAGGGGCTTTTCTGGGTAGGAATAGGCAGGAGGGGGCAGAATGGCCCGAGGGCAGGCGTTCCAGCAGGTGCGTGGGGTGGAGAATGGATCCAACTCCCCGTCTGCAGGCTGCGTGGCGTGCTTGGACTTGTGCCTGCTGAACTGCAGGGACAAATCTGATCCTCCCCATAGGGGCAGCTGACGCCTACACCGGGTTAAGGGAATGAATGGGCCCTTGCCCCATGGAGGCTCCAGCCTGCTCCTAACCTGCATTGGGCACAGCGCAGGCCAGCCAGCAGGTAAGGATTGTGCACTTAATTTCTTAACTTTTATGCTGCTTATACAATTTTATGCTAATCTGCTCCTTTGTTGTTTTCTTTAAATTGCCTTAATGGTTTTATATGTTATTCTAATATTTGTATGCAGTGTATACTGCTTTGGATTTTTAGAAATGCAGTATATAAATAAATAATCAAATAAAGTAAGTGGTAGCCCACTGCATATGGTGAAAGGAGAGGGAAACTTTCTATTAAAGATATTTTATTTAGGACGTGATCCTAACCAACTTCCCAGCACTGACTTAGCTGTGCCAATGGGGCATGTTCTGCATTCTGCAGTGGAGAAGTAATCACAGAATGTTTGTTCCCTTATGTCGGAGTTGCATTGCCCATACCCCAGCACTGGGAAGTTGGTTAGGATTGCATCCTTAGTTAACTATTGGTTCTTACTTTCATGAAAGATTTCTTTTAATTATTTTCTACTTGGCTTTTTCTTACTTGTTAAATGAGTACAAAGTTCACTGGGAGACCGCTATTCTGCCACATAAAGAGACACTAAAGATTTATAACATGATATAAAACGACTGTATATCTGGAGGGTTTCTAGCATGAGCTTACTAAATTTAAAGACAAAAGCAATGTAGATTTCTGGTATATACCATAGAATATAGTAGCCTGAGCTAAAATGTATGGAGGCAGTGGGATCAAGGGAAGAGTCTCGTTGTTGTTGAGGTCTTTGTCTTCAGCAGCATACTCAGTTCACTGGACACTAGTCCAATCCCTCACTGATAGTCTGGCTCTGTAAGAAAGTTGACAACTTCACTTGGCTGTAGAATCTTCACAGATTCTTCACAGGCTCATGGGTGGCATTCATTGACATTTCATAGGGCCACAAGCAGAACCAGACAAAGCTGTTCTGAAGTTGATCTACGTCTTGGCCACCATGGTGGCCATTTTTGTTCTAGGTGACAGTGAGAGAAACACGAAGTATTTCTTAGTACTCTATGATGACAAACACTGGAGTCTCCCTTTTCCTTAACCAGTCTCTTCTACATTTTTTATTTGGTTGCTATAGCAACAGTACAAGGGACTCCGTCTTTCTGTTTAAGTTTAAAAAAATGGCCATTTGTGTGACCTCCCATACATACATGAGAGGAGGCAACTATAACCATTTTTTCATTCTAATGGAAGCTAAGACTTTTGATACATTCTGGGTGACAGCATAAAAATCTTTATGTCACAAAGTTTTCAAAGCAGGGAGATTAATGTGTGCATGGTTGCCGATTCGTTTTTCTGATCAGCACTTTTCTGGGCTGGTATTTTCAATAGCTTTTATTATTTTAATCCAATTGTACGACACACCAAAGCTAGACAAAAAGCATTTCTTTCTATTTTATTACCAATTACCTTTGATTCCCATTGATAAAGAAAAGCATTCCAAAATATAGGCGTGTATGAAATTCAAGCTGTATAGTTCTAATGGAATTACAGTTATACTTTTTTTTCAAGAGATTTCCTCTGTTCATTAATACACCCTCCATCAGAAGGTTCGAAGGTTAAGATAGCCAGTCCCACATTCTGCATTAATATTATGAAGCAGAAACAGAGATACTTCACTATGCTGTTGTAAATTAGCATGAAGATATAATTATGTAGCATATTAATGGCTGCATTTAATCTGCCTACTAGAGGCCCATTACATCTTAAGATTGTCAAAGATTCATGATACACTGCACTGCAGAACTCTCGTGTCCCTCCCTCCCTCCCTCCCACTGACTGAAACAGCTTTGGTCTATTCCATCTGAAACTGTGAAAACAAGGCAAAATGGTTAAAATGCAATAAATATCAACACTTAAGCATTTAAGTGAATAAAATGAATTTCAGGGTATTTAAATTGCTTTTCTTCAGAATGGAGTTTTGTTATTTGTCCCAATAAAATAGATTTCGAGTGGGTGGCATTCTTCAGAAAAAAAAAAACTGGCATTGTTTCTGTGGGTCCGTGAACTGAGAGCGAGATTATGAATAATGGATTTACGGGGCTCTTCAACACAGCACCAGAACAAACGCAACATAAAAAGTGCAAAATAAAACGTTTACCAGCTATCTAGCCTACAGGTGAAGTGATTTTCATTCATTTAGCTTTTTCTATAACTACTGCCCATCTTCTTTACAGAGGGACAATTGCCTAACAAGGGATAGTGTTACTAAAATATAGAGTGCCCTTCATTGTTATCATCTCTTTCTTGGAACTGAAGGAGAGAATACATCTAAAAACTGCATGCTATCAGTGTTCTGAAATCCCAACAGGTACTCTGAAATTTGGATCAGTTAACAACTGAATGGACATAAAGTACATTTTTAAACCATCAGGAGGCTTTGCTGAGCTGAAAATGTAGGACAAGCATTCAATAATATTGTCTTCAACCATCTGGAATTATTAGGACAGTTTTCCCCCCTAGAGACAAAAGTAACCTCTCCAGGCAGAAATCTATCTTGTAATGCAAGAGTGGTGACTCCTAATTGCTGGTAACCATTACCAGGTGATCCGATAGCACACGATCACTTCCTGGCAAATGGAAGGGGAAAAAATGGAAGCAGAGACAGAGTATATTTTCCTGGGCTCCAAGATCACCGCAGATGGTGACTGCAGCCATGAAATTAAAAAAAAAGTTTGCTTCTTGGGAAGAAAGCTATGGCAAACCTAGACAACTTAATAAAAAGCTGAGACATCACCCTGCCAACAAAGGTTCGCAAAAGCTATGGTTTTCCCAGTAGCAATGTATGGCTGTGAGAGCTGGACCATACAAAAGGCAGAGTGCCGAAGAATAGATGCTTTTGAATTATGGTGTTGGAGAAGACTCTTGAAGAGTCCCCAGGACTGCAAGGAGATCCAATTGGTCAATCCTCCAGGAAGTCAAGCCTGATTGCTCCCTGGAAGGACAAATCCTGAAGCTGAAGCTCAAATACTTTGGCCACCTCATGAGAAGAGAGGACTCTTTAGAAAAGACCCTCATGCTGGGAAAGATGGAAGGCAAAAGGAGAAGGGGGCGGCAGAGGATGAGATGGTTAGATAGTGTCACCGAAGCAATGAACATGAAATTGGGTGAACTCTGGAAGCTAGTGGAGGACAGGGAGGCCTTGCGTGCTGTGGTCCATGGGGTCGCGAAGAGTCAGACACAACATAGCAATTGGACAACAACAACAACTGACTGACTGACTGACTGACTGATTAATTGATCCAATTAATAAAAACAAATACAAAGGCATGATTCAGATAATCCAACCAACTATGGTTTGCTAGACTGTGAACATGAGTCTATGGAGTTCTGAGTTCCTCACTTCCTTCTCTCCTGCCATTTCCCTCCTCTCCTTAACATGGATCTGTGGTTTAAGTATCTTGATTAGCTACACTTCAGGTCCGTATTTCGTTTGAACCTGGCAGCTGTGATTTAATTGTGATTTAAAATGAATCTTGGTTTGGAAACCACAATTACAGTCACCCTGTCTTCATGGGTCCAGACAAAAAGTAGAGATGTACTTTAGCTAACTACGATTTGTCACTGCAGCCATACATGCAAGGGGAAGAGGAGAATAGAGGCAGTAGTGGGTTAGCTCATTGAACCTAGGCTTACTTTCATAATCCAACAATCCATGGCTTTTGGATCATCCATGGTTTTGGGATTAATTGGGACAAAGGAATTACAAAAGGGCACCTATCACTAATTGTTTGAAAGCTGCGATCCGTCGATAGATCGATAGATAGTAAACTTGGAAAACTGAAGCTGAAGGATAACGTGGTAGTTGGTGTACATACAGGGAGTCATTAATGTGCATTGACTCCCAGCACTGGAGGTAAGCCCTTACCACTGGTGTCAGTGTTGTAAAAGTGCCATAAAGCACTTCTGGCAGTGCCAGTAAGGGCTTTCCTTATGCATCCTGGCACCAGGAGGACCTGAAGCCATACAACCTAGTTTTACCACCGCCAGCTGAGTACTTGTTTGGGGCATGGGGAGGGTAGAACTGATGGGCGGAGCAGGGTGGGACTGGTGGTGGCCTCCACTGCCAGCTCCTATCCTCTATGTCAGGCAAGACCCGCCACAGAGGTTCTCAAGTCTGCACCAGCAAAGTCTTGTGGAGACTCTACCCAAGTCTTGTGGAGGCCCATTACCAGGCCAGCGCCCTTACTCAGGGGAAGAAGAAGAATGCCCCCTTCTTCCAAGGTGCCTCCTACAGCTGCCGCAGTGCCCATGGTGGTAGCCATTTTGGCACTGCTGCTCCTACAGGGGTCGGGCAGCTTAGAATTGGGCTGCCAGAGTCCCATCGCAGAGAGTTAAAACATCTTTTTGATTCTGATTTACAGTTTCAGTGACTCAAAAATAATTAGATCAACAAAAGAACAGTAGCTAGGTTTGAAAGAGGCACTGAATATTTGATGGAAATGCCATTTTTTGGATTGACAGCAACAGCCCAATTCATATTATATTAGCACAGCATATTCTCCTTATTTACTATTTTAGAACACACCACTGCAAATGGAGTTGAATCAAAGGCATGTCAAAATATGATTATTTAATAAGGATTATATAAAACTTGCCCTTATTCAGCATTAATTGGTTATTCTGCAAGAAGTAGCTGCTGTTTTCTATGTTGCATAATATGCATAACCTCCCAGCCATTATAATAATCGATGTTTCCAAAATGTTGTTTCAGATTTCTATGTGCCATAAAAATTAAAGCAACTTCTTTACCTATCAAAACTACCATGCTTTAACAGCTGAACATCAAATACCATTTTATCATATGGTTTCAGATTGTCAGTAAAAAATATGCTTGTCCCCACATGTAAATGTTCTTTGAGTGGTTTTCTGGGTAATCACAAACAATACTGTGCGTGCAAAAGACCAGCCATCAGAACTTTCTGGAAAGCTCAAATTACTTGAAGATCTCTAGTTTTTCTACTGAGACAAATTTTCTTTCAGTGCATGCTCTACCAGAAGAGTCAGCCTTCTGGTTTGCCAGGTAAGTACTGTATATCCTCCAGTTGGGGCAGGTTGGTGAGATTTATCACTTGACAGGAGACAACTCAAATAAAGTAGGCACAGCCCTGTTGTTGATGTTCTCTTCAGGGCCTCTCAGCAGTCACACTCTGAGAAGGGTGAACCTGACTCTGTTTGGGTTGGGCCAGACAATGTATTGAAACCTGGCCCCATTCCAAACTAAGTCTGATGCTGTCATTGGGAGCAGTGTGAGGCCTAGAGGTTTCCACACCATTCAGGGCTACCAGGAACAATAGAAAGGGTAGATCCCGTTTTTCTGACGTTACTATAACAACTAATGACCCAATCCAACTGAAGGATTATGGTGATGGAAAGTGGCACTTCACTGGCATTCCTTTATGTTCCTGATAGCCATCACAAATGCAACTAGGCCAGTATGTGTGAGCTGGGCACTGCCGTAGATGGCAAATGGACACTTCTGTGCATCAATGGACTAGTCTCCAGCTGAACGGGCACAGGGGGTTGGAGGGAGGCGGTTGAATGGGAAGAGAAGGGAGGAACAGGTTATTTGGGGCGGTGACACATCAAATCCTGACCCCTTTTACCAGGCCTGATTTGGATCAATGCAGACTTGCACCACTGATCAAGCTGGTGCAAGTCTGAGTTAAACCCCAGCAGCTGCTGGGGCCTATTCCAGGGCAAGAGGACAAATGTTCCCTGACTCCGAGGAGACCTCCAGCAGCCAAAACTCCCCTATGGGATGCAGTAGAAGCTGCGCTGCCACACTCCCACACGAGAAATTAGGTAGGATTAGGCTGTCAATTTAAGAAAAAAAATCAGAGGAGTTGCTACTTGCTCTTGCTACTCTCCACAATGGTAAGTAAACTGATTGAGAAGGTGTCATTTCTCACCCTCCAATTCATGCATTAATGTTTGTACTGTTTAACTACGAAAGTGAAAAACAACAATCTGTTGATTGCCCTCTCTAAGGGGTAGGGCTAGCCCATCCATGAAGCCAACTATGGCAGATGCTGTAGGCAGCAGATTGTTGTATGGTACCAGCATTTGCTCACCCTCCTCTGGGTGCCATCACTGATCCTCTTCCTTATCTCACTTTCCCCAAGACTGGTGAAGTTTTCAACACTTCCTCTTCCTTTCCACCTCCTCTTCCTTTTTCAGTCCAGAAAGAGGGAGGACCAGAAATTGGAACATCACTAAGGGCACAATCCTACCCAGCACCGGAATGGCAAAGCTGGCCGGCCAGCACCATATCTGATGCTGGGTTGGGGAGGCTGGAACCTCCTCACAGCAAGGGACCGTTCGTTAAACTCTTCCGTAGGGGAGGCTCCAACCTCCTCTATGCGCTCCTCGGATCTGCGCCCGCTAAAGAGTAGGCACAGATCCGAGGAGACCGCGTGGCCCCTTACGGCCAAATCCGTGGCCCGCCCATGTCCTGCCCTTGTCCCACCCACATTCCGCCCTCCTCCTGCCAATCCCCGAGGCATGCTGTCATGGCTCCTCCCTCATGCTGGCCAGCTTCGGCTGACGCAAGGGAGGCACTGCGCGGGCACTACAGGGCCGGCGCCGGTCCTGTGGCCTTGGCGCCAATACGGGGCAGCCAATCGGCGCCCCACCTCAGCGCTAAGCACGCAGAGTTGGCACAATCCCGTTATGCTGACGCTACGCAAACTGTAGAGTTGTGCTGCCCATGGGGGCAGCATTAGGCACTTTTTCTCAGGTGCCAGATGGCCTTGGATCAGCCCTGCTAAGGGGTTTCTGTGGCCTGTCAGACTTTCAATGGCTAGGTTCGTAAAAACATTTGAGGCTTGTGGCACTTCAAAGACCAACAAATACAGCATATGGTGGCATAAGTTTGTGCTGGCAAACTGGGGTACGGTCCATGAATAGATTTGCCACAATTGTTTGTCTGACAGACTAACAGATGCTTATAGGCAGAAAAAACAAACGTGAATTTAGGCACTGCAGTACTGGATGACCAATGCTCTTAGGGATCTTTCACATGTTGCGCTGGTTGCATTTGAGTGACGTTTCACTGAGCAGCCATGTAACTAGGAAAAATTGAGTGACTCTGGTTATGTGGGGCAAGGGCTGATCACATACATGGAATATCCCAGGATATCCCAGCACCTCATCTAGTTCTGTGGTCAATTCCCAGTCATCTCATGGGCCGAGCAGTCCAAACCAGCCAGTCCCTTACAAGTCCCTTGTGCCAGCCTCCGGCTGTTACAAACATACTGTAAAGCTTTACACTATTCTGGACCAGGTTAGGCCAGAGTACAGACATGGGCTGGCCTTGCTGCCCCGTTGCATGAGCCCAAAGGCCCAAAGATAAGGGCAGCCTTCTGAGGCTGGCACAAGGACTCCAGGAGGGTGGCAGGAGGCTTATAAGGGCAGGAGAATGGGCATTTGGGCCAGATACTAACCTCTATTCCCAGCGTGGGCAGCCCTGATTCGGGCGCTCAGAATTGCACTGCCAATTTCACTGCCGAGTTGCATTGCTGAGCTGCTGGGCACTACCCGGGGGAAGGGGAATTTTCCCCCCTTTCCTCGGGTTGCGCTGCAGCGCCTCTGAGCCCTGGGCTGGATATGGGGCAGGCATGACAACCTGCCTATTCCAGCCCAGGGTATAAATTGTGCCCTGGATCATTTAAGCATTACTTTTATACAAGGGAAATGCTCATGTAAAAGCAACTTCCTCACAGCTAGAATAACTAACAGTCATCTTAGTGTACAGGTAGACTGAATTTGCCTTAGGAATTCTTCCAGAGTTTTTGCTGCCAACAGCTATATTTGATATTGGAGAAATCCATTCAAGGATTGTTTTCTAGATACCTTTAAGGTATCATTCAAGGAACAAAGTTTACCACTTTTCAAGACTCCTCTATGTAATTCTTATTATAGCCTCTTTCTGTCTCAACTATGATTGAGAAATTTAAAGAGTTCTGGAATCAGCTGATTTCTTCTGGCTATTTTTCCAACATTATACTTAAGCTCCCATTGTGCCGTTTCACCTCATCTATCTATCTGGATGAAGACCTGAAGCTTTGAATTGTACGAGACAGCACCCCTGAATTGTGTTGGGATTTAGGCTTCAGTAGTTTGGCTAGAATCTGACTAATCTTTTCTCTCTTTTGGTGTAATGGGGTGCATATCAACTAGCACTCCATTAAATGTTCTGGCTTTCATCTTTACATATGCTTTTCAGTGAGAAATCCTCAGTAAGAAAAATTTTGTACAGAAGGACTACGTATGAATGGGAATACTGCCAGCTAGACTACAAAGGCATACAAATTGCAGCATATGGTTGCTTGTTCACTTGAGAGAGGCAGAAAAAACCAAGAAGAAGATGGGGAAAACAATTGGATGAAAATTGTGTGCATGAAGCAGAAATGCAGTCTTTCTTGCCTCCCCTGGAAGATTTTTTCCCCTTAACAATACAGTTGTCTGAGGGCAGTTGTGGGATTCTTGCTCATATTCCACCTGGATTCAAACTCCTATTCACCTAATCAAGGACTGGGAACGTAGTCCTAACCTGGAGTTAGGCCAGCAAAGTTTAGAGTCTCAGAGTCAGAGAGGCCAGCACACAGATGCATGCCATCCTCCCTGACTCCAAGAGTGGTCCAAACGTGCTTTACGGTGGCCCTTGTGCCAGCCAAACTTTGCTGGCCTAACTGTGCCGGCCAACTCCAGGTTAGGATTGTGCTCCAACATGGGCTGCTTTTATAGGACATACATAGAGTAAAAAAGAATACTTTTTAACTATTCTGGGGGGGAAAAATCACTTGACAGCATACAATTTTATGCAAAGTGTCTCCTTTCTGAATTCTCAGTAGGGGGGGAAAAAGATCCATGTCTGAAGAGTGCCTGGGGCTAAAAGAGCTAGAATTGAAATGAAAAATGATAAATATGGAGACATTCATTACTACATTCTTTCCTTTCAATAGCAAACAACCAGCTCATCTAATTTCAAACTGGAATATTTTAACAGTTTGTAATGGTTTCAGGATTAAGGTTGCTGCCACGAGTAAGGCACAATTTCTGAATAAGGAATAGATAGGTTCTTGTCATTTGGCTGCTGTAAACTGTGAAACTATTTGGAATTGTATTTGATGCAGCATTGTGAACATTTGAATGAAATGGTACCACCTGAACACAGGAGTGTGTGTGTAAAATGTGATGAGCCTGGTATTGACAAATTATTGCTGTGATGACTGAAATACTTAATGAACTGTTTTCTACATTGAATATATTTACAACTCCTAGTGTTCTGCAACTCTGTGTGTGTATGTGTGCGTGTGCAGGTGCAAGGACTATTTCAGTTTTGAATATAGTGAAAGAAATGTTCTTTAAAAGTAATGCAAAAATGAAAATCTATAAAAACAGAAAGGAGAGAATAAGAGTGGCTATATAAGAATTCCGAAAATAGTAAAAAAAAAAGGGGGGGCAGTGTATTGCGGTAGTTGGAGTGCCTGACCCGAGAGCCCTGGCTCCAAATTCCCGTTCTGCCATGAAGTTCACTGGGCGACCTTGGGCCAATCACCATTTCCCAGCCTAACCTACCTCACATGATTGTTGTGGGGAGGGAAGAGAACCGTCCATGCCATCTTGCTTCTTGGAGGAAAGGTGGGATAACAAAATCTAACTAATAATAACACGATAGAAAAGAGCAAACTATTAGCTAGAATAGCTTAGCCATTCACAGTGTGCTCACTATCCATATCGGAGTTTTTTTCCTACATCATTTGAAGTTTTAGAAATTATTCTCACAGTGCAATCCTAACCTGTGCTGGAACAGGCAGGCCAGCTGGCCTGGGCTGTATCTAACGCAGGTTCGCTGCCTCCAGAGTTCACTGCGGGGCAAGTTCCAGCCACCTTGATGGGCCTGCTCAGATCCGCGCTTGCTGTTTAGCAGGTGCAAGTCTGAACACGCTGCAGCCCAAATCAGGGCCACAGGCCGGGGGACAGAGGTTTGGATGCGGCCTAATGGCCAAATCCAAGCTCCGCCCCTCTCCCTGGTCCACCCTCCCCCCATCCCAGTCTGCCCCTCCTGCCTTCCCCCCTGCCCAGAAAATCCCCTGTGCTGGCCAAACCCGGTCAGCGCAGGGGCAGTTTACTGGCGGCCTGCTCCGGCCCAATTGTCGACACAGCATGCCTTGCGCTGGTGCAAAAAAGCCTTATGGCGCTTTCACGACAGCATTGGGCTACTCAACACACATGCACTGGCCCAAGGCTACTTCTGGATTGCACCCTCAATTCCTGTATCTTTTTTTTAAAAAAACACAGAATTTTTTTTTGTAAAGTATGGTTGCTGACGGGTCTTTTCTAAAACGGTATTGCTAGTGCCTCCTGAAGCTTGAACTGCATCCACTGAGAAAACAGGATCTCAGTGGACACAGAGAGAGCTGCCCTATGAAGTAAAGGAGGAAGATGCTGGAGAAATAGCCCCCCTCACACAAAAAACCAGTAGTAATTTCATGTTGACTGCTGAAGGTACAAATGTTTTTCATAAGCAAATTAATCTAGCTGCCTTATCTATCTTCACTGTTGGAAGGATTCTGCAAAGTCTGTACCAGACAGGTTATGCTGCCTTCAAGTTTCTTTTTGAAAGTCTGGAAGACAAACAGGGGTAGCACCAATGACAAAAAATACAGGTGTCCTTAGATGTTCCAAGACTTTTGTCTTGCTTACTCAGATATTATTTCATTTTTTTAAGAAAAAAGAAAGACACAATTCTAAAAATATAAACAATATGTCTTGTGCCTTCAAGATTGTGAAGTCTATTTTCTTAAAAAATAAAAACAGAACCAGTTTATAAAGCTCAGGAACTGGCTTAGATGACATTTTAATTCCGCACAGTCTCACAAGTTAAAAGACATGCTTACTCACCGGGCACTCATGTACTAGCTTGTCCTAGAATATCTGGGTGAGTTCAAGCTAGTTTCCTTTTCTAAAGGCGGGAGATAAAGATGGCTTGTTTGAGCCATATCTCCATATCAGCTGATAAAATAAATAGGTTATATTTCTCCCATACATTCTGGCCCACCCTCTTAGGTCATTTGAGGTGGCTTTCTCCCTTTATCCCAAGTTAGAGGAATGGTGGCACAAGGGCGAGCCTTCTCTATAGCAGAACTTCAATTATGGAATTCCTTTCCAGGGGAATTAAGAACTACCCCCTCCCTCATGGCCTTTCAACGAGAGCTCAAAACATTCCTGTTTCGCCTGGCATTTCAGAAATGCTTGTTGTCTGACCTGATGCCTGTCTCTCTGTAATAATGCTGCAGTATGGCCTGCCCCCTATGGCTTTACTGTTCTTATTATGACTTTACTATGACATACTGTACATTTTAATGCAGTAATTGTAAGCCACCTTGAGCAGAATATACATCTTTTAAATAAATACATAAATTTCTGTCCCAGTCTTCTGCACTCGGAGAACCTCTGTGTTCTCAGCAATAAAAGCAAACATACTCACAAATTTAAAATATTAATACGCTAACTAAAGGCAAAAATATAAACAAATAGACAGCTTTGTCACATCATGAGAGCCTCGATGGTGTAGTGCTTTTGGTGTTGGACATGGAAGATCCAGGTTCAAATCCCTTCTCAGCCCTGAAGCTTCCTGGGTGATCTTGGGCCAGTCACTATCAGCCTATCCTACCTCACCGGGGACCTCTGAGGACACAAATTGGGAAGGAACTATGTATGTCACCTTGAACTCCAGATTCTGCAGTGCAGTCAACATGAGCTTTCAATAGCAAAATAGAATACATCCAAATAGATCTATCCATGCCAATCTATCCATTACCTCTGTACTGAGCAAAGGAATTGGGAAAGGAGTACGACAAGGCTGTATACTGTCACCCTGCTTATTTAACTTATATGCAGAGTACATCATGAGGAAGGCAGGGCTGGATGATTCACAAGCTGGAATCAAGATTGCTGGGAGAAATATCAACAACCTCAGATATGCCGACGATACCACTCTAATGGCAGAAAGTGAGGAAGACCTAAAGAACCTGCTGATGAGGGTGAAAGAGGAAAGTGCCAAAATTGGCTTGAAGCTCAACATTAAAAAAACTAAGATCATGGCCACCACTCCCATCACTTCCTGGCAAATAGAAGGGGAAGAAATGGAAGCAGTGACAGACTTTATTTTCCTGGGCTCCAAGGTCACAGCAGATGGTGACTGCAGCCATGAAATTAAAAGACGTTTACTTCTTGGGAGGAAAGCTATGGCGAACTTAGACAACTTAATAAAAAGCTGAGACATCACCCTGCCAACAAAGGTTCGCATAGTCAAAGCTATGGTTTTCCCAGTAGCTATGTATGGCTGTGAGAGCTGGACCATAAGAAAGGCAGAGCGCCGAAGAATAGATGCTTTCAAATTATGGTGCTGGAGAAGACTCTTGAGAGTCCCCTGGACTGCAAGGAGATCCAATCTGTCCATCCTACAGGAAGTCAAGCCTGATTGTTCCCTGGAAGGACAAATCCTGAAGCTGAAGCTCCAATACTTTGGCCACCTCATGAGAAGAGAGGACTCTTTAGAAAAGACCCTCATGCTGGGAAAGATCGAAGGCAAAAGGAGAAGGGGGCGTCAGAGGATGAGATGGTTAGATAGTGTCACCGAAGCAACGAACATGAAATTGGGTGAACTCCGGAAGCTAGTGGAGGACAGGGAGGCCTGGCGTGCTGTGGTCCATGGGGTCACGAAGAGTCGGACACGACTTAGCGACTGAACAACAACAACAACTGAGCAAAAGAATGATTGTTCTGTCTGCAACTGCTCCACCACCACAGGATGCACCATTTTGGCACTGCTGCATCAACAAATCAAAACAAGATTGGGCTGTCTCCTTTGGTTGGAAGGAAAGCCATGTGCTTCCAATTGTAGGAGGCAAATATTCTCTTCAAGGTTAACAAGCAAGAACAACAGCAGGAAAAGGTGTGATAAGTATTTCTGCGATATAATGTGACTATCCTGCCAAACTGTCTGTAAAAGACAGGCTCAAACCAAATACAGGCCTAATGCCGTCTTAGAAGGCCTGACTCCATCTTTAAGATATTAAGTCCATCTGGGGTAAGCAGTGAGTTAAAACAGGCCACGGTGGAAAATCAAAATGATAGAGAAAGAACAACATTGAAGCCTCAACTCGTATCACTTGGGCTAGGGAGCTTTTTGGGAGGTTCTGTGGGGCAATAGATTCAAGGACAACATGGTGCCAGCTGCCTCCGCCTAAATTCCTCTGCAGCTGTAACTCATAACCTGTGACTGTCTTACTGTTACCAGGCAAAAGCAATTAGCCCTAACTGAGAAGCCAGAGGCTAAGGGCTATAAAAATCGCCTTTCAAGCTACGTTGGGTGTTCAGTGTTTCCTGGCTGTTCCAGAGATGGCTTGGTTGTTACTGAGAAGGATAAAGAGGCTTGCTTGATTCCAACAACGCAACATGGGTAACATCTGTTTGGCAACTTAGCGTGTTAAGCAATGTTAGTCTCAGTAAAGAGTAGAAGCTTAGGTTTCTTATTTTATTAATTGTTACATGTTATATGTCATTTAAGTTTGCCTTTGGGCCGTGTAACCAACTGAGTTGTGTTTTTAATAAAGTTTTGTCAAGCCTATTTGCTTGAGTGTGAGTATGTTACGTTTGGAGGAAGTTATTCAGGGCACCGGCTAAATCCAGGCCGCGCTCTGGCCTGTTGCTCTTGCAATAGGAACTGCTGCAGGTTCTTTCTGTCTAAGATTTTCCCAAGCTACTGCCTCTGGGTTAAGTGAGGCTGGGGTATTGGAATTACCTTGAATGCTGATTAACTCAGCCTAGCTGCTCCACTGGGCTTGAGTCAGTGGTTATTTTGAGCTGGTGGCGTTTTTAGCAGACTTCCCATTAGCATAGGATTTGGCTGTACTCACGGCTAGCCATGGAAAGATCAGAAGTTCGAGTACTTGGCAAAAGCTATGTTAAGTGCATGGACTTCCTAGAACCTTGCACTCCTGGCGCATAATGTTTTGCTCACTTTGCTACAGCCGTGCAAAAGAACTTTACAACTTCCCGTGGCTGGTTCTTTACACTGTCTTATGTTAAGCTTCTGGCTTTATAAATCCCTGCATATCAGGAATAAGGATAGGCTTACCACTCCCATGTAATTTGTATGAGAAGTATGACAAACTCTTTAGCATGTTTGCCAAACATGCATGTTTTGTGGCAGTAGCACGGTCACAGCACCATGTACAGGGGTCCTCTTCTGTGTTTGTCCTATGTGAGTACAGAGCTTAGTCTTTAGCATTTGCAGAAATGGCAGGGTACAGCAGTCTCAGAAGGACTACTGTACCATTTTAGTTCCATAATTCTTTAATTTGCGATTTAGACAAAGTCAGTGGTTACAGATGTGAAAGAGGCGCCAACGATATAGCGAATATTTATCAGTAGTTTTAGTTCCATCTGTTTATTAGTGGCAGCCTATTAATGCCTTGCGCAACTCTTCCTTCAAATAAAAGTCTTGCCTTTGCCATTCCAGCCTTAAGCATATTACTGAACTCAACAATTTATTTCCAAGTAAACACATTTAGCACATAACCAGTCTGCCAGCTGTTAGGGTTATCGGGCCAAAGAAGCTTCACTGACCCCTTTCCCTTGTTCATTTTCCAACTTCCGATTCCTGGATGTAACTTCTATTTACAATTGTCCAACAGGAGAGCATCACTTCTGACTTGCCTCCATTGATCCTGCCTGTGCTCTGCTTCCTGGACACTCAGATTACTACCTTCACGTGTCAGCATTAATCTCTGAAGCTTTCTTTCCTCGCTTTGCTTTTCTGAGCCTTCCTACAAGCCAACTCTCCTGCAGCCATCCATGAATTGCTGCTTTTGAGTTTGACCCAATATTAGGATATTTTATTTAAAATGTCATTTCCTTTATCAGCCTTAACTGAAATCTTCTTGATGTTCCTTATGCCAACAGATGGGCTCAAATTACTCCTAGTCCTTGTTGCTTGTAATACAATCATCTGGTATGGAGAGGACCAAGATTCTGTATCTACAAATGGTTTTGAATGTGAATGTGAAAGATTAGGGAAAACAAGCAGCAATAATCAGAGGAAAGGAGTGATATGATCAAAGCTGTGAAAACACTACATCATTTTAGCAATTGTATTTTGAACAAAAGGTGAAAGACGTAGATAAGAGAAGTCAAGAAAGAAGTTTCAATAGTCAAATTGAGGTATAAATATAAAACAAGACCGGAAAGTGGAAATCTGATGTAAGGATCAGATTTTTGCAACTTCAGGGAACACTATTCACTTCAATAAGAAATCATGGCTCTGTGCAGACCATTGTAACAGTGATAAGATAGAAATTTTTTTACATACTCAGGAAAATATAAGAAAATATGGAACCAAAGACCATAACATTACTGTTGTGATTACAGTATGCATGCACAAAGCCTTCCTATAAGACAGCAGATCCCAATTTTTTTTTTGCACCAGGACCCCCTTTTTAGGTACAACAACCTTCGGAACCCCCCCCCTTTAAGATCTAGAGCCGATTGTCATTAAGCAGGAAGTGATTGTCTCTCTATATATAAAAATGGACGTGGGTCTGTATGTCTGTATGTTCCGAATAGGCTTCCCCACGCCTTGACCGAGTGCCACAAAACTTGGCACACACGTACCTTGCAGCCTGGCAAAGAACACTGCGGGGGTCAGACCCCCCTACAGCCCCCCGTTTTTTGGGGAGGGGGCCAGATCGTCAGGCACCAAGGGGATTGCATTGGGCTACAGGTCTGCTGCCACCCTGTGGTCACAGACGATTCTGCAGGTTATGTGATTCACAGGGACTAACCCAAAGCGAAACCGAAAGTACTTTGCACTGCCTGCGTGGCAAAGAGTTGCAAATGATCCAGAGAGTTCCAGCACCCAGTCGGATCTGAGAGGGACCTATTTCCAGGGGGCTAATTCAGTGAGTGTGGCAATTTCATTACGCTCCTTTGCTTGATTCTGTCCCTGTATTCATTCCTTCTCCTAATAGAGGCTGGGGATACTTTGTCCCCCGGGCAACGCCAGGTATCAAAAGGCTAGTTTTTAATAAATCACACTTTTTGAAAGTTGAAAGAACTTCACAGCCTTTTTAGAATGTTCTGAATGCTTTGTATTTATGTGACATTTTGAGTTCAGTTTTGAGTTTATTGATTGATTCAGCACTGAGAACATTGCACAAAATGCATTGTGGCTTCTCCGTGCCATTGCTGATCAAGGTGGTAAAACCAGATTCCAAGTATTTATGTTCCTATTCTCTGTGTTCTGAGTTTCACCTAAGCATGCACATGGAAAGTGTGATATGCCCGCTCAGAAAGAAACCTGGGAGAGACTTCATCACACACATACCAAGACAAGCCCATAGCAAGGCTAACTTCCCTCGCAGACACAAGCATTGAGAAAATGGCAGCTTAATGAGGAAGCCTCTTCCCTAGACAAAATGAGCTTCCAAGATGGTGGTGCCCAACTTTTTACTATGGCTGCCCCAAAGTCTTCTTTGGGTCTTGGTTGGGAACCATTGCTATAAGAGCAGAACTTTAGAAACATACCCTAATGAAAACATACGGGTAGAGGGGAATGGCCCCAGCAGGCCAATGTCCTCCGTTGTTGTTGTTCAGTCGCTAAGTCGTGTCCGACTCTTCGCGACCCCATTACATGGACCACAGCACGCCAGGCCTCCCTGTCCTCCACTAGCTTCCGGAGTTCGCCCAATTTCATGTTCATCGCTTCGGTGACACCATCTAACCATCTCATCCTCTGCCACCCCCTCCTCCTTTGGCCTTTGATCTTTCCCAGCATGAGGGTCTTTTATAAAGAGTCCTCTCTTCTCATGAGGTGGCCAAAGTACTTCAGCTTCAGCTTCAGGATTTGTCCTTCCAGGGAGCAATCAGGCTTGACTTCCTGGAGGATTGACCGATTGGATCTCCTTGCAGTCCAGGGGACTCTCAAGAGTCTTCTCCAACACCATAATTCAAAAGCATCTACTCTTCGGCACTCTGCCTTTTGTATGGTCCAGCACTCATAGCCATACATTGCTACTGGGAAAACCATAGCTTTGACTATGCGAACTTTTGTTGGCAGGGTGATGTCTCAGCTTTTTATTAAGTTGTCTAGGTTCGCCATAGCTTTCCTCCCAAGAAGTAAACATCTTTTAATTTCATGGCTGCAGTCACCATCTGTGGTGATCTTGGAGCCCAGGAAGATAAAGTCTGTCACTGCTTCCATTTCTTCCCCTTCTATTTGCCAGGAAGTGATGAGAGTGGTGGCCATGATCTTAGTTTTTTTTAATGTTGAGCTTCAAGCCAATTTTTGCGCTTTCCTCTTTCACCCTCATCAGCAGGTTCTTTAGGTCTTCCTCACTTTCTGCCATTAGAGTGGTATTGTCTGCATATCTGAGGTTGTTGATATTTCTCCCAGCAATCTTGATTCCAGCTTGTGAATCATCCAGCCTTGCCTTCATCATGATGTACTCTGTATATAAGTTAAATAAGCAGGGTGACAGTATACAGCCTTGTTGTACTCCTTTCCCAATTTGAAACCAGTCGGTTGTTCCATGTCCAGTTCTAACTGTTGCTTCCTGAACCGCATACAGGTTTCTCAGCAGGCAGATCAGGTGGTCTGGTACTCCCATCTCTTCAAGAACTTGCCACAGTTTGTTGTGATCCACAAAATCAAAGGATTTAGCATAGTCAATGAAGCAGAGGTAGATGTTTTTCTGGAACTCTCTTGCTTTCTCCATGATCCAGCAAATGTTGGCAGTTTGATCTCTAGTTCCTCTGCCTCTTCGGAAACCAGCTTGTACATCTGGTAGTTCTCAATTCACATACTACTGAAGCCTAGTTTGTAGGGTTTTGAGCATCACCTTGCTAGCATGTGAAATGAGTGCAATGGTGCGGTAGTTTGAGCAATCTTTGGCATTGCCCTTTTTTGTAAACTGATCTTTTCCAGTCTTGTGGCCACTGCTGGGTTTTCCAAATTTGCTGGCATATGGAGTGCAGCACTTTGACAGCATCATCTTTTAAGATTTTGAGTAATTCCGCTGGAATGCTGTCACCTCCACTAGCTTTGTTGTTCGTGAGGCTTTCTAAAGCCCACTTGACTTTACACTCCAGGATGTCAGGTTCGAGCTCAGTGACCACACCATTGTGGTTATCAGGAACATTTAGATCGGCCTTATATAGTTCCTCTGTGTATTCTTGCCACCTCTTCTTAATCTCATCTGCTTCTGTTAGGTCCTTGCTGTTCTTGTGCCTACCTTAGTATGAAATTGTCCTTTGACATCTCCAATTTTCTTGAAAAGATCTCTAGTCTTTCCCATTCTATTGTTTTCCTCTATTTCTTTGCATTGCTCATTTAGGAAGGCCTTCCTATCTCTCCTTGCTGTTCTCTGGAAACCTGCATTCAGTTGGGTATATCTTTCCCTTTCTCCCTTGCTTTTGGCTTCCCTTCTTTCCTCAGCTATTTGTAAAGCCTCGTCAGACAGCCACTTTGCCTTCTTGCATTTCTTTCTCTTTGGGATGGTTTTAGTTGCTGCCTCCTGTACAATGTCCTCCTATTCTTTATTAAAATAACTCTGCAAGACAATTCAGGGGATGTGAGCTAAATTGCTTTCTCCCCATGCTGCCTGCTCAAGTTGAAGAATTGCAGAGCAGCTTGCTTCAGTCAACCAGTCAGTCAGTCAGTCCCCAAAATGTTCCCCTCTATTTGGGCCTGGTGATATAATATGGGGAGGAGTGATGCAATCTCTTTACTCTCTAAAGTCTAATGCAAGCCCAATCCTACCTAAGCTCCCCTGTATCAATGCAGTGGTACCAGCATAAGCTATGTTGCATCTTGTGTGGGAAGTTAGCAGGTAGGGGCCTTCTGTCCCCTTACCCTGGGGAAAGCCCCAGCTGCTACTATGGGTCAACTCTGACCTACACTAACAATATCTCTGGTGCAAGCCTATGTTGATCCATGTTGGTGGATCAGGCCTGGGAAGTGGAATAGGATACAGTATGCACTCATGTCGCTGATCCTGCTCCCTTCCAGGCCCAATCCACCCACTCTTGCTCCTGTTGCTGCCATCTCTGTACTCCGGGACACACCTCCCTGCCCTCCTCCCATCCCAATCTGCCTTCTGTGCCAGACCTACTGGCTCTGGCTGGTGCAGCAGTATCTGCTAGCACCAGCGGGAAGGAGCTGGTGTACCTGTCGGCGGTCCTGGAAGGCGCACCATCTCAAAGTGCTTTACGGAAGTTTTACAATGGCTTGCGACAAGGAGATTGCATGATTCGTCAAAGTTAAGGTAGGATAGGATTGGACCATAGGATACAATTTCTCAATCAGAAAGTATTAAAGCACCATTTTGCACACTGTGTTTAGTGTAAGCTACTGAGCTAGATAACTGATGGTCTTTGTACGGAGTAAGCTAAGATTGATTAGCATTTCACAGATAAGTCCCTCCATCATTGAAGAGATTTATAATTGCAATTAATCTTGCCATAATGACTTTGACAGCCCTGGATTTATGGGCATAGAAACTAATCGTAAGATTGTTAGCAGTGCTATTAATATGTGTAACTATATATTTTCAACCTTTGTTATGAATAGTAAAATGATGGCTACAGTTCCCACCCATCCTTTTCTCAAACCCTTTTCCTGCCATTATGAGTGAAAGATGTCCATTGCCCACATGCTGGTTAGCACTGAATATGCCATCACCTTCAGCATAAGAAAGTACAGTATGGTAAAGGGTGTCTTTACTGTTGTTCTAAACTGACATCCTTTCCAGTATGAGAGCCTGTATGATCTAGTTCAGCATTTCTCAGACTGTGGGTGGGTTCATAACACAATTTTTGGTGAATCCTGCAGATTCTCCAATAAAAACATGGATGATGGAAAGCCCTGCTTTGGGTGATGGAAAGGCCCTGCTTTGATGCTACAAGCCCTGAGACTATTCAAAAATAGACTATTCAAAAATCAAAAACTCAGAACACCTTTGGATGCAAACAGAAGGAGGACACAGGAAATCAAGTGAGATCTTCCAGCACCCCCACTGAGTCAAATTCATGGATGCCAAACACCAACTATATTGTTAAGGGATTAATTTTTGAATTAATCTTTAATCTGAAATAAATTTATTATGACAAAAATTTGTATACCGTTAGGCTACTCCATACTATAAAATTGGAATCCAGATTCCAAGAGAACTACAGAGATGGTTATATTGAAGGGCATCATTAAAAGATCATTACTAAAAAAAACAAAAAACTCTTCTTCGCTATTTATCTGGAATGCTGCACATTTCCAGATACATTCACAAGATCTCTCTTTCCCCAAAAAGGGAAATGGTGAAGAGATTTTACACTAATGCTGGACTGTCGAATTAGCATCAGGCCATAAGGTGAGTTATGTATAAGTATGTATAAGATTTAATAAATGTGCTCAACAAACTGCAAATATCTGCTTTTCAAACCTCCAGCAGTGACACATTTACTCAACAAACATAGTCAAACTGCAAAAAGACACAGTTGGGGGTGGGAAAACCACCTGTGTCACTGGCTCCAGATTCTGAATGGGGTTTTTATCATACTTTTTGTCTCCTTAAGGTTTTAAAAAATAAATGGGTAGCTCCTCAAGCACAGGTGTGCCACTATGTGGAAGAAAAACAAGATCGGGGGGCATAAATAATGAAAGTGTAGCCCAGCGCTGAGGGCAAAATATCGTCTTTAAAAAAGGTGAAAATGGGGGGCATCGATCCCCACAGTAGCATGCCCCCTCCTACTGCCCCCAGGCCCACAGACACCCCCCACAACAGTGTTACAGCTAGCTCATTTGACATTCAGAGCCCATAAATTTTTAACATCCCATCCCAGGTGACAAAATCATTCATTGATTCACTCATTACTTCTCACCTTTTTACACTACCTTTCTTCCAAGAAGCTCAGGGTGGTGTGCCTGGTTCCTCCCTTTCTTTTGTCCACTTTAGAAGTCATCTAAGCCAGGAATTTTTACATCAGTTGTATTTTGGTTTTTAGTGGGGGGGGGGTTGCCATCACTTTCGATACAGATATTACACTTCTGTTTGTTTTATCGTTTTCTGCATTAAATGGTCGCTGATTGCATGATAATGCATTCTTAATAATGCTTGGTATTGATAATGAATGCTTGGTATTCATACATACCAAGGTTTTCATGATTTTGGCCACTAGTATCAAGCTCAGCTTGTTGCCTGGTGCAATTGCGCCCCCCTGCACTAAGCTACATCCCTGAACAAGATGAAAGCTTTGCTGATTTATAAGTCCTGCTGTGCTGCCTCAAAAGGATTTCAGCCACAGCAAAGCGCAGGTGGGCTCTGATAACTCTGGCCGCTGAAATTCATACTTTATACATATTTCCTAATATAGTAGAAGAAACACCTCATGGAAATAATCTATCATCTGGTTCTGCCTGGCATACAGGGCAAAAAGAAAAAAAGAAGAAGAAATAAGAGAATTTTGAGCACAGGTTTTGCTGAGGGATGGTGTGCATGGGCTTTGAAATAGTGCGCATGGGCTTTGGTGATAGTATTGCTGGGGAGGGCATTTGTCCCTTCTCTCAAGCCTGGTTGGTGATGTTACTCTAAAGACAGCTGAGTTTCTTTTCTTCCTGACAGGTATGTGTCTTTTCCAAGGCTAAGGTTGAGACCAGACATGCAAAACCCACGTGGTAATAGGGATAAGTGCAATAGGAAGCAACGTGCAAGTTTCCTTATTTCCAGGGTTTCATGTCATGGAATAGCAAAGTATCTCTTTCCCTCTTGTCCCTCTCTTCAGAGTCTTGCACATGGGTTTTTGAACATATGCTCACAAAATCTATAGTTATCGAGATCCCGGAGTAGGCGAGACAGGAGGCTAGACTTTTGGGGATACCTCCTTTCGTTGGTTTCAGCTCTAAAAGGCAGCTGTCTCCTTTCCCTTGCAATTGGCTAGTAGGAGAGAAAGGCACAAAAGTGGTGTGCATTTGGAGTGTGATCTGAGAACATTTGCCTTTATGGGTGATTTTAAAACCCTTCCTGGATATTGAGATTTTGCTAAAAATGGAGGAAAGCAATATTTCTGTGGCTGAAACTACTCAAAGCTCTTAGCAGCCAGGTACTTCCTCGACATCCAAGGAGTCTTTTGTGGAACTAGGAGAGTTGAGGGCCTTCCTTGGTATTCAGTGTGGTGATTTGGTCCAGGTAGCGCTCTCCAAAAGTTACATAAGTGTGCCAATCCGCTATGAATCCACTGTGACTCATGAACAGCCTGGCTCTGGACATTGCACTTCAGTTGGATCTACAGCTTTATTAGAATTTCTTGACATTGTGTCAATCTAACTTTTTCTCTTCTCCACATCTGTAGCTTGCAATTCAATTCTGTGTGGTATCCACACTAATACCATTACGGCTGAACGTAATGGTTATCTCCATCTGATTGCATTGACTTTTTCTGAAGTCTAATCTCAGAACACATTCTATATTACCACTATCCTTCAGTACCCACTTACAGGGAAATGTTCCTCAGTTCTATATAAAGTTACATTGGGAGCTTTCAGATCATCAGATTTGGCCTTTTCAAAAGTAAAATGCAATCTTTAAATTAGCCATCTGCTGTTGAGCTACTGGAGAAATGATGGGTTGGCAGTTCAGGCTGAAAAGAAAACAGTTCCTTCCCTAGTGCAATTTAATATTCTTTCTTCCTTGGGAAAGTTGAATCTGAACCTTAAAAACCACGTGGCAGAGTGACAGAGTTACAAAAACAAGAAAGTGTAAATTGAAGTGCCAACACTGTCAGATTGGGACTGTCAAAAGCTACTGTGAAGATGCCAGAGCAATGAGAAAGCACATTCCCTGTTGAGTTCTGCTCAAGTCCGCAGCACTTGGTTCAGTACCTGGGCCACTTTCCCTAGTGAATTTATGTCAGGAAAAGTTAGATTTTAAACCATCTGGGTTTCTAATGCTATTTTCCAAGTAATTTTATTGCCTGCAGTAATAAGCTATTGCACAACCAAGCATAATGAGAAATGTCTGCACAGCAAACTAGCATTATAAGCATTATTTATTTAGCCTAGATACAGTTTAAACGATCTACACAAAACCAACACTACACCTTTGTAACAGATTCACAAATATGACGTCCATGTGTGAACCCACTATTCAGACCAAGTAAGCACATGCTTACCTTTTCCACCGAAATTGACCAAACTTTCAAGGCTAGATGAAGGGCTGTTTATAAAGTGAATAATTATAATTATATAAATCAAAGAATTATTTATAATTATTTAAATCTGATGATGATGATGATTGATGATGATGTGCTGCAGCCTCCCAGCCAGAAGTCCCTGTTTGTAGTGATGCAAATTGTTAAATGCTAGATTTTTATTTTTATTTTTTTTGGGGGGGGGGTGCCCATCTCTTGCTGTGGCTGGGTGGTTAGAGGGCAGTTTGGAAAGTAACTGGTGTGTGTTCTAGATCTGCCTTCCGATCTTCTTGTCATGCCACGCAAAAGGTGAATGCCTTGCTGGTTAGGGCAAGTCCCTTGGCTAGACGTGCACCAATCTTGCCTGGCTTCCAGCATGTATCTTGCACAGTGAGCAACCAGTGCTGAGTGCTGCGGAGGCTCCCATGTGACTTGTTCAGTTCCTCCCCTGGCATAGGGGCTCTATCCAATTGGAGGATGTCACCACATAGACTCTTTAACCTCTGACATGGAGAGGTCTGTGTGTTTGTTTCACCTGACTATCTTCTTTCAAAGGAGCTATTATTCTACCCTTGCTCTGCTCCAAAAGATATTCCTTAGTTGTGTGTTGTGTGAGTGTTGTGTGATGAAGAGACTTGAATCCCAAGTGAAGTGGCTTCTAGCAGCTCTTTGCTTTTGCCTTTTTGTGATGCTGATGCCACTGTAACTCCTGTAGGCTGTGGCATCCTGGTGTTGTGTGTGTTTTTGTGTGTGCTGTCCCTTGGGGCACCTCCCCTTGGTTGTAGGTGTTGCCAGTTGCTGTGATGCTCATTTCTAGTGGTTGGGAGTGGTCCTCCCAGCACTGACCAATAATTGGCCCTGAACCTGCCCCCACCCCTGTTCAATTCAATGAGCAATGATGCACTAATGTCAGGATGCTGCTCCATTGATCACTGTAAGAGCTTTGATAGTGTTTCCATGGATGATGGGGCTGTTACTGGGAAAGGCTGTGCCAGGGCTGCTTTGCCAAGACCTTTGGCCTTGGCATTAGTGCTCCATCAGCGCTACATTGCCCGGACAGGTTTAGGATATGACAGATGTCATGCCAGCATTTATGCACTGTTGGTGTGGCATCTAAATAGGATTGGGTCATTAGTAATTGTTAAATAGATCAGCACTGTCCTGCTCCAGACAGACTATAGAAGTACTTGCCATAAATCACTGTTCATATAAATCCAGAATCACAATCATGAATTGCATATTAAAAATTGAAATGTGAGATAATTGAAGAATAAACATCAAAGAAGAATTAAATAATTTCTGAACTATACAAACAGGAACTCTAAAAATAAGTGACAAATGATGGTATGAGCACATTTCAATTCCATAATCAAATTTATGTTGTGAAGAATTTAATTATTTGTGATGATTATATGCATCATAAGGAATACCAGCTATGAATATCTTTGTAAATATGAAGAGCATATGCAAATATAGCAAGCAGCCTCACCATTTAATGAGAAAATACAAGTTTATTGTTAGAAAATGAATGAAATGCTTGTATTATTCAGCCACTATGAATTCCTATACAGTTCCCTTGACTCTTAGGGTACTAACTCATATGGAAGCACAAGTAGGGTAATCTAAACCAACAGCAAAAAGTTATAAATCCTTTTACTGCTCTAGATCAAGAGACCTACTTAGATACTTGATAGATACATAGATACTTGCTTTGTATCTATCGGAGGGCAACGCCACCTTCAAACCATCTTTTGGGCCAGAGGAAGAATATGCATAAGATGCCAGTTATAATCACAGGAATGATAAGAAATAAAAACAAAACTTATAGCCCAATTCTAACTAAACTCCTGCAATAGTGCTGGCATGGTGCATCCCATGAGGAATTTTGGCTGCTGGGTGTCCCCTTGCCCTAGAAGTCACAATGGTTCAATTCAGTAATAGGTCAACTTGTGATATCACTAGCATATGTCCGATTTGATCCATGCAGGCAGAACATACAGAGGGTAGGATACACTGCATGCTGGCACTTTCAGGTCTGATCCACTCATCCTTCAACCAATCTCCTCCCTGATACACCCCCTCCCTGTCCTTCCCCGAACTCCTGCGCTGGGCTTACTTGCTCTGGTGGGCATCCCTGTGACCACCTGCATCACTAGGATGGTTCTGGCCTTCCCACGGGCACACTGGCTGTTGCAAAGTGCTTTACAGCACTTTAGTGACAACATGTGACAGTGGAACAAGTGTTCTGCCAGCACATTCTTTGCATACGATTGGGCTGTGTTGGCCCACATATACTCCCAAGTAAATTCCATTGTTTTAGTGGGGCTTACTTCCACAATATTGCATAGAAGATTGCAACTCTAATCCTGTAGCTCATTGCACTAGCAAAGAATAATTCAGGATGGTGTACAGTGAGTGTTGGCAGAATCACAGATGGGACTTTATACCACCTTCACAAATCATTTGTTGTTAGGGCCATTATCATCATAGTATCTCCAGATACAGCACTGTGCAAAGTTATTATATAAACTAGGATCAGGTAAGATTCTATTCTAAACTCTGAAAGAAGTTAAGAACTTTAAGGGCATAAATGTGGAAAGAGGAGTCTCCTGAATTCCATATGACTCCTGAAGAATTTCCTTGGTTTACACTAGAGAAATCTGTAAAATCAAGACACAAAGTACACTGATCTTCAAAGATCTTGACCTCTGAGTGCAGTGGGTCTTCATGAGTGACTGAAGAAGACTATTTGAATGAAAAATAAGTTTAATTAACTGCAATGCTTCAGAGGTGCCCTTAATTGCTCTTTGTGTGGTCAAAACTGCCCCCTTTTGACACTTATGGCACAATCCTAACCAACTTTCCAGCACCAGGGTAAGGGCAACGCAGCTCTGAGGGAAGGGAACAAACATTCCCTTACTTTGAGGAGGCCTCCATGACTGCCACCCAGCTGCAGGATGCAGCACATGCACCATTGGCACAGCTATGTCAGTGCTGGGAAGGATTGGTTAGGATTGTGCCCTTTAATTACATTCAAACATCAAGAATCAATTTACATATTTTATAAATAATTACACACCTGTTTAAGTCCCATACTTTGCTAGTTTTATCCATAGAAGCAGAAGCCACAAAATCTCCGCAGGAATGCCAGGAACAGTCCCATGCTGCGTAGCTGTGACCCTGTAAAGTCAGAATGCATCCACCCTTTGTGAAGTCCCATAGCCGAAGTGTTGTATCTCCACTTGAAGTAACCAATTTTGTTCCACTGTTGTAAAAAATAAAAAGTCTGGGTTATACACTGCTTAGGCTGTTTTTCAGATAAATTTCCCAAGACAATACAACAAAAGCTTAAATTTCCCTCTAAACTGTGAGTGCCTCCTGTAACTATGTACCTTGGAACGAAGTATCAGGTAAGCAAGGTAAGCAGCTGTGCGAGTTCAGCAAGAGGTTGAGGAAGCTATTCCTCTGCCATGATGGTTTTATTCAGATAATGCGACATATTATGTACCAATATCACACTGATTAATATTAAACATGTCTGAACATAAGATCATTCATAGACTGCAATGTCTCAAGGCTTCACATACCTAGGAAAGCATGAGCCTGAAGTTTTGAAATGAGGAGAGAAGGACATAAATTGAAAGCTCAATCCTATCCAACTTTCTAGTACTGATAAGGGAACATTTGCTCCTTTGCCTTGGGTTGCAATTATGGCTGCACTGGGGCTGGAAAGTTGGACAGGCCCTGAAGAGATGCACTCTCCGAAACGCTGACAGGGCAGTTGTCTGCATTTCCAGAAAGTGTGAAAATGTGTGAAGGTTCCCCAGCAACCTCAGATAACTATACCAGAGGAACTGAGCTGTTTTCAGAAACGGCAGATTTTTCGGGAAGAATAGCCATGGCATGAGAAGCCCTGGGAGTTAATGGCCACATCAATAATGGAATACTTCAACTTGCTGGAGTCGGCAGATCTATTAGCTTTAACTGGGAAACTGGCTTTATGCACTTACATTTAAAATGTGGAAAATAACACAAAGCCTTTGGTTTAATATATGAAATGCAAATGAATATTTTCTCCAATGTGTTTCCAAAGCAAACATAACTGAGAAAACAGATGAGCACTGCACATTAAAAGGTTGGAAATGTCTGACTTTAATAGGCCAGTAGAGAAAAGTGTTTCTCAGAGATTATGGCTCTCTATTTTGAACTTTACAAAGATTGACATTAAAAGTCTATGAGGTAAGAGTAGAAGTGCTGATCTCAGCTGCAACAGAAAGACATTGCTAGGGGAAAGAATGTGAGCAGGTGGTGACCAAAGTAAAGCAATCAGTGCTCCGCAGCTTTGTAAAAGTTTGTGCCTTAAACAGATGTATTGCCCCCCCTCCTAAATTTGAACCCCGCTCAAGTTTTTACAGATGAGAGAAGATATCTCATCATAGTGGGAGAGCTACTGAGCCTTTTCCACTTGCCTGTGGATCTATTCTCTACCTTAGTTCTTCTCATTGACCAGCCCCACCCAATCCCCAATTCCCTCCCACCTGCGCCTCAGACCCTCAGAGCTCCCTCTGCTGCAGCTGCTCACTTGAGAGGGGTGATGCACAAGAAACAAGCCAAATGATTTTTGAAGTTTGGCATTCTATTTGGTTCCTTGCTTCGGGTAGAAGAATTCTATGCATTTTATAGGAGTGCTACATGCGTATTTATATAACTTTAGCTGTATCAAAGAGTTGCAAGGCACACTGCCCCATATGAAAGTCTATTTTGTCCAGCTACATACTGTACATTAAATGAGAAAAACGCAAAGCCTCTTAATACTGAAAATGACGAACACAAACGAAAATCCTCATACACATGAATGAAAAATGTATGGAACAGCCATGTGCAAGTTTCTCTGAAAGTGACTATGAGCGTAATCCTAAACTGGAGTTAGGCTGGCATAAACTAAGTCAGCAAAGTTTGGCCAGCACAAGGGCCACCATAAAGTGGTGGCTGCTCTCGGAGTCAAGGAGGATGGCTCACATCTGTGTGCTGGTCTCTCTGAATCCAAGAGAGGTCCAAAAATACTTTATGGTGTCCCTTGTGCTGGCCAAACTTTGCTGGCTTATTTTATGCCAGCCTCAGTTTAAGATTGTGCTCAGTGACAGTATAATTAAAGTTACTGAGTTTTTACTTCTCAAACCTCTATTGGCATTACATATAAATAACAACGATAGGTAATACAATGATTGTATCTTTCTAAATCGTAATAAAAGAGCGGTTCAGGAAGACAGTAAGAAAGTAGGTCAGGAAGGGGTTTGGATTTAATGACCGCGAATAAAAATTCTGCTAGCGAGATGGAGATGGACGCCGTATTATCGCTCAAAAGGGTGAGAAGGGGGTCAACAGAGGAAACAGAAAGAAAAGACGGGAGGGGTTTCAAGAAGTTTATCTCTCAGAGACTGATGAGCTGGGCAGCAGAGAAGTATGTGGTCCAGAGTATCCGGTTCCGTGAAACAGAAAAAGCAAAGTTACTGAGTTCTGATCTGCACTAAGTGGTCTTGAATGCACACATATGGTGTTACCAGTTTTCTTAAAACTGAGAGTTCCGACTACAGTATTTTTGATTTAGAGTTTTTAATTTTCTAAATAAGTAATACTATATTAATTTGGTTCATATCATCACAAATACTTCTACTAGCATAGCAAACTCAGCAGGTGGCATGCCTATTCAACTGCAAGCAAAATAGGACCATCCCAAAATAAGGTAGCAGATTTTTTTTCTACATCCTCGATGTCTATAACCTAGTCATGAAATATACTAAAACTGTCAAGACACACCATCAGTTTTTCAACAATTGACTTAGACACACCATGCTGCTAGGGGGAGGCCCTACTAATAAATGGCTCTCCCCCAAACTCCTGTAGCAAACCTGCAGACCGTTCTCAGCACACCAATATGCTGCACCACACAGGTTTAAAAGTACATTCATTTGTAAATGAAAAGAAACAATAACAGCTCTCCCCCACCAAAAATTATCTTCATAGTAGGGGTAAGTATAATTTTCAGAAATGCAGAGAGAAGAGCTACTAGGACCTATGTTTCTAACTTTCAATCATCAAATGATAAAGGGCTAATCATATTTTAATTACCATATTCTCTTGATGAAGTTGGCTGTTGAAATAGGATTGCTGCTGAATCCTATCAGCACCCTGTCAATATGTTCATTGTGAATTACTGCTGTACTTTTTCCTTTTTACTTCTTTCTTTCTAATAATTTCCACAAACATAAGAAAAGCCTTGCTGGATCAGGCCAAGGGGTCATTTAGTCCAGCTTCCTGTATCTCACAGTGACCTACCAAATGCCTCAGGGAGCACACAAGACAACCAGATACTTGTGCCTTGCTGCCACTCTCCTGCATCCAGCATTCTGAGGTAGCCTATTACCCTTGCACCACCCCCAAGGAAGATACCTGATTGCGGTTGAGGTTTAACTTTATTAAACCCAAGTGACCAATTTTTAAGTCACGAAACCTACTGAACCTCCCTTGCTAGTCTGGGGTAAGCAAAAAAACCTGCCATCCATGGCCAATTAGGATGACAGAAAAAAATTCCTATCCGGCCCTCATGATGAGTGACAAGCTAATCTGAGACCGGACATATCCATCATAGCTTGTAACCTGTGATGGCATTTTCCTCCCTAAATCTATCCAAACTTTTTTTAAAGGCATCTAGGCCAGATGCCATCACCCTATCTTGTGGCAAGGAGTTCCATATACCAATTACATGCTGGGTAAAAAAAAAATTCTTTTGTTTGTTCTAACTCTCCTAACACCCAACTTTAGTGGATGTCCCCTGGTTTTAGTATTGTGTGAGAGGGAAAAGAGATTCCCTCTATCTATCCACCTGCTGCATAATTTTGTACGTCTCAATTATGTCCTCCCTCAGGCACCTTCTTTCTAGACTGAAGGCCCAAACCTTTCCTTGTAAGGGAGATGCCCCAGCCTAGTCATTATTTTGGTCGCTCTCTTCTGCACTTTTTCTAATTCCACTATGTCCTTTTTGAAATATGGGGACAGAACTGTACATAATATTCCAGATGCAATCTTACCATCACTTTGTACAATGGCAATACAATATTGGTTGTTCTATTCTCAATCCCCTTTTTAATTATCCTGAGCACACTGCCACCGCACACTGGGTTGACATTTCCATTGATCTATCCACCAGCACTCCAAGATCTCTCTTCTGGTCTGTCACAAACAGCTCAGAACCCATTAGCCTATATGTAAAGATTTTTTTTTTGCCCCAATATGCATTATTTTGCACTTATTCACATTTTGCTGCCCATTCTCCCAGTTTGGAGATATCCTTCTGGAGCTCTTCACAATCTCTTCTAGTTTTCACCATCCAGAAATGTTTCACCACTTAGAAAACATCTTACTGCAGTTCTTATTTTGATAAGAAAATGCTAGTTATTAATGCTGGCTGTGTATGTGACCATTGTAAGCCATTAAATTATTATACATCTATATCTAAATTATTACATATCTATTCAGGCAAGCTGAAAGTTATCATTCGGCTACCGCTGTGCCAAACGCTGTGCTCAGGACTGGGCTGCCCCTCAAGTGGAAAGTGCTCCATTCTACAGTTTTTGCAAGCCCTGAAATGCAGGACTTATTTATAAAGACCACACAAACATAGTCCCTTTCAATAAAGCAGAAAACCCATATTTTGCATTTTGAAAACTGCATGAGGAGCACAGTAAGAACCCCTGCCCCCATCCCGGTGCACTGCGGCAAAGACAGCCGTGGTGGGCAGCATCCCAGGGTATGCCACTCCTTCCTAAATGCCCTCAGGGAAATGCCATTGACTCAACTGCTGAAGTATTATGGAGTTTCCCTGTGGCTGCCTTTTCAAAAAAATTGACTTAGCAATACTTTTTGCTCCAAGTGGGAAGGCTCAGCTGCATGACGTGCCTGTGAGAATCGCACAGGAAGGGTCTCTTCCTTACCACTGCGATGCTCTTCCAAGAAATCACCCTGAGGACACAGAGGGCCTGAGCAGGCTCACAGTGTCATCCTAACCTGCGGTGGAACAGGCAGGCAGGCTGGCCTGTGCTGTATCTAGTGCAGGTTGGGAGGCTGCTGGAACCTCCACAGGGCAAGGGGACTGTGAAAGACTTTCACAACCAATAAACCCCAGTCAGAACCCTGCACCAGGTCTCCAACTAATCTCATCTTTAAGCAGCCTGCAATAGGCTGACTAAGCTGAGATAAAAATTCCTTCTGCCCTTGTGGCACAGGTTAACCCCCAGCAGTGCACACAAAGGAGCAGTGCTCCGAAAGTGACCAAACTGTGGACACGTATTCACACCTAACTGAGAGGCTCACGCTCTAACAGGCTAAATAGCCCCTTAATAATTTTATTGCCACCACCAGGAGAAATAGCTAAACATAGAGGCCCCCTTGCCAACCCCTTGCTTATTAGCTTTAATTTAATACGGGAGCATTAACAACAAGCTGGATTTAGCCAGTCCCCAATTTCTCAGCACACAGCAAGTGTTCAAAAGGGAACTTAAAAATTTATTAAACATCAAAAGTGGTTACATTTCATCAAGACTTTACGCAGCAAGAAAGTAAGGCATTCAGGATTTACATGACACAGTACAAAATAAAAGATCCACATTCTCCTATTCTCTCACACGGTACCTGTATGTGTAGCAAGTAATAAGCAAGCCAGCAGCAGTTCTTCACAATGGTGAGTCCATATAGGAACAACGCAGAGCCAAGGTTTCCCTTAGGCTCAAATGCTACACACTGACCAAACTTCAGAATGTCATCGTACTTCCCTGCTCTTCAATCAACCAAACGGGGAAGACCCAGCCTGCCCTCCCAAGACAGGTTGATATAATGCCCAAGGTTACTACAGATCACTGAGTAGCACTTCTTCTCAGCTGCAGTCAATACTCTACAACACTAATAACCTGCAGCTGGCCCAATCTCTCAATTAATTAACTGCTAAATGCACACGTGGTGCATCTAAAAAGGGACGTAGTGGTGCATCTAAAAAGGGACGTGGTGGCGCAGTGGGTTAAACCGCTGCTGCTGGGCTTTCCGACCAGAAGGTTGGGAGTTCAAGACTGCGCGACGGAGTGAGCTCCCGTTGCTTGTCCCAGCTCCTGCCAACCTAGCAGTTCGAAAGCACCTAAATGCAAGTAGATAAATAGGGACCACTTTGGTGGGAAGGGAACGGCGTTCTGTGTGCCACGGCGTATAGTCATGCCGGCCACATGACCACGGAAGCTTGTCCTCGGACAAAACGCCGGCTCTACAGTCTTTGAAACGGATAAGAGCACCGCCCCCTACAGTCGGTCACAACTAGACCATTCGGAAGTGGGGAAACCTTTAGCTTTAGATGCACACAGTATTTTAAGGTAAAATCAGACCCAGTTTGGGCTTGTTCTTTACAGGGACATTTGTCCCCTTACCTCGGGGTAAGTAGCAGCCACCCCTAGGGTGCTGCTCGGAACTGTACCCGCTATTTAGCAGGTGCAAGTCCGAGAAGGCTGCAATGGCCTGAATCAAAGCCGTGTGGCCCAGGGATGGGGGTTTGGATCTAACATAACTGCCAGATCAAGGCTCCCCAGGCCGCCCCACCCACAGGAATGCCCTTCCCTGCTCCATTCCGCCTTCCCTCCTGCTTACTCCCCACCCAGAGAAGCCTTGCGCTGGCCAAACGTGGCGGCTTACCAGATGTTGTCCTTGGCACGACTGGGATGACGCAGATGCCTGAGTCAGCCCTGCGCCACTTACAGTGATGCGGCCGCGTTTTACAGCACCTTTGTGACAGGGCAGGGCCAACACAAGCCGCTTGCGCCAGTCCAAGGTGCATCCCTGGATTGTGCCCACCATTTCCTTCTATTGCCAACTGTTCAGGATGAAGGAAGTCTGGGCTTTGTCAAAGTGTACCCTCCACATACTGCTTTGTCTACAGCAAACAGACCACTGTTTTGATCATGTCACAGCAGTGATCGTGCTGTCTACTCCAGTGGTTCCCAAACTGTGGGTTGGGACCCATCAATGGGTCACATCTCAATTTATAGTACATCACGAAACTGACAAGGAAAATGTATCAAGCCCTATAGAAAGTGAAACTGAGTCACACATGTGTACTTAGTTGTGAGTAAGTGACTGTGCCTCAGCTCTTATTAAAGGCCAGGCGAAGGGGAATGTTAGGCAACCATAATGGTCTTGCTCAGAAGAAAATGGAGCTCAACCAATGCTCCAGAAGGTGATCCCCCCACTAGTTAAAAAGGATAAAAACAAAAGGTTGAGTGGCTGGTAAAATGCAACTTTATTTTTTCAAGCTCATAAAGCTAGGTGGGTCCCAACAGAGTGTTGTTTTAAAAAGTGGGCCCTGGTGCTAAAAAAAATGGGAACCACTGTTCTACTTCTCTGCTATACGCAGCAAACAGCCCCACCTGTCCTTAGGCGATAAAGAGCTGTACCAGCAGCTGAATCAATTGCTAGGGAGGACTTATTTCAAAAGACGAACCCAGAACTCTTACAGGCCATAATGAGGAGGTTTCACAAACTGCAGTGCCTAGATTTTGTTATGTTGAATTCTTTTCATGTGGCAAGGGAAACACACTAAATGCCACAATTAGGCAGCAAATCTAAATGTTCTGTACATTCATTCGTTTAATTGGCTATCACCAGGGCCACAGTAAGTGCCCTTATAGATTATCAAAAGCTGGCGCTGACTTCACAAATAAACACGTAGATATAAATCCGGCTTTATGTTTACAATTATGTCAAAGAGGAACTATCCAATTATGCTTTCAACATCTTGATGTTCCTTAAAAACTTTTTAGCACAAAGCTAATAGTATTTCCAATATACTTGTTGATTTTGTTAATAAGTATTTATTTCTAGCGACAGTTACAAGAAAAATAATTGGACTTCATAATTTCCAGACTCCTTTTGTTTCAACTATTGCTTTATTATTTGTTTAACATTGCTAGTACAAATCTAAGAACTGTGCTTATTCTGGTCTCCCCCCCCCCACTTTGGACTTTTAAAAGCATTCAAAATAGATTATGAACGCAATATACTTTATTAACAACAGTGCTTTGCAAATGTTGAAGAATCCAATAAATGTATAATGTCTAGTTTCAAGCGTTTATTTTCTTTTTTTAATATGTAATGCACAGACATCCATCATTTTTAATGGATTTTCATTTAGATCCAATGTATGCAGCAAAACTATGAAGGTTCCTTAAAAAATGACAATAATGCAAAAACTGTTTTAAAAATTTAAAAAATTGAATGAAAAAAATTTATGGTTCATAGATAAACCACCATGTTGTTCACTATGACCATTTTTTTTCCTGGATTTTTAATCTATATTTTTTCCATTGGGGTGGCAGAAGCAGATTTTCTATATACAGATCACCTATTATATTTACTCCTCATATGATTAGATTGTGAATTCTGACTGAGGTGGCTTCTGTGTCTTTAAGGATGGAAGCATTTCTCTAGGGACAGCATTTCCCATCAGAGTGCAACTGTGAGAGAAGGAGCACCTGGTGATTTTCTGTTGTTATATGAAGCATATCTACACAGTCAAGCCCTTGGTTCAGGGAGTCCTGGGAGCAATGGTTTCCAGAGGGGGGGGAGTTACGTAGAGCTGTCCCAAACCTAAATTGTGCAACCATTTCATGCCCCCCAAGAGTGCCCTTATTTCTAATTATTTTTCGGGGGGCAGGGGGGAGGGATTGAGAGTTACTAAACAAGATTAACAGTGTAATCCTATGCATGATTACTCAGAAGTAAGTCTCACTAAGTACAATGGGTCTTACTTCTAAGGAAGTGTGTATAGGATTACAACATTACTTGGATGTCCCCCTGGTTTCAATTATTTCTCAACAAGCTTGCTTAATATGCGGTATAAGAATCCATATCAATAGTGATTACCAAATGGACAAATGTTCTCCTTTTCACTAGTAGAATTATGCTCATCCTTCACTCTAGATAAAAAGATATTCGATCCAAAATCATTTTTCAGAAAGGAGACTATACATATGATCATATTAAATTCCATACAGTACTTGCCCTCCTTTGTGTTTAGAGAAATTTAACTGAAAGCTCTGTGTTGTATTTCCACATCATCTAAATTTTTATCGAGCTCCACTGATGATCTAAGCAAATCCCCTAGTCTAGTCGTTAAAGGCTGCCATTCACACCTAATCAACCGTGGATGGAAAATGATGATAGCTGGTTGGAAAGCGTTTTTGAAGTGAAATCTGTGGGTTATTCTCTTGGTAGTGCTTATTGGGAAAAGGGGGATAAGGAAACCATCCAAGATAAAAAGGAAGAATAAGGAGAATGAGAACACCTAATTTAATAAAAATATACCAAGCGTTGTATAGTGTCCTGCTTTAGGACAGTCATTCCATAGTAAGGACAATGAGGGAGCAATCCTAAGCAACTTCCCAGTGCCAGAGTAAGGGCAATGCAGCTCCGAGGAAAGGGAACAAACATTTCTTTGCCTTGAGGAGGCCTCCACGACTACCCTCCCAACTGCAGGATGCAGCACATGCCCCATTGGCACAGCTATGTCAGTGCTGGAAAGTTGGTTAGGATTTGGGCCTAAGTCATGTAGTACTTACCTAGTTGGATAAACATAGCTATTTCAACCTTTCTTTAAAACTACACGAGATAAATGTCAGTATGTGATTCAGCATGTTTCAGGAGAACCTACTTCCAAAGAATTGCATTTGTGATTCCAGCTTTTGTTTGGCATGTTGTTCATGATGGTTTGAATGTGCTGAAATACTGTTTCATACTTTCTTACTGAGGTGAAGCAACATTTCTAACATTGTTCTTTGGAAAGAGTGACAACTAGTATCAAAATGTGCAACAAGATAGCTGAACGCTTTGAGAATTCAGCCAGGTGGGATTTCTTTGGGCTGCAGTTTCTAAAGCAACTGGGGAGAAAGATGCAGTTGCAGATGAAGACTAGAGATGTAGCAAATGTCCATGGTTTTTGTTCCTAAGAACAAAATCCCATTATGTTGATTTATATTCCAAATATGGTACCCAAATTTTTTAGCACCAAGACCCATTTTTTTAAAATGACTTTAACCCACATAGCTTCACTAGACAAAAAAAGAGATATAGAAAGAAATGTTGTTAATAGCAATAATAAAATCATTATCTCAACGCTGCTACAAATCTTACATATAGCGTGTGTAGTCATTTGTTAGACTCTCCCTAGAAACGGTCTTCAAAGGCTGTTCCCTCAGCCTTTTTACAGTCATTCCAGAGTACCCAGGAGTCTGAACTAAAGAGCAAGATGTGCAGTTAGGGTCTTCCAGGCTAAACAAAAGGCTGCAACTGGGTCCATTTACATGTGGTCTACAGCATGCCAATTACTAAATTAAAAAAAGTGACATTTTACTTTGGGAGTATAAGGATTACCTCATACCACAGATTAACATTCCAGCCAAGAGAGTGTCCTCTCCATCTAGATTTCTCACTACTGCAATTTTATTCTGCAAACTGAGAAAGGTGCTTGCAAAGTTTTTAAAAAAGTAATTTTTGTGACCCATCAAATACTGCCTTGCGACATACCTGTGGATCCTAGCACAAAGTTTGGGAAACACTATGGTAACTGATCCCTTTCATGGATCACTGCCTTGTCGTGGTGAAGGGGCTTGAGTAGCTCAATGAAGCTGTGAACTATGCCATGTAGGGTTACCCAAGATGGGCAGGTCATAGTAGAGAGTTCTGACTAAACGTGATCCACTGGAGAAGGAAATGGCAACCCACTCCAGTACTCTTGCCAAGAAAACCCAATAGGTTACAATACTAAAAGGCTAAACGATATGACACTGGAAGATGGGACCCTCAGGTCGGAAGATGTCCATTATGCTACTGGGGAAGAGCAGAGCACGAGTACTAGTAGCTCCAGAAAGAGTGAAGTAGCTGGGCCAAAACCGGAAGGAAGCTCAGCTGTGGATGTGTCTGGAAGTGAAAGGAAAGTGCGATGCTGCAAAGAACAATACTGCATAGGAACCTGGAATGTCAGATCTATGAATCAAGGTAAGCTAGATGTGGTCAAACGTGAGATGTCAAGGCTGAACATTGACATCATGGGAGTTAGTGAACTAACAAGCCTGTCGACAAGCCAACACCAGCTTTTAACGGAGTGAGTGATAGTGTGAGTGTGACTTCCTGGCCAGAGTGAGAGTCTGGCCAGGAGGGTGAATGGTATCCCTGCCTCTGTGAGAGGGGGGCAGGGAGGGACGGAGTGAGGCCTTTGCCTTGGTGAGAGAGAGGCAGAGGCCTGCAGCAGCCTAAGCCTCAGTGTGAGGGGGGTGAGGGCTGCTGCACTGGTTGTTGGTGGGGAGTGTGTGTGTGTGTGTCTGTGTTTTAGTTTTTTGTATCTGTGCTGGGGTGGTTGGCTTGTAGGTCGCTCCCGCCGGAATTATGTGTTTGACTCTTCGAGGGAGCTCAGGGGAGGGGAGGGAGGCCACCATCAGTAGAGTTACGGGTCGTGGAAGATATGGCGGTGGGGGCTGGGCCGGACATTACAGGAGAAGGAGGGTCAGTCGTAGACAGACTGTCCCTCTTTCTGGCCCTCCCCTCATCCCTCTGACCCTTGGAAATCCTGGCAACAGTCCCCTGAGTCTGAAGCTGCTGCTTCTGAATGCCAGGTCGGTGAATAATAAGATCTCTCTAATCCAGGATTTAATCTTGGAGGAGAAAGCCGACCTGGTATGTATCACGGAGACCTGGCTGGATGAGCTGGGTGGGGTCAATCTTTCCCAGATTTGTCCACCGGGTTTCCGGGTACTTCAGCAGCCACGACTACAGGGGCGGGGAGGTGGGGTTGCAATGGTCTATCGGGACTCCATCCGTCTCACCAGATACCCTGTCCAGCAGTCCACTGGGTTTGAGTGCCTTCGCGTTGTGTTGGAGGGGCGAGACAGAACAGGGATTCTGTTGGTGTACCGCCCGCCTTGCTGCCCAGCAGTCTCCCTGCCTGAGCTGACGGAGTTGGTCTCGAGCGTGGTGTTGGAGTCCCCCCGCCTATTGGTGTTGGGGGACTTCAATGTCCATGCCGAGGCCCCGGGGACAGCTGCGGCTCAGGATTTCATGGCCTCCATGGCAACCATGGGTCTGTCTCAAAGAATATCTGCCCCGACGCATGATGCGGGACACACGCTGGACCTGGTGTTTACTGCGGGGCAGGCTGATGATGATCTGGAGGTGGAGGACATTGAGATCACTCCTTTGTCATGGACAGATCATTGTCTGGTGGGATTTAGGCTTGCTGCAGCTTCTCACCTCCGCAATGGCGGGGGATCGCATTCTATGATCCGCCCTCGGAGGCTGATGGATCCAAACGGATTCCTGAGGGCTCTGGGGGATTTTCCTGTTGCCAGAGTTGGAGACTCACCCGGTGCCCTGGTCGATCTCTGGAATACGGAGATGGCCAGGGCACTGGATGAGATCGCTCCTGAGCGTCCTCTGCCCAATCGCAGAATCAGAACGGCTCCTTGGTTTTCTGAGGAGCTACGGATGATGAAGCGGCAGGGCAGACGACTAGAGCGTCGGTGGCGAAAGACTTGTGCCGAATCTGATCGTACACGGGCCAGGGCCCAGTTAAAAGCTTATTCCAGGGCAGTGGTGGCGGCTAAGAGGGCACACTTCTCTGCCACCATTGCATCTGCAGAGAACCGTCCGGCTGAGCTCTTCCGTGTGGTCCGTAGTCTTTTACATCTCGCCCCCCCTGCTGGTGGGGAGGAGCACACGGAGGCTCGCTGTGACGAGTTTGCAAAATATTTTGCAGATAAGGTCGATCAGATTCGACATGACTTGGACGCCGCTGTGGGCATATCTAGTGATGTCCCTGGGGAACCTGTCTATCCTACTATTTGGGATTCTTTCCAGCTTGTAGAGCCTGAGGATGTGGACAGGATTCTCTGGAGTGTGAGACCTGCTGCTTGCCCGCTCGACCCTTGCCCGGCATGGCTAATTAGAGCTGCCCGGGGAGGGCTGGCCGAGTGGACGGGGAGGGTGGTGAATTCATCTCTGAGGGAGGGGGTGCTCCCGCCTGCTTTGAAGCGGGCGATGGTTCGCCCCCTCCTGAAGAAGCCCTCCCTGGATCCCACCAATTTAAACAACTTTCGGCCAGTCTCGAATATCCCATTTCTGGGCAAGGTGATTGAGCGGGTGGTGGCGTCCCAGCTTCAGAGGGTACTGGAGGAAACGGATTATCTGGACCCATTCCAATCTGGCTTCAGGCCGGGGTTTGGGACCGAGACTGCCTTGGTCGCCTTGGTGGATGACCTTTGCCGGGGGATGGACAGGGGAAGTGCGACCCTGTTAGTCCTGCTGGACCTCTCAGCGGCTTTCGACACCATCGACCATGGTGTCCTTCTGGGTCGGCTGGCCGGGCTGGGGCTTGGAGGCACTGTTTTGCAGTGGTTCCGCTCCTTCCTGGCTGACAGATCCCAGAAGGTGGTGCTGGGGGACGCTTGTTCGGCACCCCGACCTCTCAGGTTTGGGGTGCCGCAAGGTTCCATCTTATCCCCCATGCTGTTTAACATCTACATGAAACCGCTGGGAGAGGTCATCCGGGGGTTTGGAGTGGGGTGCCATCAATATGCTGATGACACCCAACTTTATCTCTCCTTTCCCCCTGATTCTGAGGAGGCGGTTGAGGTCCTGGATCGCTGTCTGGAGGCAGTTGGGGGCTGGATGTGGGCGAACAAGCTGAAATTAAATCCGGATAAGACAGAGGTGCTTTTGGTTCGGAAATCCACAGCTCGGGTATTGGACTATCGTCCTGCTCTGAATGGGGTCGCACTTCCTCTGAAAGAGCAGGTTCGCAGCTTGGGGGTTCTCCTGGATTCACAGCTACACCTGGAGTCCCAGGTGGCGGCTGTGGCCAGGGGAGCCTTTGCTCAGCTTCGGCTGATTCGCCAGCTGCAGCCGTACCTGAGCTGTGCGGACCTGGCCACAGTGACCCACGCCCTAGTGACATCTAGATTAGATTATTGCAATGCGCTCTACGTGGGGCTGCCTTTGAAGACGGTTCGGAAATTACAATTAGTACAGAACGCGGCGGCTCGGGTGGTTGCTGGGGCACGTCGGTTTGACTCTGTCGGGCCGCTGCTTCGGCGACTGCACTGGCTGCCAGTTCTGTTCCGGGCCCAATTCAAGGTGCTAGTTTTGACTTTTAAAGCCCTTTACGGCTCGGGTCCGGGGTATTTGAGGGACCGCCTTCTTCCATATAATCCAACCCGTACTCTTAGATCATCTGGGGGGGCCCTTCTGACTGTGCCGCCACCAGGAGAAGTGAGAGGGGCGGCGGCCAGGAAGAGGGCCTTCTCCGTGGTGGCCCCCCAACTTTGGAACACCCTCCCCTTAGAATTGAGAACTGCTCCCTCTTTGTTTACATTTCGGCGGGGGCTGAAGACCTTTTTATTCCATAAAGCTTTTAACTGTTGACAGGCTGGCTGGCTGGCTGGTTTGTGTATTTGTGTATTTTTATAATTTTATGATCCACTGGACATGTTTTTTAAATTGTATCTGTTTTTAATTTTGTTGTATTGTTTTTAACATTGTTTTTAATTGTTTTTTAATGTTGATTTTATATTGTATTTTTTATGTTGTATGCCGCCTTGAGTGCCCCCGGGCAAAAAGGCGGGGTAAAAATCAAATAAATAATAATAATAATAAAATGGACAGGAATGGGAGAATTTAATTCAGATGACCATTGTATCTGCTACTGTGGGCAGGAATCCCTTAGAAGAAATGGAGTAGCCTTCATAGTGAACAAGAGAGTGAGAACAGCAGTACTGGGGTATAACCTCAACAATGATAGAATGACTTCAAGAATGACTCCAAGGCAAACATCACAGCAGTCCAACCACTAATGCTGAAGAGGAAGAAGTTGACCGTTTCTATGAAGACCTACAACACCTTCTATAATTAACACCCAAAAAAGATGTCCTTCTCATCATAGGGGATTGGAATGCTAAAGTAGGCAGTCAAGAGGTAATAGGAATAACAGGCAAGTTTGGTCGTGGAGTACAAAATGAAGCAGGGCAAACAGAGGCAGATCTAAGGGAGGGCAAAGCTCTAAGTTTTGCAAGAAGCCTTACCTTGCAGTGCAAATCACTCCTCTCCTGCACTGTTTTAGCCAATCCTCACAGGGAAAAGCAACACCTTGGCGTTGCTTACTGGCTACAGCAGCAAGGGAGAGGAGGAATTTACATGACAGGGTAAGGCTTCTTGCAACACTTAGAGGTTTGCCCTCCCTGTAGATCTGCCTCTGAGGGCAAAGACTGATAGAGTTTTGTCAGGAGAGCACATTAGTAATAGCAAACACCCTTTTCCAGCAACACAAATGGCGACTATACACATGGACTTCACCAGATGGTCTACACCGAAATCAGATTGATTACATTATTTGCAGCCAAAGGTGGAGAAGTTCTATACAGACAGTCAAAACAAGACCTGGAGCTGACTGTGGCTCAGATCATGAGCTTCTTATTGCAAAATTCAGGCTTAAACTGAAAAAAGTAGGGAAAACCACTATGACCTAAATTAGAAGACCACTGGTTTTCTAAATCAGAAAACGACTATGACCTAAGTCTCCACGTATGACCTAAACCAGATTCCATATGAATATACAGTGGAGGTGACAAATAGATTTAGGGGCTTAGATTTGGTAGACAGAGTGCCTGAAGAACTTTGAATGGAGGTCTGTAACATTGTACAGGAGGCAGCAACTAGAACCATCCCAAAGAGAAAGAAATGCAAGAAGGCAAAGTGGCTGTCTGACGAGGCTTTACAAATAGCTGAGGAAAGAAGGGAAGCAAAAAGCAAGGGAAAAAGGGAAAGATATACCCAGCTGAATGCAGATTTCCAGAGAACAGCAAGGAGAGATAGGAAGGCCTTCCTAAATGAGCAATGCAAAGAAATAAGAGGAAAACAACAGACTGGGAAAGACTAGAGATCTTTTCAAGAAAATTGGAGATGTCAAAGGACAATTTCATGCTAAGGTAGGTACAATAAAGGACAAGAACAGCAAGGACCTAACAGAAGCAGATGAGATTAAGAAGAGGTGGCAAGAATACACAGAGGAACTATATAAGGCCGATCTAAATGTTCCTGATAACCACCATGGTGCGGTCAGAGCTCGAACCTGACATCCTGGAATGTGAAGTCAAGTGGGCTTTAGGAAGCATCACTAACAATAAAGCTAGTGGAGGTGACAGCATTCCAGCTGAGTTACTCAAAAGATGATGCTGTCAAAGTGCTGCACTCCATATGCCAGCAAATTTGGAAAACCCAGCAGTGGCCACAAGACTGGAAAGGATCAGTTTACATTCCAAACCCAAAGAAGGGCAATGCCAAAGATTGTTCAAACTACCGCACCATTGCACTCATTTCACATGCTAGCAAGGTGATGCTCAAAACCCTACAAGCTAGACTTCAGTAGTACGTGAATTGAGAACTACCAGATGTACAAGCTGGTTTCTGAAGAGGCAGAGGAACTAGAGATCAAACTGCCAACATTTGCTGGATCATGGAGAAAGCAAGAGAGTTCCAGAAAAACATCTACCTCTGCTTCATTGACTATGCCAAAGCCTTTGATTGTGTGGATCACAACAAACTGTGGCAAGTTCTTGAAGAGATGGGAGTACCAGACCACCTGATCTGTCTTCTGAGAAACCTGTATGCAGGCCAGGAAGCAACAGTCAGAACTGGACATGGAACAACCGATTGGTTTCAAATTGGGAAAGGAGTACGACAAGGCTGTATACTATCACCTTGCTTATTTAAATTATATGCAGAGTACATCATGAGAAAGTCTGGGATGGATGATTCACAAACTGGAATCAAGATTGCTGGGAGAAATATCAACAACCTCAGATATGCAGACGACACCACTCTAATGGCAGAAAGTGAGGAAAACCTAAAGAACCTTCTGATGAGGGTGAAAGAGGAAAGCGCAAAAATTGGCTTGAAGCTCAACTTAAAAAAAACTAAGATCATGGCCACCACTCTCATCACTTCCTGGCAAATAGAAGGGGAAGAAATGGAAGCAGTGACAGACTTTATTTTCCTGGGCTCCAACATCACCACAGATGGTGACTTAAGCCATGAAATTAAAAGGCGTTTGCTTCATGGGGGGAAAGCTATGGCGAACCTAGACAACTTAATAAAAAGCCAAGACATCATCCTGCCAACAAAGGTTCACATAATCAAAGCTATGGTTTTCCCAGTATGGCTGTGAGAGCTGGACCATAAGAAAGGCAGACCGCCAAAGAATAGATGCTTTTGAATTATGGTGTTGGAGAGGACTCTTGAGAGTCCCCTGGACTGCAAGGAGATCCAATCGGTCAATCCTCCAGGAAGTCAAGCCTAATTGCTCCCTGGAAGGACAAATCCTGAAGCTGAAGCTCAAATACTTTGGCCACCTCATGAGAAGAGAGGACTCTTTAGAAAAGACCCTCATGCTGGGAAAGATGGAAGGCAAATGGAGAAGGGGCGGCAGAGGATGAGATGGTTAGATAGTGTCACTGAAGCGATGAACATGAAATTGGGTGAACTTCGGAAGCTAGTGGAGGACAGGGAGGCCTGGCGTGCTGTGGTCCATGGGGTTGTGAAGAGTTGGACATGACTTAGTGACTGAACAACAGCAACATCAAATCACTGCAACAACATACAATCACTGCAAATCTGCATAAAGGAAAGGAGTGAGGTGTAATTGACCAACTATACAAAAAAGGAATGGATAATCATTAGCAAGCTTATCAGTGACTGAGTGAATGATGTCAAACACCAGTCAGATGAGACAGATGCACAACAGCCAGCTGATATTTGCTGTAAATGGAAATAGTGTGTGCTATTTAGATAAGACGGTTGCTCAACAGCTGTTCAGTTCTTTAAATGGAGAGCATAATGATTATTAATTTGCCGTGAAAGGAAACATAATACGTCTGTTGTACAGAACAATTGCACAAGAAGCTGGCCTTTGGTTTGGAGAGGGGAGTTGAAGGCGCTAACCAGTCTCCTTAATTTCAGTCAGAAACCACCTACTATTAAGTCAGATCTATGCCATACTGAATGAGGAGCTGTGCATGATAATGAACACCAAACAGTGCGTGCTTGCAGAACAATGATTTGGAAAATCTTACACTTGTGAAAAATGCATACAATATCTGCTTTTGTGGATGCATGTCTCAAACAGTGAAACAGAAATGTGCAGAAATAATCAGGACATTTTCATTCATTGCTGTGTTTAGCAACTCTAACTGCTCTATTCTTTGAGAGATAAGCTAGAAGAGGAAGCTACTGTTTTAACAGCAGATAGTGAGGAGGGGGCACTAAAATGGGAAATGACCTCAGCCATTTCCCTGTTACTCTCATCCTTACTCTCATAGCCATTTTGACAGCTGTTAGAAAAACACACTTGCTGCTTCAGCTGTATCCAACGCATGGCAAGCTGCTTCTGTGCGCACACTGTGACACACAAGATTAAACCTTCAGCACTTTTTAACAGTGGGAAACACCAGAAAAATAAGGCAAAAAAATTAAGGCAATGAAAATGCAGTTAAGGGAAAACAAAATATAGATAAAGTGCCCTCAATTTTTAAATGCTAACTTCCATTTATCCTAACATTTACTCAAGGAGAGAAAAGGGGCATCTGGCCACATATTCCCAAGCATGCATTGCGGAGAGTCACACATTTTCACCTCAGAAGATAGTCTGTCCTAGCAGCACAGCTCCTGTAGAGGCACACTGTGGTCTTGCCTTCCCCACCCCCAATAAGGCAGCTATGGGCTCACCCTATAGATTCTAACAACAGGTGTCAAGTGCCGCACCGGCCCCGCTGACAGGTAGAGGAAATTACTGTCTTACCATGGAGGTAGTATTACTAAGCAATTTTAATTCAGACCAAACCTTAGCTCTAATTCAAGAATAGAAACCAAAAAGCAACTTGTCATATATATATTTTTAAAGCTAAACAAACAAGTAATTTGTGTTTCTTCAGAAGAGCTCACCAAGGCAAGAAAATTTTGCTTGATATGTATTTAACTATGCTTTTAGGAATGCAATCCTAACCCTGTGCTGGAATATGGAGGCCAGCTGGCCTGCCCCGTATCCAGCATGGGGCTGGGACTGGCTGTGGAGGAAGCTGTGGTAAGGAGAATCTATTCCTCTTCCCTTGGGTAATGCAGCAGTGGCCGCCAAAATTTGTAGTGCAAATCCGAGCTGCCCAGATTGGGGCTGAGCTGCTAGGGATGGGGGTTAGGATCCGGTCTAAGTGCTGGCTCCTGGCTCCACCCCCTGCTCAGGCCAATCTGCCCTCAGGCCTGCCTCCTCCCCGCCATTCTGCCTTCTCCCGTCCTACACCCACCTTCCCAAAGCCTTGCACCAGCCAAACTCACCTAGCGCTGCCCTGCTTCCCTGAGGTGGCCCAGAGGCTGGATGTGGCCTCCATGGGCCGGAGCCCCTCTTCACGCCAGCACAGCCAGCTCCCTTACAACAGTGCTGGGCCGGCATAAGGGACTCAATGTTGGATTGTGTTATGAGTTTCCTTTGCACTGCTACTGCCTAAGCCAGCCATGTGCATAATGTAACCAGATTCAAATATCAGCCTGGATCAGCTTTTGCCACAAACAAAAAGTATTCTTGCATCGGAGTGAGGATGGGCAAAAGAGTATTGCTAGGCCTCCACAGCATTAGCAGAGCAGTTTGACACCATTACGTTGGTATTAAAATATCCCAAGCAAGGCTGTCACATCCAGACATCAAAGGATTTCTTGAGCCTTTAAAGGCCCAATCCGATCCAATTTTCCTGCACCAATGCAGCCTTGAGGTAATGGAATGGCGTGGCTGCATTCCAGTGCATTCCAGAAACTTGGATAGGATTGGGCCCTAAGATTTGAAAATTTTACCAAGTATGGAAATGTCACACCAAATAAAATTCTCCTGTCTGTGAAACAATTGAAGGTCTGAAGGCCTTTTCAGTCCAGATCTGGCAAGGTAGCAAAAATAAAAATAAAACCCTGCCTAAGTACTACAGAAAGCTATATTTCAATACACTTATTATAAGCAGAGGCCAACCTACAGAAAAGTTTTGCATGAGAAGGTACACTTAGCATTTCAGACGGGGGGGAAGGAGGGAAAAATAAACATTTAATCAAATCCATTACCTACATATTGATTTTTGTTTGTCAGGCTGATCCTGCAGAATATTTATAAAGCATGTGACATTGAGACATTTGGCCAAAGATACCAGATTAGACTAAGCAAAAGCAGAGCTTCTCTTACCATTCCCTTCAAAGTGATTTGTTGCTTTGACCAAGAAAAGGCTTTTGATTAATTTTTGTTTAAAGCAACGTTTAGAAGACCAAAAGGAGAGCAGTTTCGATTCAGTCACAAAAAAGATTTTCAAAAATGTATTATTAATTTGGTTCTAAAATGCTGATACTGAAATATAGTATTATTTGAATATGTTTTCAATCTTTTTCTTTTAATGCTAAAGGTTTTGGACAACTCACAGCTATATCCCAGTTACTAATGTCAAATGTAGCAGGACAAAATGGAACATTCAGTCAGAGTCTTCGCAATCAGTTTTGTCTGAGGGAAAACACTACCACCATACAAGATATAAAATATTTTCTGGAGACTCCAGTATTTGTTTCACAAGTGAATTTTGTTCTGGTTAATAAAGAATATAAGTATTTGGTATTTGGTATAAGAAACCAACTACCAACATAGAGAGATAGGTTGGTATAATGGTTCAAGGGCTGGATTTAGACCTGTTATAATCCTTACTCAGCCATGAAGCTTCCTGGGTGACCTTGGGCCAGTCACGATCTCTAAGCCTCACCCACTTCAAAGGGTTGTTGTGATGACAGGAAAAAAAATGGGGAGGAACCATGTATACCACCTCTGAGCTCCTTGGAGGTGGCATAAAAATGTGAAAAAAACAAACAAATTGCCAACCTATTACAGACAGAAAGGTTAATTTAAACCACATAGGTGAAATAGTTATTTTACAGGGTCATATTTATGAAAAAAAATGGAAAATGAAAGGTGCATGGAAGTGTATATTGATTAAAACCCTACTGAGACTAGTCTGTGGCCAAAGATGAAGGATAGAAGCATGATTTTGCCAATAGCATGCCAACACTGCAGTTTCTTTAAGGAATTATCTTGAGGGGGCAACAGCACTGTGGGGCTATGAAGTTCTAAGATCACACACACTGCTACTGCAAACAGGCAGCTAATACCTGAATATTTAAGGCTGCAATTCTATACAAACTTACATGGAAGTAAATCCCATTGAACTCAATACAATTGAATAGAGACACATAGGCTTGCACTGTAAGCAGTAGCATTAATAGGCTTGGGGTCACCCAGTGCAGTAATTCATGGTGTCACTGTCACCCCATGGACTGCCTTGTAATAAATAATAACAACAATAATAATGTGGGCGCAGTCCAAGGGATGGCATAGTGCCAATGCAACGTGGTTGCGTTGGCATTATGTCATTAGCGCCGAAATGGGAACGCCGACCGGCACCCCTGCATCGGCTTCACAGCACTCAGCGCTCAACCCACTACAAGTAGGGTTGGCCAAAGAGTACCAACGGGAAGCCTCCCGTGTAGCAGCGAAACTCGGCTGGCGCAGGGGAGGTTCTGGGAGGAGGGCGGGCGGGAAGGAGGTGTAACTGGGTGGTGGGTGGGTGGGCTGGCAGGTGGGCTGGCCCGGGGAGTGGACGTGGCTTGGATGCGACCATTAGGAAGCATCCAAGGCCTTGTCCCTGGGCTGAGCGGATTCCTTGGACATGCACCCGTAATTTTGTGGGCGCAGATCCAAGGAAACGGTTGGGGAGGCTAGAGCCTCCCATGGTGTAAGGGCACAAATGTGCCCTTGCTCCGGGGAGGCTCCTCAGGCCTCGCAAGCTGCATCAGATTCAGTGCAGGCCTACTGGCCTACTTGCTCCAGCACGTCTTAGGATTGGGCTGTCAGTCATTTAAAAAAAACTATAATTAAAACTTAAACCCTGAAGCTTTGTTCTCATGAATGTTCTGAGGCAAGCAAAGTGCTCTAACACAGTGGTGGCCATTTTGACAAACACTTAAAGCAACTGTGACTTGAAATGATTGAATGCTGTCTGGGGAGGTCTCTCTATATTTTATACACATTAACTTTGCCATTTTTTACATGAAATACACATCACGTGATCATGAATTCTCTTGTCTCTATTAACAGAAGTGAGAGAAAACAATTTTATTTTTTCTCAGATTTTGATGTTGTCCCAAGTTAGAAGTGCAGAAAGCGGTGTTATGTGTTTTTATTAAAACATTATAATTATAAATTATAATCACTTTAAAGGTGTAGGTGACGTAGATGATATAGTGTCAGCAGATGTAACCATAGTCATTACCCATGTATTCCCATTAAATAATGGCAATTGTTGTTTTGAATATATAGTAGCCATTTTGTAACTCAGTGGTCAGGGAACAGGGGTAAATTACCCCAAATGGGGTAAAAATGAAATTCCTGGGGGTAATGGACGGTCATGCTGCCGAGACACAGCCGGGCATGCATATGAATCTATACGCATGCCCAGCTGTGTCTTGGCAGCGCAACTGTCCATTACCCCCATTCCGGTTCCGTCGCTGGCTGGCTGGCTCCGTTTTGTTTTGTTTGTTTTGCTCCGCCCACTTTCGCCGGCCAGCAAAATGCACCCCAGACTGCTCTACGCCTGCTCTGCTTTTCACACCATGGCAGTTTAGAGCATGTGGACGCAGCAAGGAGAGCAGCAGAGCGGCGGCGCATTGGACCTGAGCAGCAGCGGAGCAGAGCGGCAGTGAAGAGGCAAGGCAGGGACGGCCGGGCATCGGAGGTGAGGGAAGGCACGCGTCTTTCCCCCCACCCCTGCCTCCGTTGCCCTGCCGGGCAAATAAAAAGCAATGGGTTCCAATATGTAATTTTTTTTCTTTTGTTCTGGCGGGGGGGGGGGGTAACATCGGCATATCTAAATATATTTTGGGGTAAAAGGTAAAAATGTTCCATGACCCCTGTTGTAACTATTGGCAGCCATTTTTTTTAACACCCACAGTTATTTGAAGCTATCTACAGCTTTTCGAACATATCAGTGGCCATTTTGAAACATCTGCAGTCATTTTTAAATATCCACAGCCATTCTGAACAGGGATCAAATAAAATTATATTTATGTAGTTATTTTGCTGTAATCCCTCCTCTGTTCCTCCCTAGTGACTCCCCTGACTGTAAGGGACCCATTCTTTGAGCCACTGTGTAAATATGCATAATCAATATATTATTATTATTATTATTATTATTATTATTATTATTATTATTAATTCAATTTATACCTCGCCTTTCTGCCCCATGGGCACCCAAGGCGGCTTACAACAATAAAATACAATAAAATTACAATATTTGAGAATCAAAAACGATAGTTAAAAAACAATATTAAAATAGTTAACATTTAAAATTTAAAAGATTTAAAATTTAAACAGCCAACCCTGTGGATCCTAAAATATATAAAAAGAGTATAAAAACCAGCCAGCCTGTCAACAATTAAAAGCTTGTTGGAATAGGAAGGTCTTCAATCCCCACCTTTAACATCTGGCTTTTAAACAGCCCATTCAGTAAAGACAAAGTAAATCTTTCTGCCTCTCTAAACAAGAGAACTGCTTGAGAAATCATGTTTAAAATGTTTCATATTATTTAAACTTCCACACATCTGCATTCAAAACAACATGAAGTCACTATTCTTATACAGCAGGGCTCACCAAAACCCTCCCACCATGAGCAGTACATACCGTTCCACTGCTCTATGTCTGTACCCTTCACCCAAACTGGGCATAGGGGCACACTGGGCATTCGCATCTGTGGTGATAACCTGTTGCAAAGCCTGCTGGGTCGTCATGCCATTGACGCAACTGCCCAGAGTGTCCTTATGCCCAGATTGGGCAAAGACTACAGCCACAGAGCAGCAGAACAGTATGCACTGCACAGGATAGGGAGTGGAGACCACTGTACTGCTTTGTCCACATGAATGGTATAATTTCCACAGACTCTCCATCCCTCTGTGATGTGGCTGCAAACTCTGATCTATCGTAGCCAAATTTGTCCCTCTGTATAGGGCTTGGAAATAACAATTCAGTATCTTTCTTAAATCTGACAATATGTTTGAACAGTAAGGGCAATCTTCATACCGTTTTATTTTGTAGAGGTGCCAGTGAATTCAGTGAGACTACTTCAAATTAAGCTACTTGAGGATTACACCTCAAGGTTTACAGGATTACTGTCATACATTTTCTCAACAAAGAAACAGCTCAATTCCAGTGTATGTAGAAATCACACACACACACACACACACACACACGAGTGCCACTGCAAATAGTAGTCTTAACCTGAACAGTGTCAGGAAAGGCTGTAAGGCAAAAAGCCCTATTAGACAGAGCATGATAATCTCTTCTAAGACAGGACTTCTGAACTCACTGTTGACTCCATATCAAATGAATTTGCCAAAGCCCTGTGGAATAATAGCCACTTAAAACAGCAAGGTCAAATCACATAAGTTAATGCTGTTTTCACAGCTCCAGTATGGGTAAATGTGTTTTACTTAACTGGAGCTAAGAAATGTTACTTTAGGCTGCCATGTTAGGTGGCTCGTGAGTCATGAGTTTGACAGGGCAATCCAGACTATTAAACCATCTAGGCTGCAAAAATGTGTTCAGTGCAAATGATTCACCAAGCTTAAAGGCTGTCATTTGATGCCAAGCAAAAGTTAAAGAATATCTCAGCTATTATAGTATTCACCAAACAAATAAAATGAGCCTATAAGACATTAGCAATTAGTCAAGCATTAAGGAAGAAAGACAGGTTACTTACTTCTAAGTATAAGGTAAAGGTTTCCCCAGGACCGAATGGTCTAGTCGTGACCGACTGTAGGGGGCGGTGCTCATCTCTGTTTCAAGGCCTGTAGAGCTGGCATTTTGTCCGAAGACAAGCTTCCATGGTCATGTGGCCAGCATGACTCTACGCCGTAGCGCATGAAACGCCGTTACCTTCCCACCGAAGTGGTCCCTATTTATCTATTTGCATTTAGGTGCTTTCAAACTGCTAGGTTGGCAGGAGCTGAGACAAGCAATGGGAGCTCACTCTGTCGCGCAGTCTTGAACTCCCAACCTTCCGGGCGGAAAGCCCAGCAGCAGCGGTTTAACCCGCTGCGCCACCACGTCCCTACACTTCTAAGTATACATTGTCCTTACACACACACACACACACACACACACACAAGACATTGTTTGGAATATAGGATAGATGAGTGATGCAAAATGTACTAATGGAGGAAGGTGAGCAAACTTTATCACATAGTCAATCCAGTTTATACCAATCACCCAGTGATTTGATGAGATTGAATCTCAAACCTCTACAAAAACATCCCCAAATTGAGGAGAGTCAGTGCTAGTGTCCATAGCAGCCATAGATGTAGTAAGGACATTGACTGATGATTGTGGTCATCAATGAAATATGTTGGAGAAGGTAAGTCAAAGTCTTCACTTGGCGGAACCTCAGGTTTTCAAGATGGGTGCACATTATTCCGCAGATTGTTCAACATTTATACCCTTTTTGTGGAACACGGAAAAACATGTACCAACACATGATTGTGAAAAAACTTGCAATGTCAATACCAAGGCTGGTGGCCCTGTTTTGGCCGTGAGCTTGAAGATATTAGCAATCACATTAGCAATATTAGGTCTTCTTTTCATGTTCTAAGCCATCAGCTAAGGAACAGAAGAAGCTTCACTATCAAAGGGTAAATCTTCGCTATGCACCTTAGTTTTGCATAATAGGAAAGCAGAGATAAGACAAATATATCATATTAATGCAATGGAACCTGCCATGGATTAGATGAGTACTATATCCTGCATGGTGTTGAAGCACTTCATGGTGCTACTGCTTAACAAACGTAGAATATTTGAATAATCTTCCAAGAATCTTGCTGAACATTTTTCCCACAGCATGCATTGGTACCTTGCCATACATGGAAAGTGATTGGCAATGCTGAAGTTCCCACTTGCTGTTCCCTGAAGGGCAGAACCTTACCTTGAAGAAGGAAAATGGGTAACAGGTGGCTCTGGAGCATGATCCCTGTATTGCAACTCAGAACCTGATGGACAGCAGCTTTGTAATAGCAGGCCCACAAACACTGCTGCTGCCGGTACCAAAGGGTAGGCTATAAACATAGGATGGGCTATGTGCTACCACCACTGTTATAAGGAAGCACACTCTGGTCTCAGGCTGGTTGTTCCATGCTCACAACTTCAATTGTGGCTGAAAAGCCTTCACAGCAAAGTCTTTGGGTGTTTTTTTCCCGTCATCTCTGTTAGCAAGAGCTAGCTGAAGACCCAATATGATTGCCAAGAGGCAAGGTCAGACAGGGATGCACAGGGAGCCCCTCCCCTCAGGAAAACTTTCAACCTGGCCTGCCTGCCTGAGAAGGAGGAGCTTCCCATATGACAAGGACTGACGCTGCCATGAACAGGCCACTGGAGAAAGGAACCAATTTGGACGGCAGAGAGAAAGGGCCTAAGATTCGCTCATGTGTATGAGCAAATGAGCAAGTGTGAGATGGGGAATAAGATGGTGAGGGAAAGAAGATGGGACTGAGCAGACAGAAAAAATGAATGCAATTTTTCCTTTCATTTGGAATCCTTTTTCCTTGGAAATGGCATTAGCTTCCCTTCCATCAGTTACTCCTCCTTTGCTTGTGAGGGTAGGGTATTGATGGAAGGCAAAGGTTCTTTGTGGATATGTAAGCAATAGAACAGACCAGCGGGCAAATGAAGACAAAAACCAGATTTATTAGATTTGCACAAGCAGAATGTGGTCTCTTCCAAGTGATTGACCTGGTGGCTGGTGCCAAAAAGAGAAATTCTACATATATATTAATCATGAAAGAGAAGAGTGACCATTGGGAAGAACTTGTGCAGGCCACTTACTCCTTGAAATACAAAGATCTTCTGCAATCTGCCAATAAATAGACTGACAATAAATTTACCTGGACATGGACAGTACTAGGTTTCAGGGTGTCTGAGGCAGGCCTGGCGGAGACGCTGCCTTGAGGGAATTTCGGCCTGTTGCCCCTGGCACCCTAGCCCTAGCCACTCTTCCTGGCTTAGCGTGTGCCTCAGCGGCTCAGTGTCCGAGTCAGAGTCGGAGGCCAGGGGTTGCTCCACCCTGGCCTGGCTCTCCGCCCTGGCTCATCTTAAGGGTAAGCTGATGCTCCTCAGCAACCACTGGCCTAAGTGTCGCCAGCCATCATCATCGGCACACGGGGTTTTTATAGGGCCATCCCCAGACCCTTCCCCCTTCTCCTTCCCCTCAGGCTCCACCCACGTGCCCGAGCTGTCACTCTCCCCCGGGTGATTGGCAAGTGCGGGGGCCAAAGCCTAGCCCTCATAGCTCGTCTCGCCTGTCGAGGCGTCCGGGGGAGGGGCCTCTCCTCTCGGGCCGGGGCGCCGAAGGGCCATTGCCCCGACCCTACCCACCTGTGCCCAGCCGGAGGGGCGAAGCGTGGGCAGTCTCCTTGCTGCTTGGTCCCCCAGCATGCCCACGATGCCGTGCCGGCCATGGGCTCAATCGACCCCTGGCGGTGTGGCCCGGCAGTGCCATAGGTGCCTGGGCAGATGCGCCCACAGCTGGGGCCTTCCCCTGAGTCGTCATGGCCACTAAATCACTGACCGCGACAGCCGGCGAACCTGGGCCTCCTCTGGAGGCACCGCTGTGGTCGGCGGCGCTCACGGCGGCCGTGGGCAGGTCCTATCGGGGCTGCACAAAAGTGGTTGTGGGGGACCGGCGAATGGTGAGGCAGGCAACCCCTGGTCTGGCTCTGGGAGCGGTGTGGGGCTGGCCAGGTAAGGCGGGCATATGGCGAGGCGCCCAACTTAGGGCATTATTTTCCCTGCTTCCATTAGTGGTGGTGGTGGTGAAGATGATGATGATGAAGAAGAAGCATATTTATATACCACTTATTTCAACAAATAAAAGTTCACAATGTGGTTTGGGGGGGGGGAATCAAATAGCTAAATGGCTCCATTTTCCCAAAGGGCTCACAATAGGAAATAATTGTGAAGAAGGTGAAAGTGGTCTGCATTACTGAAGACTTTCTGTATGGACTCCTGTGGGCAATCTGTGTAGGACCGAACACACCAAAGGCTTTAAGAAAATTATAATAGGAAATGAGGCAATGCTGCTTCACATGCTTTGGGCAACTAAAATGGCCACTAAAAGTCAGGTTGCTTGACACTATATCTATATATATTAATCAACAATCAATCAACAGGTACTTATATACCGCTTTTCAACACGAAGTTCACAAAGCGGTTTACAGGCAAATAGTAATAATAATAAATAATAAATATATACTTATAAAGAAGAACGTGTGTGTGTGTGTGTGTGTGTGTGTGTGTGTGTGTGTGTGTGTGTACGTATATTCCGCATAGGCTTTGCAACGCTTGGACCAATTGGTACCAAACTCGGCACACGCATGCCTTGCGGCCTGGCAACAAATGCTGCGGGAGTCACGCCCCCCTCACACCCCATGGGTGGGGGTATGTGGGGGGCCCTGATGCTGTTGCAGTCCGGGTTTGGCCCCTCTCAGCGTGGGAGGCGAGAAGGGGTGCAAAACAAACCGTCCGCCATGCCCTGCTGGAACGCCTGGAGCGACGTGCACCAAACTCGGCACGCGCATGCCTTGCGGCCTGGCGACAAACACTGCGGGGGTCAGGCCCCCCTCGCGCCCCTGAGGGTGGGGATATGTGGGGCCCCCGCATGAAAACGGTCGAAAGTGGCCGAAATCAGCGTCGAATCTGTAGTTTCCGGGGTCGCCAGGATGAGCGCAACACTCCCGACACTGTTGGAGTCCATGTTTCCCCCCTCAGCATGGGGGGGCAAGAAGGGGTGCAAAACAAAATGTCCGCCATGCCCTACTGGAACGCCTGGAGCAACGCACACCAAACTCGGCACGTGCATGCCTTGCGGCCTGGCGACAAACACTGCGGGGGTCAGCCCCCTACTGCCCCTGGGGGTGGGGGTACGTGGGGAACCCCGCGTCACAATGGTCGAAAGTGGCCGAAATCGGCGTCGAATCTGTAGTTTCCGGGGTCGCCGGGATGCGCGGCGACACTCCCAACGCTGTTGGAGTCCAGGTTTGGCCCCCCTCAGCATGGGGTGCGAGAAGGGGTGCGAAACAAACCGTCCGCCATGCCCAGCTGGAAAGCCTGGAGCAATGCACACCAAACCCAGAATGCACATGCCTTGCGGTCTGGCGACAAACACTGCGGGGGTCAGGCCCCCCTAGCGCCCCTGGAGGTGGGGATGCGCAGGGGGCCCCATGTGAAAACGGCCAACATTGACGTCGAATCCACAGTTTCCGGGAACTGAAACTGTGATGAGCTGGGATGAGCGGTGACGCTCCTGATGCCGTTTGAGTCCTGGTTCGGCCCCCCTCGGCATGGGGGGGGCAAGAAGGGGTGCAAAACAACATGTCCAAAATGACCGACATTACTGTCAAATCCACAGTTTTCGGGGTCGCTAAGCTGCTTAGTGACAGTCCCTATGACATTTGTTACCCGGGCAACGCCGGGTACCAAAAAGCTAGTATCTATATAAAAACAAGCAATATGCCTATGGATTTTTTTGAAACAGCTTGGGTTTAGGAATCAGTTTGGCTTTTAGAAATTTTTCTTCTGGTTGACATTGATTTATGAGAGCATTATCATTGTCAAGAAGATTGATTTAGTGTGCTGTTGAGGTATGTGGTACAAAATATAGCCAAGTTTACTGTTTGAGTGGATAGAGCATACAGCCTGAAATATAAGAAAGGAAGAATAGGATAACAATACTAACTACTATTCAGAATACTAATATCCTCCTTAAAACATCAAAACACCTTATCTTTTCTCATACACATTGGATTTGTCTAAAGTAAGAAAATATAACAAAAGAAACCCAAAGTTAGAATTACTATTCTATACGTCTATAGTAACAACATCCAGAAATAAACCAAGATAAAGCCTACATTATTTTAACATTTTACAATAATAGATTTCTTTTTAGATAGCCCATTTTTCTATCAGTACTGGTTATCAAAGCAGCTTGAAAAGTTTAAAACACAAAGTACACAATCTTTTAAGATTAATTATGGAGAACCATAATAGTGAAATGGCAAATCCAGTGTGGAAAATTACATCTATTGATTTCCAAGTGGTAGGCAGATTTTCCTTGTAATAAGTAAAGAGGGGACATAGTAAAGAGGGGACGGGTAAAGAGGGGACATAGCTCAGTGGCAATGCCTATTCAAACGCAGAAAATGCCACTTTCAATTACAGGCATATTCAGTAAAAAGACAATCAGGTAGAAGTGCAGGGAAAGGCCTCCACATAAGACATGAGAGGGCTACAAACACTGAGAGCGAACTTCAGAGAGGCCCAGAGCCAATCCATCCACTGATTGGTGGATCTCTGTTCACCTACTTGCTTCCACAGCTCCCCCTTCTCCTTCCACTCTCTGGATGGGAAAAAATGGACACACAGAGGAGGAAGAAATGTGGAGGGGAGTGCTGAGCTAGAACACTGGAGAGTAGGAGAAGCAGAGACTGGTGCACCATTGGATAATAGGGGCTAACTTTGGTGTGCTGTCTCGGATGTCAGGACATCTTGGCTGGCTCTGGATAGACCAATAGGCTGACTTAGTAGAAAGCAGATTTGTATGTTGAGAATTAGGGGAATTGAGAGCCCAATTCTAAAGCTCTCATCTTGGGCAGGACACTTGTACCACCCAGGCAACTGTCACACATGGTGCCGTAAAGCGCCTCCAACACCGGCGGTAAGGAATTACTGCTGGTGCTGGGGCAGCACCATGGCAACGCTGGCCGCACATGCCCAGGAGGGAGCACCTTCAGGGCAGGGCAGAAGGGTGTTCCAGGGCAAGGAGGGGTGGAGTGGGGCGGGACCAGCAGTGACTCTCGCAGTGACTCATACAGCCTTACTCTGAGGCCCTCGCTTCTCTGCTGGCTAAATAGCCTGTGTAGAAGCAAGTAGACTGGCCACCTGCCCTGCACTCTTCCCTTTGCCCAACGTCCCCTTTCCCCATGGATGCACCTGCAGCTGCCTGGCTGCCATGAGATGCAGCGGTAGCTGCCTGGCTACTGTTGCACTCCCGGGTGGTCAGCCAGTATAGGACTAGGCTGTGAGTTGATTAAGATGACAGAAAGGGCTACATATCTAAGGTCTTCTTTGTTCTTCCCCCCCCTTCTTTGGGCCAAATGTAGAGGCAAACATTCCAAACTCCTTTAAGTAGGAGTTTTGGATGTCACTATTCGTTCACACAAGTCTTCTGCAGAAATCCTATACGTACTGGGAGTAGGTCCCACTGAACACAATGAGAGTTACTTCTGAGTGCCATGCAGTGCTGGTAGACTGATTATGATCCATTCCTGACATATTTATGTCACATTGTTTGTTCCCTGCTTCCACTATTTCGGAATTATGGGTTGCTGCAAATTGGTTAGGTAGCAGTTACCAATCCAATTTGCAACTGCTGCCATTCCATGAAGAATAAACAGAAAGATGGCCTCCTGTCATCATATTGGATCACCAGCAATTCAGCATTCCCTGTGGCACTGAGGTTGAGCAGATAAGCTTTGACTTCATAAGTGATAATTTTTCAAACAAGTAGTTTAAAGCCTTGATGTTTCATCATATGAGGAATAAAAACACACTAAATTCAAAATTTACATCTGATGTGTCAAATGTTTGGTGAACCTGAAGTGACTAAATATTCTTTCTCTACATAGATCTGAATTCATAGCAGAAGAAGACTGCTTTAATCTTACTGCAGTACTATTTCATTTTAATATTATTTGAATAAAAGAGAGTAATAAATGTCTTTAAAAAACGGTTTTACTGGGTATACCAGTATTAACATAGTGAAACCAAATTTTGATCCTAAGAAAAAATGCCTCATATCTAGGGGAATTGTATGATGCTTTACTAGAAGCTTCCATGAATCTTTTTTTTTTACAAGATAATTAAATTTTCTCATGTCATATTGTCTCAAATATGACAATAGACAGGATGACACAGAACCTCTGAGGCTGTAATCCTAGTACACATATCCAGAATTAAGCCCCACTGAACTAAGTGTGATTTATGCTTGAGTAGACATGCATAGGTTTGCACTGCTAGTCCAATCTAGGCACACAGGTAGATGAAACGTTCATTGAGCAGAAAGTGAGAATACTTCATTCTACTACACAACTCATAATTCTCCTTACAGACACCTAATCTCTTATTCCCATCCGTTCAACTTTTATCTCTATGGTATTTGGTTAATCTCAGTGCCAATTCTGGTCCTTTATCAAAAAGTCATTGCTGTACAACCCGTATGAACTATGCAAATTTTCATCAATGTATGAAAATATTAATTTACATAATTTATTCCAAAGCAAACTATGGCTTTTTCAAGCAGAATTCATGACCATTCATGCACATATAATGCTTAAGGAACACTCAAATTTTGTATTCTCAGAGCTCCTTAGATAGCCACATATGAGGTGCCAATTTCCATTCTTAAATGGTTTAAAACATAATTTAGAAAAGAGGACGCAGTTATGGATATACTTTTCAATTTCACTAATTTAATGAAATTAGTTCCCATAGTTTGAGCACTACAGTCCCTATCCAAAGGGGGATAGAAACTTCCCTTCAGTAGTAGACCATTTAACTCAGTGGTCAGGGAACAGGGGTAAATTACCCCAAATGGGGTAAAAATGAAATTCCGGGGGGTAATGGACGTCAGCCAGGCATGCATATGAATCTAAGCGATTCCCTGCAAAGACTTGTTCCTCCGCGTGCCCGCTGTCTGCACCTCCGTCTCTCTCTTTAAACTCGGGCGACAAGCCCTGTGGCATGTCTCCGCGCTCTGATTAGCCAAGCCACGCTAATTGGGTAGCCAATGAGGAAGCAGCCTGAGAATTTAGCGTGGCCTTCAGCGCCCTCATTGGCTGGCCGGGGTGGCTGAGAGGCTGAGCGTTCCATAGCAGGACTGCAGTGCATGCCGCCTGCCTCGCTGCATTGTGCACTCATGGGATGGGGCGGCTGGTTGGAGGCGGGGGTCTGGCCATTGAACTTAACTGGTGAGTAAAGGCTTCTGTCTGGGTTTTTAAGCGAGCACAAAAGGAGAAGGAGGGTCAAGCATAGAGGATGAGGCACAGCGCTGTCTGAGACCAGGGAGCTGAGGACTAGGCTTTGTTGCATGTGACGTTCCAAGCGTTCTGATATGCAGCAACAGATGAAATGTTTGGGTGATTGCCTGGCGCTTCCATGTGCGCCTCCAGAGTGCGATAGTTTTCCCCGTCTGTGTCTGGTATTCAGTCTGTGCTGCAATAGTGTCATTAGCAGCTCAAGGTGTTGATCAAGCGCAGGAGAATTTTAAAGGGCAGGAAATAATACACGCTTTACAGAGGGAAGTTTGTGGCTGGCGGATTACAGTACAAATGAAATAAGGGCTGAGCCCACCCCCAAGTAATTCCACTGAGGAACCGCAGATTTGTTACAATATTAACACACACACCCCGCAGTGTCTTCGTACTAAAGAAGCCTCGTGCATTAATTAAGCTCATTAATTAATCAAATAAAAAGCAATGGGTTCCAATATGTAATTTTTTTTCTTTTGTTCTGGCGGGGCAGGGGGGTTGACACACCAGCAGAGCTGAGTTACGAATTTTCCAAATTTCTGACACACCAAGCCCAAAAGCTTCGCCATCACTGTTCTATACGCATGCCCGGCTGTGTGTGTTACAGTACTGTAGTGTACAAGGACCTGATGCAGTGCAGTGCGTCAGGCCCTCGTGTATAACACGCTTCCCTGCATGATGCCCCGGGCCCCGCCTCCAAGTCGGCTCGCTTCTTCAGTAGAGTTGACTAGTTGCTGCGCCATTGAGAGAGACAGGACAGTGTTTCTCCTGAGAGGACACCTATCTTTCACGGTTAGTTTTAGTAAGTACCTGTCTTAAAAATCAAATTAAGGGGGTAACGTCGGCGTATCTAAATATATTTTGGGGTAAAAGGTTCCCTGACCCCTGATTTAACTTAACTATTTCCATGGTTAAATTGTGACCAAGTATTCTTAACCTGAAAAAAGTGAACAATGTCAATGATGCTTTTGCCAAGGAACAGGCTGACCCAGAGTTGCCCATACCATCTCAGACCACTGCTTTGTGCTCACTCACATTATATGTGAGAGTGTGAAGGGCTCACTCGTCCACTGCCTTCAGTGGCTGCTTTTGACACTACAGGTATGTGTCACTACTGATACATGTATATAGAGATGCTATGTAGTACATCACATTTTTCATCACAACAGCTACTAAGGTATACCAGCAAATGTAGAACCTGGAATGACTAAGATTCCAAATCATAAATTAAGCATACCTCTGGCCAGTGCTGAACCTCAAGGAGGGGCAATGGGGACAAAAGTCCTGAGTGATGAGCTGCGCTGGGCTTGGAGGGCGGCAACGCAATACATGTCCACCACCTGCACACTGTTTTCCTGCTTCACCACCACCACCACCTGGCACAATGCAGGGAACTGCTTTGCCACCCCCCCTGAGTCACGGAGAGGACAAGTGCCATTTGGAACAGTATGAAGCAGCTACCTGGAGCTGTTTTGCTTTGCCCAGAGTGGCTCCTCCGCCTCCTAGCTGCTTGTGCCATTCCAAGTGGTGCTGGTCTGTGGCTCAGAGGGACAGGCGCCGCTTTCAGGAACTAATTGTGGTGATGCAATGACATCACTGCAATTACTTCCGGAGCAGGGGAGGCGATGGATCAGGGGTTTGCCTCAAGGCAGGCTTGAAAGAGTTTCTGCCACTGGCTTGAAAGAGTTGCAGATATGAAGATTCTTGTATGATAATGCTCTAGGGCAGGAGCCTCCAAACTATGGCCCGAGGGCCACATCTGGCCCATCACAAGATTTTATCTGTCCTGCAGCAACTTATTTTTTTTCCCAACCACAGGGTTGGACACTTAACATGTGCAATTCTGTCCACCAAACTCCTTTCCATATGGACAGAGTGGTGTCAACCTAGCTAACCCTCATTTTCAGTCACTTGGGCCAGATGCTTGAAGACCCTCAATACCCTTGAAAATTCAACGTCAACCTGAACCCTGCTGATAAAACAAATTGGGTTGCCGCATATTGACTCTTCAACAACACCATAAAATGATTGTGGTGAGGAAATGGTGTCATTTTTGCATATATGTAAACAATTCATAACAAACTGGGTTTCCACAAAGGATCAGGCAGAGATAGTGTGCCATGTGTTGCTCACCTCCACCCTATATACTGTACTAGCTTTTTTTACCCGGCATTGCCCGGGCAACAAATTATCCCAAGTCCGAACGTGGACTCAAACGGCCTTGGGAGCGTCACCATTCATCTTGGCGACCCCAGAAACTACAGATTTGACACGTTTTCGGCCATTTTTGACTATTTTCACATGGGGCCCCCTGTGCACCCCCACCTGTGGGGGCACTAGGAGTGTGTGACACCCGTAGTGTTTGTCCCCAGACTGTAAAACATACTGGTGTCAATCGCTCCAAGCGTTCCAGCGGGTCATGGTGGACATTTTGTTTTGCACCCCTTCTCACCCCCTATGCTGACGGGGGCCGAACCAGGACACAAACAGCGTCGGGAGTGTTGCCGTTAGTCTCAGCAGCCCCAGAAAATATGGATCCAACACCGATTTCGGCTTTTTTTGACCATTTTCACGCGGGGACCCCTGCGCACCCCCACCCCCGGGGGCTCTAGGGGGGCCTGACCCCTGCAGTGTTTGTCGCCAGGCCGCAAGGCATGCGCATGCCTAATCTGGTGCCAATCGTTCCAGGCATTCCAGCAGGGCATGGCGGACATTTTGTTTTGCACCCCTTCTCACCCCCCCATGCCGAGGGGGCCCCCAAACCTGGACTCCAACGGCATCGAGAGCGTCGCTGCTCGTCTCGGCGACCCCGGAAACTACGGATTCGATGCCGATTTTGGCCATTTTCGACCATTTTCACGTTGGGCCCCCTGCACACCCCCACCCCTGGAGGCGCGAGGGGAGCCTGACCTCTGCAGTGTTTGTCGCCAGGCCAGAAGGCATGCGCGTGCCAAGTCTGGTGCCAATCGCTCCAGGCGTTCCAGTAGGGCATGGCGGACATTTTGTTTCACACCCCACGCCGAGGGGGGGCTGAACCTAGACTCCAACGGCATCAGGAGCGTCGCCGCCCATCTCGGCGACCCCGGAAACTACGGATTCAACACCGATTTCGGCCGTTTTCGACCATTTTCAGGTGGGGACCCCCGCGTACCCCCACCCCCGGGGGCGCTAGCGGGGTCTGACCCCGCAGTGTTTGTTGCCAAGCCGCAAGGTGTATGTGTGCCAGGCTTTGTGTCGATCGCTCCAGGCGTTGCGGAGCCTATGCGGACACATCCTTTTTTATATATAAGCTGCTCAAAACAATAAAGGGAACACTTACACAACACA
>JAJKFI010000015.1:18580210-18604765 GCA_029204185.1 Lerista edwardsae | reverse complement strand
GTGACATTGTGTTGTTTAAGTGTTCCCTTTATTGTTTTGAGCAGTGGAGTCTCAGGTGTCGGCGGTGGCCAGGGGAGCCTTTGCTCAGTTTCGGCTGATCCACCAGCTGCAACTGTACCTGAGCTGCTCGGACCTGGCCACAGTGACCCATGCCCTAGTGACATCTAGATTAGATTATTGCAATGCGCTCTACGTGGGGCTGCCTTTGAAGACGGTCCGGAAATTACAACTAGTACAGAACGCGGCTGCTCGGGTGGTTGCTGGGGCACATCGGTTTGACTCTGTCGAGCCATTGCTTCGGCGACTACACTGGCTGCCGGTTCTGTTCCGGGCCAAATTCAAAGTGCTGGTTTTGACCTTTAAAGCCCTTTACGGCTCGGGCCCAGGGTATTTGAGGGACTGCCTCCTCCCATATAATCCTACCCGTACTCTGAGGTCATCTGGGGGGGCCCTTTTGACTGTGCCGCCACCAGGAGAGGTGAGAGGGGTGGCGGCCAGTAGGAGAGCCTTCTCGGCGGTGGCACCCCAACTTTGGAATACCCTCCCCTTAGTTAACTGCTCCCTCTTTGGCGGTATTTCGGCAGGGGCTGAAGACCTTTTTGTTTCAGCAGGCTTTTAGTTGCTGACAGGCTGGCTGGCTTTTTTGCATCTAATCCTTTTTATATCTTTGTACATTTTATGATCCATGGGATTGACTTGTTGTATGTTATTTTTAATATTGTTTTTAATTATTATCTTTTAATTGATGGAATTATTTTATTGTGTTTTAATTTTGTAATGCCGCCTTGAGTGCCTTCGGGCAGAAAGGTGGGGTAGAAATTTAATAAATAATAAATAATAAATGATTTGGGGGGGCATGAAAATGTGTAAATATATTATGTGGCCCTCACACTGAAAAGTTTGGAGACCCCTGTTCTAGGGTGAGGGGGCGGTGATTGCAGAAGATTGTAGACTCGTGTTTAATTTGTGATCAGTAATGCACAGCAATTTTAAGGTGAGTAGCTATGATTGAAAAGGAGAACAAAAAGGAGGAGAAGAAGAAAAAGGAGAATTTTCTGTTAAGTTATGATGTGACCCAGAAACCACTGAAATGTGCATTTTATTTTTCTGGTTGGTGATTAGTAGTAGCAGAAGGAAAAATTGCAGGGTAGAGTTAAAGATGTAGAAAGCAGTAGCCTGCAGTACATAGTCATCTTGGCAATTTAAGGCAAGTAACTATACTTGAAGAAGACAGCATGTATAATTAGATAACCGAATGTGGCATACTGGCTATTAAAGCCAACAGAGTAAGGGTGCAGTCTTATACATACTCACCTGAGAGGGTCCTATTACTGTAAGGAGATATGCATAGGCTTGCTTGTTAGTTATTGTTAAGGAGATATGCACAATCACCCAATCCTATTCATGTTTACTTGGAAGGAGATCCTTCTGAGTTCAGTGGTTCTACTTACTCCCAAGTAGGTGTGCGCAGGATTGCTTCCTTAGGGCCACTTAGGGCTGCTTCATAACCAATGGTACGCTCATACCGCCAGCGCCAGATGTCGAAAAAAGTGCCATAAGGCATTTTAATGCTGGCGATAGCTAAGCAGTGCAGGTGCTGACGCAAAACCACTCGTTGCTGCGCCTCAGCATGGGAAGGATGACAATAAGGTGCTGGTGGGAGTGAGTGTTGACACCAGCCAGCATTGCAGCTTTTCGGGGGGGGGGCAAGGGGAAGGAGGAACTGGGAGATGGGAGGGCAATCCAAGAGGAGGACTGGACCCAGAAGGGGGGCAGAAACAAAGACAGACTCTGCTGCCATATCCTATGCATAACCCTACACGGGCCTCCTTGGCTGTACCCCCACTCAATAGTGGGCACAGATCCAAGGAGATCCATTGGGGCCACTAGGACTTTATGGGTTTCTTTAACTTGAGTAGGTTCTGGAACCTGCCTTGGGCCCATAGGATACAGCGGCAGCCATTTCAGTGCCGCTATTCCTTCGGGTTCTGGGGCAGCATAGGGTGAGGCTGCCCGCCACGCTGCTTCAATGGCTAATGCAGCTTGAGGATCTCAGACCTTATATTCTCATTTTGTTGAGGTAGTTATAAGGAAGAACCTCTCCTGTTCATCTCTGCTTTGAAACAGAACTGGGGTGTTTTGGGGTGGGGAGTAGGGAGCTCTGATCACATATTGATACTTTTGTAGCATTTTCAGATATCAGAATGGCCTTTTCTGTTTCCAAGGCTGCAATCGTGTATGTGTACACACACACACACACACACACACACACACACACACTGAGAGAGAGAGAGAGAGAGAGAGAGAGAGAGAGAGAGAGAGAGAGAGAGAGAGAGAGAGAGAAGGGTTTGAATTCAGTTGGACTTCCCTCCAAGTAAAGAAACACAGAATTGGACTTTCAGTCTGATTACTCTTGAAGTAAGTCCCACTGAAATCAGTAGAATAGTCTAAATAAAGATGCAAAAGCTTGGGCTATAAATGCCAATCAAGCCTTTGAATATCAGTCTTGCATGGTGCCACTAGGAATATAATCCAGATCTTTTTAGAAGCTAGGGTGATTTGATTAATTGTCTTGGCATTACTAGTTAGCTGGACCTGAACTGCAACCTAATATGCTGCTCATTTAGACTTATCAACCTGGTGCTGCCATGGAGCGTCATGGCCGTTCTGATCAGGGTGGACTCCAGACTGGAGAAGGATGATACAAGGATCACTATGCATCAGTGCTGTGCACCAGTGAAGCGATTACTGTTGTTGTTATTAATATAACACTTTTTAGCAAGAGTGTTTACAAATCCCCATGTCTTGGATATGGAAGTTCACAGCTTTCAGCCTCAGCCAAAGCTAATTCACAGAGCTTGGGAAGGAATGAAATCAAACTTGTAAAGTAATTTGTACGTGGAAATATGGAGTAGATTTTTTAAAAGAAGTATGTTTTATTCAGACAGCATGTTTACTTTAGCATGAGTCAATATCACATGGGCTGTTGAGGTTCTCTGCAAGACATGGCCTATACATTATTGCCCTTTAGTTGTAGTTAGAACATCAGCCCTTGATCACCTATTCTAAAACTCTGACTACCCAAATGCAGTCAGAATTTGCATCAAATTGAAAACACCGCTTTCAAGAAAACCCTAAATTGGAAGAATTCTGTGGATTCTTTAATCATGCATTGCATGTCTTCAAATGGCAGAGAAATACAACAGCAACCGTTTTCTATTCATTTTACTCCATGCAGTGAGGGTAAATTCAGACTGGCTTATTTTAATTTTAATAACTGAAGGAGAAAGAGGGAAATCTTTTGAAAACTGTGTGCTGGTCAAAGACTAATGAGAAATCCTTGGAGGCCGAGTCACTGGGTGCCATGGAAACAATACATGATCAAAATCGTATTAGTATGCCTAGCAGCTCTACAAGTGATAGCATGCTCTTCTAATTTTTTTTCTCATTCCAGAAATGAGTTTGATGTCCATGAGGCCAATAGAGACTACATTATGTTAAACAGCCAGACTGTTTAAATAGGCATTCATATATGCAGTAGTCTTGATTATTTTTTTAAAGGATCTCACAGAGTAGGGTGGATAAAAACAAATGATATTTTTTTACAAAAGCACCTTATTTACATTTTTTTGAAGTTTCAGCTATAAGAAGTTACTTTTTGTAAAAAAAAAAATCCTGCTTTAAAATAAAATCCACAGTTCAGTGATCTATGTGATATTGCATGAGACTCTATGATGTATACGCTTACACTAAGAGACCACTCATGCACATAAGCATAAGAAAAACCCTGCTGGATCAGGCCAAGCGCCCATCTATACCAGCTTCCTGTATCTCACAGTGGCCCATCAGATGCCTCAGGGACAGTGGTGTCATCTACTCACCAGTAGACGGTACGCTGGGCGGGACTTAGCATGATCGACAGCCCATCCACTCACTTCCGCTTTCTTCGCACTCCCCGCGCGGCTTTCCCTTGCCTCGGAGGGAGCGCCTGCTCGCCAGGGGGGATGGGTGGGGGGCGCGCCAGGTGCCTGGGTGAGCAGGTGCCCCCTCCGAGGCGAGGGAAAGCCGCACGGGGAGCGCGAAGAAAGCGGAAGTGAGTGGATGGGCTGTCGATCACGCTAAGTCCCGCCCAGCGTACCGTCTACTGGTGAGTAGATGACACCACTGCTCAGGGAGCATGCAGGACAACCAGATACTTGTATCTTGCAGCCACTCCCCTGCATCTGGCATTCTAAGGTAGCCTATTACCCTTGCAAAATCCCCAAGCAAGTCACCAGACTGAGATTGGGGTTTAACTTTATTAAACACAAGTGTAAATCATGAAACCTACTGAACACCCGCCCTCCTTCCCCAGTTTGGGTAGGCAAAAAAACTGCCATCTACAGCCAATTTGGATGACAGAAAAAAAAATTTCTGTGCAAATAAGCTATCAGGTAATACACTGGACAGGAGTCCATGCAAGGTTTTGATCCAGAGCCTCCAGCCACATGCCAGGAGGGATCCTGCAACAAAATGTTTCAATTTTCCAATCCTAAATTGTTCACTTTTAGCACCCAATCATGTTCAACTTTCCAGGGCTGATGACAATGGGATGCATACTGCATTCTGTGGTGGGGGCACAGTCACGGAGGCCTCCTCAAGATAAGGGGGTATTTGTTCCTTACCTTGGGGCTGCACTACAGCTGCATCAGCACTGGAAAGTTGGATTGGATTGGGACCTTATATTAGCCATTAAAGTCTCAAGCAACCAGTTTCTTCCCCTCCCCACACACACACCCCACACCATGCTTAGCTGCTATTACTGCCACCCAAATATTCTGTTATTCCTGGGGCCACTGAGTATGCTCATGCTGTATAAGGCTGTTTGGGGGATGGTTTACATCTCCCTTGGAGTAAGTTCCACTGGCTTCCATGGAGCTTCCTGCATAGTGAATATGTCCCAGATCACACTGCAGGGACTGGGCTGGCGACTTACCTGTATCTCTTTAGCATGCCACACTAGCATCCTTCTCCACACCTTCCTGATATTAAGCTTTATTCTGACATGCTTCAGAGTAAACAAGTCCTAGATTTTACAGACTGCGAAGTACTCATTCAAATCTTTCCAGTAGTTTTCTTTCCGTCTTTCTATGGGGCTTCTTTCAATCTCTTTCCTCCACTCCTTTTTACACATTCAGCTTGCATATCAAATGCATTGTGCTACTCATGCTGAAAATTCTTTTCCTGCCTCGCCCCATCCTGTTACTAGACAGGAAATACGTGAGGGTGAATGAAATGAATGAGTAAGTGCATTGTGAAGATCTTGAGGAGTCCCGATTCTATGTTACAAACCATGGAAAGCAAAATGTTTGGGGGCTTTGCTCCTTCTTGGAGTTGGAGGGTTTTGTTTTTGAAAGCTACTAACTCGTACCCAGATACCTTCACCTTCTTTAGCTACAATCTTCTCAGTTTAGAAATAGAAGAGTAGATTATTAAGGGTGCAATCCTAAAATTGAGTTAGGTTGGCACAAGTCACTAACATGTCTGTGTGCCAGCCTCTTTGAGAGTGGTGCAAACACACTTTGTGGAATGCTTGCAACACTCCTGGACCAGCACTCCAGGTTAGGATTGCATCCTGAGTAATCTATCTAAAATAGTGCTTAAATGGTATACCTACAAAACAACAACAACAACAACCCTATGTTCTTCCTGTTCTCAGGAGGTGAAAAAAGGTACTTCTATTACATGGAAGAAAAAAGAACTTTCATTTATAATTGTCTGATTTATAATGATATTCAATTCAATTAATGGTTGTTCTATCCCAGTGTCAATTGGAAAATAACTTCTTCCCAATTGCTTTCCTGAAATGTTGGGAAAACGTTGATGCCTTTGTTCTGGGAAAAAATAAATAAATACCAAAGGGACAAATAAAAAAACATTAATAAAAAATCAATTATGATATTTAATAAAAGGATTTTAACATATGTATCGTTTGCCCTTATGACTAGCACAAAGACACTGAGCACTGTGAAATCTGAAAAGCTTATTACACGCAGTTAGATGCACAAGCATGTGGACAAAAGTTTGAGACGAACAAAATACTGAAAGCAATCAATCTTGAGTAAACATAGCAAAAGCCAAAGCAACATTTATCTACATGTTTGAAAATGCAGCAGAGAGCAGTGGGTTCACTCAGAATACAAAGTCATCAAGGCAGCCTAGCTAGGAAAGGCAGTGCAAACAAGCACTTTCCCAGAAGGGATTAGTGCTAGTTCACAATGCTGTTTTTACTAACCTCGGATGAAAGCAGCAACCAGAAAGCCAATCAGTATGACCTTCACCCTTCATGATGATGTTGCCATTAGGGAAAGCCCACATTTTCCACAGACGGTCATCACTTCCAGTGACAACAATGTCTTTCCTTGGATGTAAAGCCAGGCTGTGGGGACAAAAGGGGAAGGAGCAGTTAAGAAATGGAATCAAAATGTGTCTTCTTCCATGGAGTCGAAAGAATCCCTGTATCCCATGTCACGAGCTAGAAAGGCCCTTGTGAACAATAACAATTAAATAATTATGAATTACCTAAATTATACTATAGAAACCCTTTTAATATAGCTGAATAAAAATAAAGCACACCAATTATAAGATATTTAGAGCAATCTCAGTTACTATGGCAGTTCTAGAAATCGATTACCAGAAAAAGTTGACCCCAGTAACAATGTTTGTCGATACTGAACACATCATAATTGTTCACAATAGCAGAATACCTCCAAACTCTTACTTGAGACCCCCAGGATACAAGTATATACAGTCTCTCTCTTTCCCTTAACCCTGCACAGCTTTGAGCAACATTTGCAAAGGAAGACAGGCTGTGAGGCCTGTGGTAGAGAGGCTGCCCCAAATCTCTATGTCCAGGTTCTCCACCATGTTGGAGATGGGCTTGGGCTGGAAGAACAAACTACAGTCCACTTCTTGTTCACAGAGTGCATCAGCTTGTATGCTAGGCTGAGGCTGGAGGGTTAGATTTCCGTCCCTGTTGTCATTTTGTCCGTTTTTTGACAGCGTCATCGATTACACAGAAGTCTATTATAGTCTTCTTAAGTGTCCATCTTATTCATTATGGGAGATTTAAAAACAGAAAGTCATATTTATTCCCCCTACACATATCTAAATCAAAGCAAAAGAATTGCTCAACCACCACTACTGAGAACTTGTTTTGCATATATCCACTTTACTATCCTCAATCTGGCTGCATCTATGTGGAACGTTTTCACTCCTTGACTTTTCCTAGACTTTCCGTTAAACCTCTCTCTCTCTCTCACACACACACACACACACACACACAGGTCAGCTATTATATTTTCCAAAGTGCCTTAGAATAACCAGCATTAAGGGTGCTTGGTAAAGATAACATGTATAGCATATCAGAGGAAATAAGCTCCTGCCACTGGGATGTAATGCAAAATTTACAATTCACAGGGTTTTCTCTCCTTCCCCCTCTATTTTAATTACAGAGCTCCTATAAATGTTAAAGCTGTTCAAGAATCATACAGCCAGAAGTGAACACCATTTAATTAGCAGCTGGGTTGGTGACACAAGTACGGTGGGACTGCCTCTTGAAAAAAAGAATCACATTTATCCTCAAAGAGTAACATTAATTAGGTGCCCCTGTCTTCCATTTGGCAACCAAGCATTGTAAAAAAGTTTTGCTTCATCTTTGTTCATGAGGTCTAATGATTTCTAGTACAGAAGACCTAGTATACTCAAACGAAAGTACATAAAAGGGCATAATCACACGTAATAGGAGCATCTTACTCCTTTTACAGAAGGATGCTTTCCCAATACTAACAGCACATAGAGTCGTCTTATCATCTTTCTCTGATACAGTTAGATGCCTACTGAAAAATTAGGAATAATCTGAAACTGCAACACTTGCACATGTACATGGGAATAAATGCCATTGAACATATTGGTACTTCCTGAAGAGTAAACATGTATAGGACTGTGCTATACGTCTCTTTAGAACATGAAGCAAAATGCATACGTGTGCAAAAAAATTTAAATACACGTACAACATATAATATTAGTAACTTGGATTGCAAACTGGAAAATGCTACACAAATGTAGAGAGGCAATTTGAAACTTTGTATTAAAATGTATGATCATAAACTGTGATCACAACCTAAGACTGAGCATATTGGGGAAGGGAAGGAGAGTGAGAACACCTGGAGCTGAGTATACGAGACAGAGTATGATTTGTGCCCCGCCTTCCTTTTCACGTTTTGATGCAAGCCAAAGGGCAAGAGCCAAGGGCTCTTGGCACTTACACCTGGGATCCCAGTCAGAGAGCAGTGCAAGACCCCTGCTAGCACTGACATTAGCATCAGGCTGCACCAACAGTCCTCTGAGAGGGAAGGAGAAAGAAGCAGAAGAAGGCAGCAGTGGCAGCAAGCAGGTCCTCTGCAGGGGCAGCACAACACTTGTATATTCTCCTGGGTATGTCACGCTGCTGCCCACACAGTGCCAACTCCCCCAGCCTGTTGATGCCTTAGCTGGTGAAAGACAACCAAGCAGCAAGTGTCACCAATTGAGGCAGCACAGCAGCAGCAGAGACCTCAGTGGCAGTGGTCTAGAGAGAGAGGCAGTGAGAGAGCCTCACCCTTTTGTGAACTGTTTCCAGGATGATAGGTATTTTCCCTGAGGCATACCTGTTTGTTGCCAAAGGAGTCACCACTGATGGGAGGACACCATATGGGTTGCCCATTTGGTTTGCAACAAGGGTGAAGTCCCTACGTTTCCCCCACAGTTGGATTAGTCTTGGCTAATCCAATGGAGCAGGGCAGTGGCCCATTTAAGGACTCAGATGATCTCCCAGGTGAGGTCCCACTGGTGTATGGTAGCCTATGTAAGAACTAGGCCCTCAAAAAAGGCTTTTACCATTTTTCTTTCTCCTGTTGGTGACCAGTGGGGTGGCACTGGGAGAGGTAGGGTTAGAAAATGATGATCATAGGTTTAAATTATTTTGGGGTGGGCCCTACCGGATAATGTGTTGTATTTTAAATTGTGTGTATTATGTGGCATGGATTTGTGTTAACTGCCCTGGGCATTTGGAAAGGCAGGATATAAATCCCCTTTACTCCAGCACAGTGTCTTTTCTAGTGGCTGTTGTTGGTAGTGGCTGTTCTGCATTTTTTTTAAAATTTAAATCGTAAGCCCTTTTGGGACAGGGAGCCATTTAACTTTATAATTATTTTTTGCTTGTAAACTGCTTTGTGAACTTTTTGTTGAAAAACAGTATATAAATACGATTGATTTCAAATAAATAGAATCATTTATTTTGGAAGTGTATTCCAGTAATGCTTTCGAATTATGGTGTTAGTGAAGACTCTTGAGAGTCCCCTGGACTGCAAAGAGTCCCAATCGGTCAATCCTCCAGGAAGTCAAGCCTGATTGCTCCCTGGAAGGACAAATCCTGAAGCTGAAGCTCAAATACTTTGGCCACCTCATGAGAAGAGAGGACTCTTTAGAAAAGACCCTCATGCTGGGAAAGATTGAAGGCAAAAGAAGGAGGGGGCGGCAGAGGATGAGACGGTTAGATAGTGTCACGAAAGCAATGAACATGAAGTTGGGCGAACTCCGGAAGCTAGTGGAGGACAGGGAGGCCTGGCGTGCTGTGGTCCATGGGGTCGTGAAGAGTTGGACACGACTTAGTGACTAAACAACAACAATTCCAGTAAAATCAATGTTCCAATAATCTCAAAGGGAAGATTTAAAATATATTTCTAGCATAGCTGACAAGTTTTTCCAAAGGGAGGAAAATAACTCCTGAACAACTAGCTGAAACATGCACACACTCTTCCAATTATTCAGATGAGTCTATGTAATTAAGGAAGTTGAATATTTTCAAAGCAAAATACCAAGAGGCAGGAAACATCTGTTAATTTACAGTTTTGTTATGATTTACAAGATTTTAGTAAGCAGTTGCAGATAAATTACATATATTGTTATAAAACAGTGAGCTGTAGTGATTAAAATAATATGCACAGAGAACTGTGATTAGTACTGTAGGTGGTCTTGCTTGAATTGCGCATATTCTCTTACCCAGGGGAAAATGTTTTCAGACACCCCAGTGGTAGCTGAAGTGACAATTGCATAGAAGAAATCTGACAGTACCAGAGCTTGTGTGAAACATGCCACTTACTAGAGCTGAAATGAAAGAATGTGATTATTTGGTTAGAACTGTTTTCAGTATGGAGTTGAGTATGGTTGCCATTTTTTGTTTATCTGTACTTGAGATTTGGTGACCAAAATTCCAGCGCAAGTGAAACCATTACTAATTTTTTACTTGACTCCATCAGTAATTTATATTGTGTAACCTTTGCCACTTTGCATTATATTCATTTTCATAGAGTCCTGAAATAAGCTGTCTTCTTTTTGCAATGGGAAGAAAACAATTGTTCCCAAATGCAATTTTAGCCTGACCAACTTGAAATGATGCAAATTGCTTTTGTAACAGCTCCGATCTGTAGCTTGTTTGGGATTAACATTCATCATTATTGTTAGCAATTCCCAAGTTTCTGTTGCATGGCAGCTTTTTCACAGATGGTTAGAAGCACTGCTGTAGTCGGCACGCATTTATAAAGAATGTGACATGAAACGTGCCACTTGGCGGGTTCTGTTAAATTGCAAAGGTTTATAAAAGAGGGTGTTACTAAATTAATTGAAAGATACAGTATTAATCTGCCAATTCAAATTTCTAAATTAATATGAAAACTGAATGCATTACAATTTTCAAGGTCACTTTTACCTTATTAGTTTTGTCATGTTTACAGGTAGAAGATAAGTTGTATCCCATTTCCTATTATATGTATAGAGCCTTGATCCTGTGGACAGACACTCATCTAAGCAGCTCTTGGGGCTGTGATTCCCTCCCCCATTTGTATGCATACTGAAATTGTGAGAGGCAGAGCCAGCCCTAGAACCTGTGGGGCGCAACTGAAAACAAGTTTTGTGGGGCCCCAGCTTCAGGTCCAGCTACAGCCGAGGTCTGTAGAATCTTAGCGATATAAACAAAATTTATTATAGACTTTATATCTCTATGAAAGCATGGAAAGCAATCAAAGCAATTTATGCTTTAAAAGCGCACGTGAGTTATGGACCAAATTTTAATATAAAACTGCAGACATACAAGCCTACAAGTAAACAAACAACATGTGTAGATTACCTTTGAAAAGTAAATAGTTACAAAGCCACTGTGAAACGATTTGCTAAAAGTATTTTCTCCTGGTGCGGGGCCCATTGGGAGTTGTCTGAAAGTGGCCAAGGGAGAGGGTGCCAGACTTTGGTGCCATTTCTCATTTTGTTCTTGCCTCTCCCCTACTTCTCTCTACTAAGAACAAAAGACACAGTCCAAACTCGGGGAGCTTGTGATTATTTGATCACAGAATTGACTCTACCTTAGATATGAAACCCACAGGTAAGGAAGCAGTGGGGGAACATGAAGTTAGTGTGGAAATTGATGACTGCTCTTGGTCTCACTAGTTGCACCAGAAGACAGAATCAACATTTTAACAGTTCATGCATATTCAGTTTCATTGTGAAGAGCTCCAGAAGGATCTCTCCAATAGGGGGGAATGGGCAGCAAAATGGCAGTTGTGCTTCAGTGTAGACAAGTGTAAAGTGCTCTACATTGTGGGGGGGGGAATCAAAACTTCACATATAGGCTAATGGGTTCTGAGCTGGCTGTGACCAATCAGGAGAGAGATCTTGGGGTGCTGGTGGACAGCTCAATGAAAGGGTCAAACCGGAGTGTGGCAGCAGTGAAGAAGGTCAATTCCGTACTCAGGATCATTAAAAAAGGGATTGAGATTAGCCAATATCATGCCATTGTACAAATCAATGGTAAGACCACATCTGGAGTACTGTGTACCATTCTGGTTGCCACATCTCAAAAAGGACATAATGGAACTAGAAAAGGTGCAGAAGAAAGTGACCAAAATGATTACTGGCTGGGGTACCTCCTTTATGAGGAAAGGCTACAACATAAAGGCTCCTGAAGGGGGACGTGATTGAGAGAACAATCCTATACCGGCGTTGTGCCGGCCCTACGCTCTTACGCCAATCCAGTATAGGCATGCCAGGGGTGTAATGGGGCGGCGCAGAGGGCAGCAACAGGAGTGGTGATGGACGAAAGCCATTGTGCTGTATCCTATGCCTCAGCCCCAGTGGCCCCAATTCAGACCACTGCTGCTCACGTTCACCAGTAAATCAGCAGGCCCAGATCCGAGCAGCCCTATAGGGCTGGCTGGAGCTTACCCAGGTGCAAGAGGAAAACCTCCCCTTGCCCTGCACTGTGCTGCTGCTGCCTCCTACTGGGTTTAGGATGCAGCCCTGCTGCGTCGGCCGTACTAGGCCAATGCTGCTAAGGAGTGGGCTGTGAGACATACAAAATTATGCAAGGGGTGGATGAAGTGGGTTTTCTTTTCGCTCTCTGAGAACACCAGAACCAGGGGACAGCCATTAAAATTGAGTGTTGGAAGGGTTAGAATAGATAAAATACTTCTTTTTACCCAGCAGGTAATTAATCTGTGGAACTCCATGTCACAGGAGGTGGTGCTGGCATCTGGCCTGGGTGCCTTTAAAAGGGAATTGGACAGATTTCTGGAGGAAAAGTCCATCACAGGCTATAGGCCATGATAGGTGGTGCAACTTCCTTATTTTAGAAGTAGGCTACCTTGGAATGTCAGGTACAAGAGAGTGGCAACAGGCTGCAGGCATCCTGTTGTCTTGTGTGCTCCCTGAGGCATCTGGTGGGCCACTGTGAGATACAGGAAGCTTGACTAGATGGCCCTTTGGCCTGATCCAGTGGGGCTCTTCTTATGTTCTTAAGGCAGGAAAGATGCTTTCTCCTGCCATATGGAGCCTGCCCTTCACAACACAAAGACAGAACATGGGGGGGGGGGGCACTAAGGAAAAATGCCGGGATCAATAGCCTTTTGGCTAACAGGGATTAAATCATGTTTCACAATAATTGCAGAGCTACCAAATCTGCTCTTTTGAGATTTCAGTATTAACCAACTTTGTATCTACAGTATATGCCAAGCTTCCAGTTTGTAGCTTCAAGTGTTTCTTGATTATGCTGGTATATATTTTCAGGCTCAACCTTTGAAGAAAAGTGATGGTCTTTCCTTACACTGTGATGAAAACAATAATAATCCATACTCTCTCTTCACAATGATTCATCCAGGTTATGGATAGCTTCATAAGAGAGAAATTATGGATAGCTTCAATGAGAACTGAAAGCGAGGGGAAGGTTGAAATATGAACACAGGAAGCCACTTTATGCTTCATCAGGCTATTGGAAAACCTAAAGTTCATCATATTGACTTGCTCTCCAGGGTTTCAAGGTATTTTCCCAATCCTACCTAGAGAGATACTAGGGATTTGAACCCAAGGCCTTTTGTTCACACATCTTGAATTCAACCACTAAGTTGCCCTTTCCCATTGAATAGCAAACAACGGTGAAGGGCAAGTTGGGATAGTGCAAATATTTCACTGCTACATTTAACAAAGCCTTCATAGTAAGTTATTGCAACTTCCTGGAACCTCAGATACAAAACAGAATCCGCTGCTGTGATTGAGTTGCTGATCTGACAGGGTTACACTGAGCTCTTCAACCACTGAGCTCCTCGTCCTGCGCAGCCAGTCTCTCCAGGACCCTTGGCTCACAGACGTATTTCAGCTTTTAGGTTTAGGCACCTGCAACTAGTAAGACTGCCCCAAAGAGTCTCAGCTGTCCCTCAACCATCAACCTCAATCTTGGGTTCTACTTTAATCTTACTTCACGGCACTATTTCCCATGAAAAAGTCAAACATCAATTCTTCAGCAGAAATATCTTTATTTAGAATAAGGCACAAAAGAGGAAAGCCACTCCCACTGAAAGCCGGCAGAGCTTTTCAGAGGGCTTTCCCGGTTAGCACACATAGCACAAACATAACAAAATCTATTCTAATTCTGCTAAGAAACTCTCACCATCCTTGGGATTCGGAGTGACAAACCTCCCGGCCCTTGGTGGATTAGGACCCTTAACACAAAGAAACCTTCCCAATTATAGGGCTTCCATGACACCCCACGAGGGACACCCACCAATAACTTACATGCAACATTTTGAATAACAGATAACTAACCAATCCCATTTCATGTCACATAGGTGGAAAGTTACCGGTTCTGACCCAGGTGTGGGTAATTTGGCTCCCTTCTGGTATCTCCTGTTCAAGGATGATCCTACAAGGAGTCTCTTTTGATTTAATTTATGCCCCAGCTGCAAATCTCTGGTGTTATCTGCACTTCAAGGTTGCCTCTGCATAGTTTCACTTTGCAAGTGTGAATAACATCACTTACTGGGAGCCTGGCTTCTTTCTCACGGTTTCTTTGATCTAACTTTCTTACTCACAAGGATGTGGAATTACAATTTATTTTCTAAATTCTCTATTTAACCCTTTCCACCTTGACAGCTGCTCCATGAGCATTCAGGGGTATCCAGTAAGCCCCTTGGCCTCCCTCTTACCTCAGTTCACATTTAATAGTGTCAGGCAGAAAGCACAGCATGTAACCCCACACAAGTTGTCACAGGACTGATTTCCACAATGCTTTTCACATGAAATTTAACTGGCTTGGCAGCTGAATCTCCTCTGAAACACAATCCATAGATTACTCCATCATGCATCCATATTGGGTAGTTCACCACCAGACAACCACATGGTCACTTTGGTTTGCTGTGCAATGATCTGCACATGTAGGGAAACTACACAATGGGCTACCCAAAGCTCAGCATTCAGCACATAGCCAATAGGCAATTTCCCTTTAATAGGCAAAAAGTAAATTGGCCTAAATTTGGAGAAATTTGAGGTGAAAATAGCTCAGAAACAAAAGAGTTTCTTGAGTCCCGCCCAAGAACTTCAGTATATCCAGAGGAAAGTTTTCATTTTTTCCCTTTCAAACAGCAGACAACTTGCTATATGGCTCACTGCTTTTATTTAAGAGATTTATATCCTGCATTCCCTTGCTGAAGCAAACACCCAAAACAACTTTTGAAAGCTTCCTCATTTTCTAGAGTGGATGTCTAGGTAATACAGGAAGAGGTATTCAAAAACATAGCTCAATCCTAAACCCCAGCCCCCCCCCCAGAGGAACAGTGGTGCCAAAATGGCAACTGCTGTACCTTATGGGACCAGGACAGCCGCTCTTTGGGGAAAGGGAATGTTTGTTTCCTTACCCCATGTAACACCCTGGCAGCCCCAATGGCAGAGTCTGCAGCCTTCTCCACCCCCTCCTGGGCCTGATCCTTCCTCCGGCCTGCCTTCCCCTTGCCCAGTTCCATGCTCCCCACGCCCCAGGAAGCCTTACTGCCAGCGGCTCCATTGTGTCATCTTCCTGGCACTAAGGCCCACAGCAGACAGTGTGTCTGTATCACCAGTGTCGGAGTGCCTTATGGCCCTTTTGCAACCCCTGGTGCCTGCAGTACGAGGGTACCGCTGGTGCTATTGTCAGTAGAATTGGGGCCCACAATGAGTTATGTAGTCGTTCAGTTTCTCTCCTTTTCTTGGAAGTTTTGATCAATTTAAGAAGATCAACATGAAAGATGGATTTCAATCTCAAAGGGCAGTACAGTGAATCGTACTGGCACTTTCAATAATTAAGAATGGCTTTTATGAATGGATGGATTTTATTTCAGCTTAAAAAATTTCTGCCTTTGTTTAAACTAATTTTGGTGGTAAACTAACCTTTTTTGTTTTCATCCAGTTTGAGGTTTGACATTTCACAGATCTGCAGACTATTATATATCTACTGCATGACATCATCAAAAACATTTCTTTTAAGGTCAAAGAATTATAGCTTTCTGACATTTATAGTGGTTATAAATTTTACATTTCCAACTATCAGGTTACAGGGCTTTCTCAGCTACTTCATAGGTTTCTAATGGCCTGGCATTGTCCACACTGCACAAATTCAACTGGGCCATTGTTCCCTGTTGTGGTAAATGGGATTCTTCACCTTAATTAGGAAGCCCTTTGTGTGTGACAAGGAATTGCTTGCCTTATAGTCAGTCCAATTGACTGCTGTAATACGAAGCAGGATTGTACCCAACTGTCATAAATGGCTCTGGGGCAGTACATGCAACGTGCCATCAGCAGGCCACTCCAAGCTACTGCCACAAAGCAGTGGCAGCATCAAAGGAGAACTGCTGTGACCAGTGGACTGCACTGGAGCAGGTGGGCTGGCACAGGGGGTAGGGAAGGGAGGGGATGGCAGGGGAATAACTGGGCAGTATGGGGGAAGGGCAGGATGCAGGGAATGATATGGAGGAGGCAGATCTCAGTGGCATGTGCAGACTACGTATCCTTCCCAAATATAGGCTCTACATTGGATGGAGGCTCTAGCCAGCTCCTAACTTGTGCTCGATACCACGCAGCTAGGCCAGCCTCCCTGCTCCAGCACAAGTTAGGATTGCGCCTTCAATGTAATTATAGTTCACATGTATGATTGAGAAAGGCCTATTCCCAAAAAGGAAATAAAGAGAAACATCTCCCAACTGAATGAATTAATAATTAAGAAAATGCATGTGAATACCCCATTTTATTGGCAAGGCTATATGTAAAATTAAACTAATCTAAGCTGTGCTCCATTAGTCTTCCTACCATATGAAGTAATTTTTTTTGCCAACATTAGTCTTTAAACTGTGCATTGCAATCTTGTATAATTACCATGCTAATGATATTTTTTCTGTGACAAATAGACTGTGTCCCCTTTCTTTTAAAAAGGGTAACCACTCAAAAAAGCTTCTCTTGTGTTCTTCAGTAAGGAAAACAGGCATGAAAGCCTGCAATGAAAGCTTTTTTGTTTTAAAAAGACACCCACTCAGATAGAATTATATCAAGAAACTATAAGGAGATGTTAGTGAAGCCCCAGTTCACAAATGAACACAAGGATGCTCAGATCCAATTGCATGAAGGCAACATACAATTCTTTCCCTCCCTACATAGCCTTGTAGTTCTGCATTTGATATCCATTTAAGCATGGAAGATTTCAAACTATAATTGACCCAGAATGTCTAGGAAGTCTCTTATCAAAATCAAGCAATTGGATACAAACAAATAATAAAAACTGCTTCTACAGAAAAATGTCAGAATGATGCTTTTGAAAACGATTTGTGTGGTGTTATGTGAGGAGTCATTGGGTTTAACTTCAAGACCCAGATCACAAGCCAATATTGAAACAGAAATATGGCATTTGATACTATTCAATCATTTTAATGTGCATTGGTTATTTCTATGCTGCATTATTTTCAGAATGTTTCCATGAAACCAGACAGTTAAGAGTAGAGTTTGATGCACAGGAGCTGTACTCACAGGAAATCACTTCTCTGAACCTTAACAATTATACTGTTTCAGAATGCCTTATGTATAACAATATTCTTGGGCAGTGTAATCAACAACATACTGCTAAATGAGTCACACCCATAATACAGATGACATTAATTCTTGCAGCACCGCTACATAGTTAACTAGACATTGATGTGAATATTGCACACTCAGGCCTTGCACTCACACAAAATTTGGGAGTACAATCCTAACCTGAAGTTAGGACAGCATAGTTAGGCCAGCAAAGTTTGGCTGGCACAAAGGATGCGGGAAAATATGTTTGGACCATGCTCGGAGTCAGAGAGGCCAGCACACAGACATGTGCCATCAACCTTGACTATGACAGTGGTCCAAACATACTTTATGCTGGCCCTTATGCTGGCCAAAGTTTGCTGGCCTAACCAGAGGCGGATTTACAGGGAGGGCAAAGCTCTAAGTGTTGCAAGGAGCCTTACCCTGTCATGTAAATCCCTCCTCTCCCTTGCTGCTGTAGCCAGTAAGCAACGCCAAGATGTTGCTGTTCCCTGTGAGGATTGGCTAAAACGGTGCAGGAGAGGAGTTATTTCCAGTGCAAGGTCTTGCAAGACTTAGAGCTTTGCCCTCCCTTAGATCTGCCTCTGGGCCTAACTCAAGTTAGGACTGTGCCCTGAGTGAATGGAAAGAAAGCAAGTAAAGCTTCCCAATTCTAACTCGAGTTTTCATATTTTGGCCTTACTCATGAGAGTTGAGTCTTGCATGTCAATGGCTCTGCCTGACTTGTGACTTGAGCCACTGACTCGGAAATGCAGAGTCATTTCAGCAATTCAATTCAGTGAGAATGATCTCACTGAAGATGGTTGATTTTCCTGCACTCCAGCAGCTGAATTTTGTTCCCAGGCTCCATGTGGCTGGCACCACGAAAGGAGTGTCTTTTATTTATTTAGGGGATTTCCAAGGGTTCTCCCTGCATGTAAATTAGTTTTGCATTACATTATGATTCCTGCCTGATGCAACCTGCCCCCTCTTTTATTTTTATTATTATTATTATTATTATTTATTGTCATTGCATTACACAACGAAATTCACTGAAATTCACTGACACCCGGAGACCAAAACCAACGCACACACTAAGCTCCCAAACAATCCCCCCACATCCCCCCACCCCCCACCCTCCCTTAAAATTCCTCCCCTAAACACAAACATGCACACAATAGACAATAGTACAGGATTTTTCTTTTTGCTGACCCTGTCGGGATTTAAACCAACAAACTCAAGATCTCTAACCCATGCTACAGGAACCTTACCCATTTGAAATATTTTGAGTATTATGAATACTTGACCAAAGAGAGGGGTTATAGCTGGGGTTATCAGATACCAACAGGGATAGAATGCCTATATCTTTAACCATTATATAGAAGGGGGGATTTTTGACTGTTGCAGCTTTTGAAACTCTGCCATGATGAGCTGTAGCTGCCCAAATTCCCTCTTTTACACAATACTTAAACGTTTAGGCACTCTGTCCCTGTTTGTATCTGGTAACCCTAGCTATAAAGCCAGGAATTCAACAGAACCAATTTGTAGAGAGGCAGGAGATTAAGCTACTATTTAAAACACATACACACCAGGTTTGATGTCTCCACATAATGATTGGTTCTTCTATTTAGCAAAGCAAACGTCCCCCCACCCCCACTTTGGAATATAAGGCAATCTCACAGACAGATCTCACAGGGTAGGCTTTCAAGAACTAAATGTTCCATGGAATGGAATGTTCCATTACCCTCCAATAAGATGGAGGTTAACAGGGAATGGTGAAGCGTTTGCCCTGGAGATGGATTGCCCTGGAACTTGATTGAAAGGGGGTAAAGAATCTGAACTGCACCACAATTTTTGCAGAGATCTGCAAGGTGCTTGTGCAGTTCTGTGTACCATTCTTCCTTTCTGTGCAATGGAATAACCCAAAGGGAGGGAGGGAGGGAGGACAGAGGAAGTGAGGAAATATTGTATGCAGTTGTACAGTACTGTTTGAGGTGGCAAGCCTTAAGACTTAGTGGCAGCCTGCCTGCCTGATTGACATGGCAGTGGGGGAGGAGGAAGATTGTTATACTGAAAAAAAATGAAGGGAAAGAGAGGTGATTTTGCCATGGTCCTTTGCATTCTCCTCCTGCTTGGTGCTCCTCTGGGCTTCTCCTGCCCTGATCTGTGGACAGGACAAGGAGACTAGCCATGCTTCATTTTCAGGTACAAAGAAATTTCTATAAGGTACAACTAGGACAAAAAACAAAAACATGGCTTGATTGTTCTTCCTGTTTAGCAAAGCAATCCCCCCTACTTTGGAACAGATTCTCCACTTTAAGAATTTGTTCCTTTGCATCAGAGATTAGAAAGCCAGCAAGGTATAATCATTAGCCTAGATAAAGGTTAAAGATTTCCCCATGACCAAATGGTCTAGTCGTGACTGACTATAGGGGCGGTGCTCATCTCCGTTTCTAAGCCTGTAGAGCCAGCGTTTGTCCGAGGACAAGCTTCCGTGGTCATGTGGCTGGCATGACTCTACACCGTAGCGCACGGAACGCCATTCCCTTCCCACTGAAGTGGTCCCTATTTATCTACACGCATTTTTAGGTGCTTTCAAACTGCTAGATTGGTAGGAGCTGGGGCAAGCGACGGGAGCTCACTCCATCACGTTGTCTTGAACTGCCAACCTTCTGGTCAGCAAGTTCAGCAACAGCGGTTTAACCCGCAGCACCACCATGTCCCTAGTTAGCATGCTGGACTTAAGTCATGAACGTTGCAAGTTTGAACCCTCCCCTCAGTGAATTGAAAACAGACTCTAGCAATCAGGGATCGAATTGCCACAGGTGCATGCTATGACTCATGCACAGGTCAAGTCACGGGGTGGGAGTGGAAACTCCTGAACTGACTCGACTCAGATTTCAAGTCTTGTTCCAAACACTGCCTGTTTGCTAACTAGAATAAGTGAGTATCTCAAGCCGCCACACATTATGGATTCTTACTGCCACCCTCATTTCCCCTGGGCTTCCTGAAAGCTTTCAAAAATGGTTTAGAAGCCACGTGTACAGTTAAACTGCTGTGAGTTGTCAGTCAGAAGCATAACTGAATGCTAGTGTTTTTCAAGTAAGGGAGTCTTAACAAAATTGTCAAGCAGAGCAATGTGTAACACAGAAACAAACCACAACTCCCTCTCATCATCAAAATACATAGTTATGCCATATTCAGGGGCCTGAGTGCCTACTGGATCACAAAGAAAACAGGGCCACTTCAAATAAGACAGTGGTTTGGTTTCTACATGCTTGGGGAACTCCCTAGATACGCAGAAGCATGTATATTCACAAATTAAAGAAAAGCTTTGTGATAGTGCAAATCCCAACAGCACTGGTGGGAAGACAGAAGCCTTTCCTTAGATGCCAACAGCTGCACACCAGAGCAGGTAAGTCTGGTGTAGACGGGGGACACACACGGCAGAACAGGGCGGGAGAGAGTGTCAGTGGCGGTGAGGGTGGGCAGATCAGGTAGGGGAAGGCTAAGTGATGTTTCCTCTTTCCTGGTCCTGAACCTCTTTAATGTTGCTCAGATTTTTCATTTTCATAAACCTTTATTGGCATCAAAAAAAAGAAACAAAAAGGATTTACAATATCAATCGGAAAGAAGTATAAGGAATAAGACAAATAAAAAGAGGAAGGGATGAAGGAAAATAAAGAAATTAAAATAGTACATCAGGGATGTTTTGACTTAAGGACCATTAATAAAAATTCTGCCACTGCATTGGTAAGGGACACATGACCATCACCCAAAAGGAGAGACGGAGTCAGTTGGTGAACCGATGAGTGAAGACACTAAGGGTTCAAGGTAATTTACACGCAGTGCTTGAAGGCTGGGACAGTGACACAGAATATGTGCCATAGTGTCCGGTTCCAACTGGCAAAACCAGCACAATCTGTTTCCTTGGGGGATGTTAAGGAATCTACCCGTATGAAGGGCAGAGGGAAAGATGTTCAGCCTGGCGAGCATAATGCTTGAAGTTCCTTGAAGTAATTAGAAGAGTGACCAAATGAAGGCGGAAGACCAAAATACTGAGGAAAACAAGTGGGATTAATGGAAGAGAGTAGGTGATGAGTTTCAAATTCCCAGAGCTTAGATTGAATGATTACATGGGCCCTATTGAGATTAAGATCCGCAAGGGATTCAGGTGATAAAACTAGGGATGAGAGTTTGGCTTCTACAAGACTGAACCACCTAGATGAATAGGAGTCTTTGAGAAGATCGTGGAGAAGAGAGACGGGTGCGCATTTAAAAGGATTCGAAGCCAGAACTTGAAAGTAAGTGACCACGCAATAGTGGTGGGCAAATGGGTCCCAAGTTCAAGGGTTAGAGTAGATAATCTGATTAAATTTGGGACCCCCCATGTTGTTCAGATTATATTTATTTGGGAATACTGACTTTCGGGCCAAAGTTTTCCATATTTACATTTAAATTGAATTAATTTATATTAATTATTTAAATTAAAAATGACAAAATCTGTATTTTTAAAATTTTATTTTATAAATTTAAATTTCCCTTGAAAAGTTAGCAGCTGTGGGTAATGATAGCTTGGTTCTTCTGCTGATAAGTTTCTTGTTGCAAAAAAACCAAACCCCAGTCATCTATTTAGAGGCACAACTACACTATCAAAACGTTGAATTCCATAGAATGCCACATTTATGAAGAGAGGGTTTTTTATATATTTAAACCCTGGGTATATTACACTTTTCCTCCACTTATTTATCATTTGGCAGTATGCAACAGGCATCCCACAGTTACTTGTGTCAGTGAGATACCCAAACTTTATTAGATTCTATCCCATGGGGAAAATTGCAGCATTTCTTATGAATTGACTCTACAGCACTGCTCTGCTGAAATAAAAATCTTGACTTGTATATAGAATATTTTGGGAGGAGGAAGTTCCTAAAAACAAAATAGAGACTGAAATACACAGGTACCTCTTGATTTACGTGTGAGTTGAATTCCTGTGTGTATATTAAAAAAAACCTATAAATTAAAAGTATTTTTGCTATAGTATTATAAACATTCTCTTTTCCCCAATATGTGTGCAGCCAAACCTAACTTCATCTTAGTTTCTGGCTAACATTTATGAGAACCAGGCGGGACTCCACGAGCAAGGGGTGAGGTCAGACTGAACTCTTAGGAGAGGTCATGCTAATTACTGATTAGGGTCAGGGGAAGGAAGGAAGGAAGGAAGGAAGGAGCCTGTGGGACATCTGTGTCTCCTTTCCTCTGTCAGTGTTTCTCAAACTGGGTCGGGACTCACTAGGTAGGTCATGAGCCAGTTTTAGGTGGGTCACATTGCACCTCGTGCAGCCATAATGGAAAATATGGGAAGATGGGACACTGGAAAGGGGGACGGCTGTGTGGTTATTTTGCTTGCGTCAAGGTTATAAATTAGGTTTTTTTCTTTCTGATTCACTGTTCTTTTGGAAAATGGCAGAGAAATAACCTAAATTATTGTTGAATTCTCAGAAAAGCAGAAGACTTTGGCATCACAATGATGGTACTTCCAACCATGACACCACTTCCGTTGGGTCCCAGACAGATTGTCATCCTAAAAAGTGGGTCCCAGTGCTAAAACATTTAAGAATTGCTGCTCTTGGTCTTGAAAATCTGAGTGTTCCATTCTGACAAATTACTGAAAACAAAAGTCCTGCTGTATTGTAAATTACGTTTCGAATAGGCCAATGGCCAGATCGCAATACAGGCATGCCCTGGTATCCATTGATTCGGTATCCACTGTTTCAGTTATCCACAGATACCATGGATACTGGGATGCCTATTAAAAAGATAGGGGGACATTCAACAAATTTCCTTTTTTACCTTGTTGGAGCAAAACCACTGATGATCCATCTCATGTGAAAATTATTTCACATCCAGCTCATGTCTTAAAATCAGTCTTGTCATCATACAAGCAATGACATTAGAAAAAGATGAGTGACTGGTTGAACTGCACTTCCTGAGTATAGCCAGAAGGAGGAACAAATACATTTCACTAAAACACAGTTTGTATGAGTAGCATAGCGCTCCTTGTATGCTACTATGAAGAAGCATAGTAGTAGAAGAAGGGCAGTAGTCGTATTCAAAAGTACATACATACAATTATGTGAATTCTTGTTTAAAATTTACACTTAACATCTACAGTTCAATAACGTTTTGTGGCATACTCAGAGCACAATCCTATACCCCTGTTGCGCTGGCGCTAAGCTCTTGCGCCGGTTGAACGCTGTCACAAATGTGCCATCAAGCACGTCCGTGTCGGTGGTATAGCCCTGGACCAGTGCAAGCAGCAGTGCTAACACTCGGGTGCTGCCACGACCATCAGCACCGGCCGTCCACCAGTCACACGTTGGCGGCACTCGGTTGGCACAGGGCCTCTACAAGGGCATTCCAGAGGCATGCCGGGAGGCATAACTGGGTGGCACCGTGGGAGGTGACGCAGGATGGCCGTAGTGCCATATCCTAAAGCCATTCCCAGCCAAGGTGGCCCCGATTCAGGTCACTCCTGTCCACGTTGACCTGCGCCTGCAAAACAGCAGGAGCAGATCCGAACAGACCCATAGGGGCAAATGGGGCTTATGTGGGTGCAAGGGGGAAACCTCCCCTTGTTCTGCACATTGCTGCTGTTGCCTCCTAATTGTCTTTAGAATACAGCCGTGTTATGTCAGCCTTACTTAGGATTTGGCTGTCAATTTTTTTCCCTGCAGGATTCCTGAATTTATCTCCCAGAAAAAGGAGTAGATCCCACTGATTTCAAAACTCATTTTAGTACTTGTCTAAGATACAAAGGAGGAGAAAATAAAGGTAAACACCTTGAGCTTCAACTTCTTTAGACTGACTCCAAGATAACAAAAACACTACTAATTCATTTTTGCCACTAAAATCTCTGGCATTGTCAATTTTAGATTAATATAAAGAGACAATTTTTAAAGCTCATTTCCGACTAAAGAGGTTTTAACACCACAAAACTGCTTTAACAGAAAATACAAATGTTGTCACTTCCAGCTGTCATTGTACTCATGCAGGTTTTTTAAAAAAGAAGTCTCCTGTGTTCTTTTTAACACACACACACACACACACACACACACACACACACACACACACACACACACA
>JAJKFI010000015.1:18535577-18571989 GCA_029204185.1 Lerista edwardsae | reverse complement strand
ATTATTATTATTATTATTATTATTATTATTATTATTATTATTATTATTACATTTTAGCACAAGGTTATAACAGTGGAAACAACATTTTAGCAATCTGAAAAACATTTGATTGCATAAGTGCTAGCATCAGCATTGTACTTAGACATTTAAGATTATTTCTATCTTTGTTTTTGTTCTGTTAGTAGGACCTTGTTGAGCTATGTCTGCCGTTAGCTACTGTTACTGTTCTCTTTTCAGGACCAGCTTGACCTGGAGCCAGAGCGGCGCCTGTTCTTTACTGTTTTAGCTTTTGCTTGGCTAAGGGAAAAGGAAAGGTTTTTGCTGTTGTGCCAGAAGCAAATACATTGATTTAGCATTGATTCTAATTTATTGATTATACTTTTATATAAGAATGCAGCCTTTCAATATGGCCTATCACCAGCTACTCCATGTGGCCCTGTGGCAGAGATTCCATGAGCCGGAGACAGCAGGGTGAACCAGGCAGCCTGGCTAGACCCTGACTGTGGGGGCACAAGCAAACAAACAAACAATATTTATATACAGCTTTTCAGCACGAAGTTCACAAAGCGGCTTACAGGATGATGATGATGACGACGACGACGATGATGATGATAAATAAAGTTAAATGGCTCCCTGTCCTGAAAGGGCTTGCAATCTAAAAAAATGCAGAACACCAGCAGCAGCAGCCCCTGGGGAAGACACTGTACAGGATGAATAGGGACAATTACTCTCCCCTGAGAAACTGAGAGTAATATGAGAGGAACACCACTTAGAAAAGTACCTCTTGCCCAGTTAGTTGGGGTACTTGCCCATGAAGGGGGGCTGAAGTAGATAAACACCACTAACTCATAGTCCCATCCATGTCTCTACCCTGTTTCGGCCTGGCCACTGGCAGGCGTTGTGGTGGCAGCTAAGGTTTACTGGTGGGTTGTTGCAATATGCCTCTGAATGCTACCTGTATTTCACTGGGGGGGGGGCTTTTGCCTTCATGCACTGATTATGGATGTCCTGAGATCACCTATCAAGTTTCAAACAAAATGCTGGACTAGATGGCCCTAAGTCTGATCTAGCAAGGTTCTTATGTTATCCTGTTTATCATCTTCTCTATTTTGAGCTGGCTTTATCTTGATCTGGCTTTAAATAAACCTTCTAATCCAGTAGCATTGGGACCCACCTAAACAAAAAAAAAAGGGGATCCAGTTTACCAGCCACTGAAGCCACTGTGACTATAATGGTAATTGGGCAGCAGTGCCCCTCCCAAGAAGCAGGTTGTTTAACCCTTGATGCAGATGATCTAATCTACCCTGTCGGTTTTGTGAACCACACAAAAGTGGGTTGTGACCCATTGGTGAGCAATGGATTCACAATTTGGGAACCACTGTTCTAGTCATTTTACTTACTTATCTGAGGATTTCCATTCCATTTTTCTACCACTACCCCTCAGTGCCCCCAAGACCACTCACATCATATTATCAAGAAAAAAATACAATAAATCTAGCATTTTTTCATGTTGTTACTGTATAATTGGTTTTTAGTATATTGTTAGATTTATTATTATAGTTAGATTTATTTAGCATTTTTTCATGTTGTTATTGTATAATTGGTTTTTAGTATATTGTTAAGCTAAGAGCAAAAAAGCAACACAGTATGGGGGACCAACTTAACCAAAATGCCTGACTGAACAGAAAGTTCTAACCAGCGGCAGAAAGGCACCGACAAGGGAGTCAAGCAGGAGGGAGTTTCACAATCTGGGTCTGTGACTGAAAAGGCTCTTCTATGTGCCTACCCCTATGAGACATCAGAAGGACAGGGGACACAGAACAGGTCTCCGCTGTTCATATGTTCAAAATTCATATGGGGCAGATTCATATGGGGAGAGACAGTCATATATAAAGAAGTCAGGGAACAATCAGTCACATACAGAGAAAAAGAAAAAGTCATTTCTTTCTTTTATTCAATTAGGGACAAGCTACCCAACCACATGAGTGGAGGCACATTTCCAGCTGGCACACACACAGGTGCAATCTCATCTTTGCCAGTTTTTTTTTAAATTGTCTACATGTTGCTGGCATACAAAGGTCAATAAACGTGTATTTTTCACACACTGTTGAAATGAGCTTCATATAAATGCTGCCTTTCACATATAATTCCTAATTCAAGGTGCTAGTCCCCTTCCCTCTAGCCATAAAACTAATCATTGGCATCTTGTTCGTTCAAATCTACTTTGCACGTAAACAACTTGTCAGACAGCCTTGCCCACAGGGTGAAACAGATAATCACAAAGTAAATAGTCAGAATAATGCTTATGCAGCTTTACATATTCTTACTACATGTTCTGAATACCTATTCCTATAAATCCCTACACGGCACAGTAATAGTAACAGTGTGTAGCTATACAGGATTTATCAACAAATACATGGACAAGTTGATCCAACTGTTAGCAATACCAGGATCCAGATTTTCAAATGCTTCCATGGACTGGAATACAGGAAGGTAAAGGAGGCATGGACAGGATGACCAGACAACCTGGGTTTCTCAAGATAATCCCATTTGGAGCGGGGGAAACGTTCCATGTCCCAAACGTTTCCCCTCAAATTTGTTAAAAATTTTTTGCCAACCTGTCAGGCTTACACCACTCACCTGACTTTAAGGCTGACATCACCAACTTGTCTCCTTCAGTGGTGGCAGCATCAGCCCACATCACCACCCCACACGACCTCCTTCACCAGCATCATGTCCATCTTTGTCCACTCCTCAATAAGCAGCCGCTTTCTATTCTTAATGCGCCTTCACACACGTTATCCTCCAGCTTCACATGCACATTTCCTCCTAGCTGGCCACCATGAGAAAGAAGGAACAAGTGTGGTGACTGGCCTTATCGCAAGTGAGGCCAGGTGGTGTGAGTGCCAGGTGCATCAGCAACAGATAGCGAAGACAAGCACCTGCAGTGGCACAAAACACCTCTGACCAGTGACTGGCTCAAATGACCAGAGCTCAGTCTGGCCGTGGAACGTGAACAAGAGCCTCGGAGCCAGTCAAAGGGAACTTCAGCAGAACCAAGGAGAGAAAGAAAGGCAGTTGCTTGCAGGAAAAGCAAAGTGGGAACAAGATCTGTGCTGCTGGGACTGGCTGTAGGCTTGCAGGTAAGGTATGGATGAGAGGGCAAGGGCAGCTCTTCTTTGTAAACAAAAAGTTTGTACAAGCCAAACCTCATTTGAAAGATCTGACTCTTTTATCATCTGTTGATGAGAAGGATAATTAAGGATCTCCCCCTTTCTTCCCTTACAGTACAATCCTATGTACTGTAGGTCTACTCAGATGAAATAGGACAATCCTGTGCATGTGTCTACTACACAATCCAGATTCGTACCATAAGCAGAAATGGGAACCAAAAACTGTGCCCAAGTTGATGGCTCAGATGACAAAAGCGGGAAAGCAAATCAAATACATATATTAACAATACTGAATTTATATGTATATGAATTTATATTTTCTTAGATCTCATTTCACAGCTAAAGAATAAGAAAAATCCATTAGCGATGTTGTGATAAAGGACACTTTTGAACAAATATAATTAAATTATAATAGAATGTCTTGGAGCATATGCAGAGTGCTTTTTTTTTTAAATAACTTTGAGAAACTGCGAACTCCTCCCAAATTATAACAGCATAACGGAGCAATTCTGGTAAATTGCAGCCTCCTCCTCCAAATTAGAATTAAGAAGTTACAGGTCTTCCCCCCAAGTTACATGTCATTTAACCCTTGATGTATATAATCTAACCTTCCCCGTGAGTTTTGAAAGCCATTAAAAATTGGATCATGACCGAATGATGGGCCATGGACCCACAGTTTGAGAACTGCTGCCTATACCATACAATCTCTATTTTTGAGTGCTTATGATTTGTACTTTATAAATAAAGTAATATTTTTATATATTTTATATTATATATAAATATTTTATAAAATATATTTTATATTTACTTTATAAATAAAGTGCTTACTTTATTTATTCAGAACAGTTTCAAAAAAGTCTTTTGTATTTTAAGGTCTCATATATTCAAGATTTCTGGCTTCCTCATCACTGACAGGTAAGACACTTAGGAGAAAAAAATTACATTTATTTATTCTTTTTCCCCGTGTATGACATTTCTAATATAAAAGGAAATGGATTAGTAATTCCATGCTGTTTCTTATGCTGAGGGCGTGAGTTAGACATACAATAAGATGTGGAAAGTTGGAGGGGGGTTAACTGAGGAAGTGGTTTCTGAGGACAGCCTTTTATGCATTTACTCCAGCCGTATGCTTTTAAAATCTCAAATTGGAGCTGCAACCACGGTTTCTTTTCTAGGTCAACAGCCTTTTTGATTAAGCATTAAATGGACCTTCACATCCCTTTCACGTCATATTTTTTTTTAATTTTTGCTCCTCTAAATTACCAGCTTTTTCTGACAGTTATTTTCTGACCAAGCTACTTTAATTTTGTTAATCTTTGTGTTAGTTCTGTCAGCTCATACTTGTACTGCTTCTAGAATCTCAGTGTCAATTACAAGATGCTACTGAGAAAAACTATGAGACTACAGAAGATAATTAGTCTGAAAAGCTTGTTTTAAGCAGAATTGTTTGATTCCGTAGATAAGCAATTTTCAACTTTTTTCATTTCATGGCACACTGACAAGGCACTACAATTGTCAAGGCACACCATCAGTTTTTTGACCATTGATAAGGTACACCAGGCTCACTTCCCTCAATGGCCCTACTAGCAAATGACTCTCCCCCAAAGTCCCGCAGCATACCTGCAGACCAGCCATGGGACACTGGTTGAAAACAGCTGCTACAGTATAGATGGAAGAAGGGAAGTACAGAAGAACAGCCCCACTGGATCAGGCCAAAGGCCCATCTAGTCCAGTTTCCTGTATCTCACAGTGGCCCACCAAGACAGGGATAGATTCATTGTTGCATGTCATTGGCTTAAAATTTGCAATTGTTTTGAAACCATTTTTAAAATGCATGTGTGGGATATTACTGGCAGTATTTTTATGAGTAACATGCATAGTTAGGGAAAACAACTTCATGTGCAGGGATCCTATATAGTGGCAAATGGCACAGCTATGTGCTTCAGCAGGAAAGGAAGGAAGATGTGGTGTGTGTATGAAAAGTGCAGCAAGAGATTTATTCTACTGACGCAGGGCACAATCTTAACCAACTTTGCACCCTCAAAAAGACTTTAAAAAATGGTGATTTGCTCAACTTGCTCATTCATGGTTATGGCTAGACAAGGAGAATTACTTCTAACCATTCACAAGCAGCTGAACCCTATGTGTCAGCAGTTGTGACACAACAGACATGCAGCTGATGCAGGCCGCACTAGATGTCACCGTCAGGAAGGGGTGACATCACACAGTCTGAGCCTCCGTTTGGTGATCTTCGGCCCTCTCTAGGCCCAGCTGCCTCACACTTTCACTGACAATGGTCTTTTCACTACTCAGCAGCAAGAACATGCTGTGACTGGGCTCGGAGAAGACATTGCCAAATGTCTGGAGGTGGGCTTATCATTTTAAAAGCAATGTGATAGTCCAGAAGTTGAAGGAAGATGTAATTACATCACCTCCAAACTCCTAGAATGCTGAGCTCATGCAGATTAGCACTGCACCAGGTGACACACACCCTCGGGATGCCTCTGTGTGTAAGCTATTGCTAGGGAGAAAGAGAGAGAAGAGGGAGGAGGGTGGAAGAGGAAGGGGCAAAGGAGAAGAAGGAATGTAGAGAGATTAGGTGGGTTTGTCTGAGGAACATGGGATTGGAAAAGCAAGGAGTGAGCACAGAGAGGAAAGAGAGCAGAGGAAAGTGGGGAGAATAGTAGAAAAGAGGAAAGGGAAGGGTTCCCAGCACTGCACACTGGCACAATAAGAAAGGAAAGCAGCCTGAAACCCTTCCTAGCCAAGACACTGCTATGCAACCAGATACATCGCTGTTGTTTCTCTGACATGTAGTGAGAGAGCCATGGGAAATTTTACAGATTAGCGATAGGGTGAATAGACATGCTCTCCCAGACACTTAAAGCTCACTTCACAAACTGTGGGTGCCTCCTGGAACAACTGTGCCTCTGAACAAAGTACCAGGTAAGTGAGTTATGCGGTTGTGTGAGTTATGCGGTTGTGTGAGTAAACCACAAGGCAAGGAAGCCAGGCCCCAAAATACTGCCCTTCACTTCCCTTGAGAAGCAGGGCAGCCAACTCCCAAATCAAATACAGCTATGCAGGCTGGCAAACAGCAGCAGCATGGGGGCTATCCTGTGTTTTTAAATGAATGCCATATGTATGATTATATGCCTCTGGGGTGTCATGGGTTTGTCCTCAGTGCAAGAAGCTCCAAGCACTCAGGGAACAGATCTGCTCCCTAGAGGCCTTGGTTGCACACCTGGGGAATCAGAGGCAGGCAGAGAGGGACTATGGTGAGACTTCTGGGGACTTGCTTCGTCCCACCCTCACAGGGGCAGCTGCTGGGGTAGGAAGTCTCAGAGCTGGAGGATGTCATTCTGGAAAAGATGGAAAATCTCCTGCGAGGACCCCTGCTTCAGGTGACAGGCCCATATCCAGTCGCATCAAGGATACTCCTTGGCAGGAGGGGGGCTGTGGGCTCCTTGAAATGGGCAATTCTATAGGGAAATGGGAATATGGGGGGGGGGTCCGTGACAGATGTGAGGATCGAATGGTGTCATGCCTACTTTGTGCGAAGGTTGCGAACATCACCTCTTGTCTAGATAGCTTAGTAGAAACTGCTGGGGAGGAGATAGCGGTTGTGGTGCACGTTGGCAGCAACAAGATGGGAAAATGTAACTGGGCCGCCCTGGACACAAAATGTAGGCTGCTAGGCAGGAGGACCAAAAAGTTAGTATTCTCAGAAGAGCTACCTGTTCCACATGCAGGGCCAGCTAGGCAGGCGGAAGTAAGGGGTCTCAATGTGTGGATGAGACAGTGGTGTAGAGAGACGGGGTTTAGATTCATTACGCACTGGGGAAATGTTTTGGGGCAAGCTAGGCCTATTAAATACAAAAAGGATGGACTTCACTTGAACCAAAATTGAACCACACTGCTGTGAACCAGCAGTGATATTTATATGCCTTTAAATTCTGAGACTCGGGGATGCCCTGGAGAATTAATTATGTCACTTCTGGCCCTCAACAGGCACCAGGAATGCTATTTGGCCCACTGAATGAAATGAGTTTGACACCCCTGAGTTAAAGTGGGTGATTAGAGTGGGAATGCTGTTCTGAGAAATAAAATCAGGATTTATTTTTTGCCAGCTCCTCCCTTCTTTACAACAGCAAATGAATACAACACTATTGGAATACATAAAAATAACTACCACTAATTCAATAACAAAAATGTCCATTTTCATTGTTAGTAGGGACACTCTATTTTGTGATTTTGGTACTTTGGTAAAGTGGAAATATCTTTACGCTTTTGTTTTTGATCCAACTTTACAGAAGTAATTTAAAACAGAAATTGCAAAAGCTAGGATCAAGTGAGAAACCAATTTCCTTATTCAATTTGTTGCATTGAAAGCCCTGAAATACTTGTGCTAGGAACAGAAAGCTATTTCTGTATTATTGATGTCAACACAGCAGCATCAAAAACAGCCAGGGCACTTGAAATATTTTGGAACAGGACTTCATGCAACCCAAAACCATAATTTGCATTTGATTTGCAGTGCATAATAGATATGCCTTTTCCTTGCTTTGATGTGCTAAACATGAAAGCAACAACATGGGCTCTTCAGAAATCCCCAGTTCCATTTAGGAATCAGATAGAACACTACTTTCTGTCCCTTTCTAGTGGTAATGCCACCTGCATTTTAAATACACATCAGCTACTATGTGTTAATTCTTTGGGAGAAAGATAAGGGAGATCGTACAAGCAACCATATAAAGTACATGGTTCCTTCCTTCTCTAGCTCCATTAGCACAAAGCTTTTGCATCTTGAAATGGCTAGGTTTTCTGTACCTACAAAGAAGCTGCAGCCGTTGTCCTTAAAAGCCTGCCAGTTTTGCCTTGTAAGCCAAATATTAAGCCAAGAACTCATATATAAGCCAAAGAACCTGAGGTCAAAGTGTCAAGAATTCAGCACTTGCATCATCACATTCATTTTGCAGAATACAATTTTGATCAGCACAGGAGTTCTCAAACTGCTTTTTCTAGCCAAGGAAAATATGTAGGGAATAGAAATGTATTAGCATATTTCAACCACTCTCTGCATGCCAAGCCCGGATCTCCTGTCTACTGGATGGGGCCCATTTGTTCCAAAACAAATACAATGAGGTGCTTAGTGTCTCACAGGTAAAAGAAATCCTGGCAAACGCTTTATTTTCTGCAACATCAATCCAGGGTATTATCAATCCAAGAGGTGGAGTCTGGTGGTTGAACTGAAGGTTGCCCCAAGAACACTAAGCTGGAGCAATCCTGGTTGAATACTGAATGGGAGACCAAAAAAATGACGAAGCTGTTGTAAGAGGACAAAGCCAGGAGGCGTCACTGTTGTGACGTCACTGTGGGAGGGTGACAGATTTGCAAGCGATGAGGCAGGAATGCAGAGGAGTATGGACTAGGTTTTCTTGGGAATACCGAGTTAGGAGATACTAAATCATTGAGCCTATGGGAAACAAGGGGTTAGATGCAAGGAGACCCTCTTCATCATACAAACTATGGACTTTATGAACCTAACACAATTGTAATAGAGGACTACATTGCTGTTGTATTGCATATACTGTGTAATATTCTATTTTATTCTATATTTTATTTTAAGGAAGAAAAAACCATAAAAATGAGCAGATGAAGGTGCAGTACAGCACAGAAAAAAAATGAATTCAGAGGAATCATTGCTTGTTTTCCAAAAACAGATTTTTTAAAAAAATTACAGTGCATTGTAGGTACCCTACTTGCCATTAAAAATAACACCAAATTGGCCTAAATAAATAAATAAATAAACCATAGAAAATGAGCAGATTAATGGTACAATCCTAGCCTGGAGTTAGGCTGGCAGTTAGGCTGGCAAAGTTTAGCTGGTACAAGGGACATCGTAAAGTATGTTTGGACCACTTTCAGATTCAGAGAGGCCAGCACACAGACAAGAGCCATCCTCGCTGACTCCAAATGTGCTTTTCAGTGGCCCTTGTGCCAACCAAATTTTGCTGGCCTACCTATGCTGGCCTAACTCTAAGTTAGGATTGCCCTCTAAGGTGATGTTTTCTCTGCCAGTACAGAGAAAACTTTGCTAAGTTTTCCAAACTCCCCCAAAGTGAAGCACAACACTAAGAAGCAGCCACAATACAATTGGCTCTCACCTGAAATAGCACAGATTACAGGACTACCCAAAAAAAAAAAAAGGCTATCCAAAAGGATTCTAGAGGACAAAAAAGAAAGCCCAGAGAAGAGCAGCAAGCAAGTCCCAGAATGACCAAGGGAGCGACTACAAAGAACAAATGCGACAAGGGAAGAAATGCAAAGAGAGACCAAGGCAAGCCTAGCTGAACTGCCTAGTTGCCTCTTTGCTTTTGTTTACTCACTGTGGTTTTAAATTTGCAATCGCTCCCTTGGCTATTAGCAGATTAGGAAAAGGTGGGGAATTGGCTGGCTGCCAGTGCTTCTTTCTCTTTATTTCGGGGATTTCTTTTGCTAGAGAAAGTGTCCCCTCATGGATAGACAAGGTCACATATACTGAGTAAGGAGGATTGACTGTATATACAGTTCTGCTTGCCACATCTCAAAAAGGATATCAGAGTTGGGAAAGGTGCAGATAAAGACAGCCAACACGGTTATTGGCTCGGAACACCTTCCCTATGAAGGTGAAGAAAGGTTACAGTGTCCAGAGTTTTTAACATTGGAAAAAATATCAGCTAAGGGGAATCTCCTCTGTCTTCAAGTATTTTCTTTTAATACTAAAATAATTTAGCATATGCCAAAATGTGCCGGTGGGTGGGTAGAGAGAGCAGGGAGTATTACTCCAAATAAAAAGAAATCAAAATTCAGTATGTTTACTATTGCTTCACTTTCTAATGAAAATTTAGTAAGCATCATGTTACTTATACATTATTCATTCAGATAATATATTCATGAATGCATGCATGTAAAGAGAAAGATCATTCTGTTTCCCTGACCTATCAGATACCAACAAGATAGGGTAACATGTGAAGAGTGTGATGTCTACAGGTTAGTTACAGGCAACATCACAGAAGGGTTAAAGGGTGCAGAAAGGAGAGGCTGTTGATTTAACTTTTCATTACCTGGCTTTTATCTGTGCATGTGCAGCAACACAAACTTCATCACAGAAAAGGTTTCACGTTTTGTTTGCTTAAAACCTTTTTTTCTGAAATAAGCAATGAAATCATTAACTTGGGCCAGAATTATCATGGACATTTGCATTACTCGCTTTTTAAATTATGTGAAGTGGCATTTCTGGGATGAATAAAATAACTCAAGATATGTAAAGGTTATATAGCATGTGGGTTGCTGAACCAACTCAGAACATCAATTTGCCATTTAAGCACTTCTTGAATACACCCGTCATTACCAAATGGAGCACCCAATCAATGTTGTATCCTTGGCTACAATTTCTAGAACAAATGAATTGAATGCTAATATTTTAACCAAACAAACCCTAAGTCCAGAAGAGTAAGGAATTGATTCAGCAAGATACTTTTGTGAATATTCATGAACTTGCTTGAAAGAGGACTTTCACATTTCTTTTTTAACAGACACTTCCAACAGTGCATTCAGGTTCTGCTATGGCATCTTTGAAAGACTGGAAAGAGAACCAAAGTATCCATTTTCTCTTCATAAAAAAGAATGGGGAAGTTTTATGGGTGTTTTGCTGGGTGTCTAGACATGTTTCGCTGGGTGTTTAGAGTGGACACATTTGGGTACTGTGAAGCATGGCATTAATATTTGCTTTTGAATGTTAACTACCGTTATCTTTACAACTCTGCAAGGTAAATAGATATGATTCCATAGAAGTTCCAAAGACTCTTCTGTACACCAAACATGTTGCATATCTGCTCCAATTCACAAAATGTGAGGGGATAACTGAGGCCCATAACCGTTTGTTTCAGTAATTATATTAAATCCTAAGGAGCACTATCACTATGCTGATATAATATAATTAGTGGGAAATTTACATATAATATATTTGTGTGGTGAAAAATAGCTCTTACTGTACTATGATCCACATCAGCTTTGTCTTTTCAATGTAATTGTAATGTAATACTTTGCCAACTACTCAAATCCCTTTCTAGAAGTACTAATCAAATCTGAAAGGAATGACTTGCTCAAAGACCAAAAAGCCCCATTGTAATATATCAAGTGCATGTCCTACAGTCAGCAATTTGTGAAAGTAATTAAAGAAAAACGGTGAATCTAGGAGTACAAGTTCCTTGTTACAAAACAGTAGAGATCACTTATCATGATATACAGATAGAGTCAGGCAGAAAGAGACTAGATTGTTCAGAATTAATTTTCTTAATATGACTGTGATGTTCAAAAGAAAATAAAAAGTAGCATACATTAAAATAGATAGTTTTGTTACATTAAAATAGAGGATTGTTGCTAGGTTGGAAATTATAGAAAATTATTGTAGCCATGAAAAATGAAGTGGTTATTTGGCTATGGTACATGATAGTGAAAGGTAGGTATGGGCATCCTCATCTCATCCAGCTGTTTAAACTGCTCCCCGCACCCTATGCCTGATGTTTCCCCTGGAGATCCTGTATGCTTTAGCATACATCAATGTCTCAGCAGTGGCAGTAGGAAGAAGAGCAAACCCATATAAAAGCAAAAGGAAGAAGGAAACCCACAGCCAGTAGCATTTTTCGAGACCAGTAAGGGAGGAATATATTTCCAATCAGAATTGGAAACAGTCAGCCAGAAGTACCATGGTGCCGTGGCTTGGACTAAGCCTGCATGTAAAACCCCTATGCCACAGATGAATCTTGTTGCTGTACCAATGATGACACATGGACAATGTGGTATAAGGGCATGCACCATCTTTACTTCGGAAAGGAATTTTACAGTCCTGCCAATGGCGATTTATTGTTTCTCTCTTAGTTGGAAATTGTTTGCTGTATTTCAGCATTTGATTACCCACTTGTCTCAAATATGGGGAGAGATCACATTCCCTAATCAACTTCACAAATCAACAAATTCCAAAAATTTAGTATGCTGTTATCTGTAAAGGGTTGAATTAAAAACTGAGCTATGAAAAAATGGTTTCCTTGTTGTTCCCCCCTCTCAAATTTTGATTTTGGTACAAGGCATTCCCAAACTAGGTGTCCAGGTGATCTAGGTACCCCTGCTAACTGAGCAAGAGGCACTTTTTCAAGTGGTGTACCTCTTATATTTAGTAGGGGGAGAATAATTATTCCTCTTCACCCCTGTGCAGTGTCTTGTCTAGTGGCTGTTGCTAGTGGTGTTCTGCTTTTTTTTTTTTTAAGACTGTGAGCCCTTTTGGGACAGGGATCTATTTAACTTTATTGTTGTTAGCCTGTAAACCACTTAGTGAACTTGTGTTGAAAAGCAGTATATAATTGTATGGATTGATCGATTAAATTTTCATCCACACTTTTCATAGAATGTTCTCAGAAACAAGATGGGAGAAAATGGGGGGATTGCATTGCATGGTGCACTGTCATCATATTCTATTTTCCCATTACACGCATGCCCCAGTATCCATTGATTCGGTATCCAGTTTCAGTTATTCACCGATACCATGGATACTGGGACGCCTATTAAAAAAATAGGGAAGTGGTCTTCAGTCTTTTTCATGCCATGATCCCAATAACTAAAGAACTGAAGTATGAGGCTAGAGACCTACCCCACATCCTGCCCCCATCCCAGGACCTGATCTGCCTCCATTGCTGCCCAGTCCCTGTTCACATTTGTCCCATTTCTCCCTACCTAATGTGTCAACAACCCTGCAAGGTAGTAGCCTGAGCAGGCCCAGCCTTGAGAGCTGTGAGGCAAGACAGCAAGAAGAGGCCATGCAGGATTCTACCTAGAACTACATTTTGATAAGGCAGTACCACGACTGGATTGAATCCATGCCTTCTCTTGCAAAGACTCGGAAAGTTTGCCACGACTTCCAAAATGAGGCTTCGCGACCCTACTTGGGTCCCGACCTACTGGTTGAAGAACACTGTGCTAGGGGAACTTCAAATAAATCTCCTTTTTTTCCTTGTTGGGATAAAACCACTAATGTTCCCCTATCTTTAAAAAGGTGTCCCCAGTATCCACAATTTCAAGTATCCACAGAGGGTAGGGGTGGTTCTGGAACAGAACCTAGTGGATACCAGGGCATGCCTGTAATTCAACAATAGTGACATCAGTACCCTGTATCATAGCCTTTGTTGGTACTTTTGTGGCTTGATGTTGCCACAAAGAGGCAGATGTTTACCCAGGGAATGAGTGATGAGGCACTGGAGGTTGAGATGAAAGATTCAGAAATTGGACAAACAATAAACATAAGTAGACTAGGAGAAATTTGTGGAAATTTTCAATGAAATAAAAAATACTTCATTTACAAATTTACAAAAAGTAAGCTTTCACAGCATCCCTATTTTGTCTCTATCTCATTAGTTTTCAGTTGTTTTGTCCGATTAGGCGTGCATCCTATTCCGGACATACCTTCTATGTGACCTATTATCAGACCAGTCAGATTGCTGTCCACTCTTCTTGTTTGTATGAACAAAGGAAGGGTTTGCCCTTTAGGTAGTAACATAAAAGGTGAAACCCAATATTTGTTCCCATTACTATAGAACCTGGTATGCATAGATAATCATCTGCCTGTATATATAGGAGTGAAATTTTGATTAGGTTTTGTTGCAGAAAATGTTGCTTTATGGAGCTCAAGTTATATTTAAGGGGTATTAGGACCAGGGGTTTGGAAGAGCACAAGTCAAATATTTTTCTTGGGACCAAGCATAATACACATGAGTAACAATATCATGGTTTGGAGCACCTGCACTGAACTGCAACAGCATTTATCTTCTTGAACTAACATCCTGGGTAGCCGGACATTGACATGATAATGAACACTACCAACACAGCCATAACAGTCACCTTGTGCACACAATCCAGTCCAATCTCACCTTCCTCTTTTTAATCTTTATAATGTGTATTCATTCAAAATCCTAGTTATGTCATTTATTATCACCAAGAAGATGGTGCAATAAAAGAGATAATTTTAATGCATTTGCATCTTTCCATCCGAGGAATCAACTCAGGCTGACAGAGGCATCACTACAGTTTATGTTACCTAATGTGAGAGCTCACTGCGCAACACTCATGATCGACCTTCTCCCATACCAGACCATACAGAAAAAATTACAGTATCATACATACAGTCTATATGCAGTGGCATTGCTAGGGTTGGTGTAAACACCCCGCCAATCAAAGTGCCAATCAAAGTCTCGGCCCAAAGTGCACTGTAGGATTGTACCCTCAAAGTGAGGTTTATTTAAGTAACTGGTAAAATAAGCATGCATAATACATTTATGACTACCATTATTTACTAACAAAATGCTCAACCATATTATAGGCAATGGTGAAATAGAAAAAGGAACCCTTGTACTTCTAAAACTCTTGCAGGGCATAACATCTCTGTGTAAGTCATGGGCACAGACACAGATTGTACCCTTCCATGCCGTTCCTCTTAGTGGAGAACAGACTCCATAGTTAGAGTAGAGGGATCCCATCATAATGGCTGCCCCAAACTCAGTAATACATTTTATGTTTCTGATAGAAATGAATTGCAGCCATTCACTTACCTGGCTGAAAACTATGCACTTAATATGCATCATTTGCGGAAGGAGAAAAACAGCAAGGTTTTCACTTCTCACACACAAGAGGGGCCCATTTAGAAAGAATCTCTTATCCTCTTACCTGCCTAATCCCAGCCTAGTATATATTTCTTGGTTGTAGAATACGATATAATCCTGGAAACTAGAACTTCTGTAACACTTTTTACTTTTAAAAAAGGCACAATCCTAAACTGCGTTAGGCCGGTTTAAGCTAAGACAGCGAAGTTTGGCCAGCACAAGGGACACCGTAAAATACGCTTGGATCACTCTCGGAGTCAGAGAGGCCAGCATACAGATGTGAGCCATCCTCTCACATCTGAGAGTAGTCCAAAAATGCTTTATGGTGGCCCTTGTGCTGGTCAAACTTTGCTGGCTTAGCTTCTGCTGGCCTAATTCCAGTTTAGGATTGCACTCAAAAAGTGTTTTACAGTAAGTTAACTAACTTTACAACAATGATAATAATTTTCCCTTTGCTCTCCAGGCAGATGCTCAGCACCACATGCATGTTTCTCAGTGCATGACCAAACAGAACTAAAATGAAAGAAAATATTGACTAAGGGACAGCATCTCCATGTAAAGCAGAACAACTTTGTTTTTGGTTCGGAAAACCAAACCAACCTTTCTTTTGGTGCTCTTGGTTCGGAAATCCACAACTCAGGTATTGGACTATCATCGTGCTCTGAATGGGGCTGCACTCCCTCTGAAGGAGCAGGTCCGCAGCTTGGGGGTTCTCCTGGATCCGCAGCTGCACCTGGATTCACAGGTGGCGGCGGTGGACAGGGGATCCTTTGCTCCGCTTTGGCTGATTTGCCAGCTGCGACCATACCTGAGCTGTGCGGACCTGGCCACAGTGACCCATGCCCTAGTGACATCCAGATTACATTATTGCAATGTGCTCTACGTGGGGCTGCCTTTGAAGACGGTCCGGAAATTACAACTAGTACAGAACGCGACGGCTCGTGTGGTTGCTGGGGCACATCGGTTTGACTCTGTCGAGCCGTTGCTTCGGCGACTACACTGGCTGCCGGTTCTGTTCCAGGCCGCTAGTTTTGATGTTTAAAGCCCTTTACGGCTCAGGTCCAGGGTATCTGAGGGACCGCCTCTTCCCATATAATCCTGCCCGTACTCTCAGATCATCTGGGGGGGGGGCCCTTTTGACTGTGCCACCACCAGAAGAGGTGAGAGGGACAGCGGCCAGGAATAGGGCCTTCTCGGTGGTGGCTCCCCAAATTTGGAATACCCTCCCCTTAGAATTAAGAACTGCTCCCTCTTTGGCAACATTCCAGCGGGGGCTGAAGACCTTATTATTTCGAAAAGCTTTTTGTTGACAGGCTGCTGGTTTTTATACTCTTGCTTATATTTTATGATCCACGGGGCTTGTCTGTTGTTTTTTAAATTTTTAATTGTTTTAATATTGTTTTTAAATTATGCTTTTAATGTTCAATTGTGAATTTTATTGTATTTTATTGTCTTTGTTTTAAGCTGCCTTGCGTGCCTATGGGCAGAAAGGCGAGGTATAAATTGAATAAATAATATTAATATTAATATTAACAACAACAACAACAACAACAACCCAGACAGCCGCTGCCAGTCAGCATCAACATTACTGAGCTGTCAATTGTATATGACAGCTTCCTACATCCCTAAGTAGCAACACACAAATGCCTGAACTGATTCATGAAAATGTCAGTAATATTGTAGGTGCAGCCTTATAACATACAACTGGCCACTCTGATTAAGATCATTAGATTGTCAATTAATTACATCCATGAGGGTCTGTTCCCAGACCCCTGCACGTACCAAATTTATGGATGTGGAGGGCCCTCAAAGGACCTCCCACACACAACCAGAAGCATCTTCTGGTCATATCCAGAAGGTGTTCTGAGTGCCTCCAAAATGCACTTTCCGCTTCGGCCAAAACCGAAAGTGTCTTTTGGAGGCCTCTAGGAGGCCGTATGAGAACTTCTGAGGCTCAGGGAGGTTGCATGTGGCCTCCCTGCGCCCCAGAAGACCTCCCGGATGCAATTTCTGATCACTTCCAGGAGGTGCTCTGAGGCCCTCCAATGTGATCCACATTGAGTGAAATCCACAAGTTTGTAATACACAGATAAGAGGGCAGACCTGCATTGTTAACAGCACCCTGTCTTGTTAGCAGCTAAAATAACATTAAGATGCTTTGGATGAGATATACAAGACACACACAATTCATTTACTCTCTACTACCATCCACTTTTGCACATATTGAATTATTGACCCTCACACTAAACTAGCTTGATATAGCAGTGAAAAATGAAGGAAACCTTTCTCCATAAATGTCATATCCTATGAGATATCCTATCTCACCTGTGTAGCCTAGCTTTCACTGCAATATGGTTTGGTTTCCTCAAGAGCTGGCATGCGACAGCCTCCCTCTGGAGTTAGCCCTAACAACCCTCATAAAAAAAGAAACAAAATTTGTTCCTGAAGCCTCAAACATATAAAAACAATAAGTAATATTTATATAATAGAATCAAAAAACTCTTTCAACTTCACTGGGTTTGCACTTGTTCCTGTAAGCCAGGGGTCTCCATACCGCAGACCCCTGTCCCTTTTCCGGCTAGTGCTAGTCATGCTGCCGCTTCTAATGCCACTCGTGCTGCCCAGAGAAACACTCTGGGCAGTTACTTCTATTGTCATTCGCCCCGGCAGGCTGTTTAACCGGATTTCTAGTACGACACGACTGCCCAGAGAATCTCTCAGGGCAGCACATTAGAAGTTGCAGCCAGATGCTGCTCAGTGCTGCTCAGAGTGGGGATGGCTTTCCCTGTACACCGGATCCAGCCTACGGGCCGGACTTTGGAGGCCCCTGCTATGAGCTCTCTGACTACACCCTTCCAGAGTATATTGCCAAGTTTCCTCCTGAGTATACAGACAGTGCTTCGAGCATTTCAGTCAGCAGGCATTTCTACTGTAGGCAAAAAGATAAAGACTATATTATATGCATCCAGAAATTATGTAAAATAAATATGCCCTCTTGATAGAATGTAGTTTAAAGCTTCAAACTGTCCAGTTTGTTACTTCTGACATTTTATTCCCCAAAGTGTTTACATCTTTCATACCGATTCAGGACATGGATTTAATATGCCTAGGCAAGAAAAGTCATAAACAGAGCAATTAGATTTAAATAAAAAGAAGACGTTTTTATGTTCTCATAGGGAACAAATGGGCATTTTATTTCATGTAGGGAAGTCTAACATGGATGCTAACTGCATACCTCTTTATGACACACAGTTAAAATAGCAGTGCTTTTGAGGCTCCCAGCAAGGAAGGTCTTTTATCATTCAGTAATGTCTTTTCTTTTATACATTGCTTTTGTGGGCCTCTGGCCTCTATTTCTTATTCTGCAGACTAAAGCAAGAAAGAGAAAGCACAAGTGTCTGAGGAACAATCGTTAGTCACAATGTAATGAGAAATTTTTTCTTAGGAGAGCTAAAGGAACACGAAATACAAGATGGTACTAAAAATCCATTCATTGAACAAGCACTTCATGCTCTACCTGCAGCGGGCTGCCACAGTGCGAATGAGAAATAGAGATGGTATGTTTTCCCTCCCCACTGCCTTGTCATGTAGAAGGGCACAGGTTTACAAAAAGTCAAGGAAGGATACTTCATAATTAAATCGTCAGCTTGGCTGTCCCAGCATATATGGATTTGATATGGGATTTATCAATTAAGTTATACCAACACTGTGTAAAAGGTGTGCTACTGCTTTGAGCTTTGGGACCACTGGCACAAGAGGCTGGAATCCCCAGTGCTCGTTGACAATGTGCTGGACAAGGGGAGGTGGCACAGTGGTTCGAAGGGGGAGGGGGATCAGGGTAGGACATGGGGAAGGCAGGTGGCATTTCAAGGGCAGGAGGGCGTGCATGCCCATTTCCCAACCCAACATGCCCCTTGCCTCTCTTTGGATTTATGCCAGCAAAATAGCTGGCGTAGGTAAGAGGAGATCCACTGACAGCCACATAGCCTATGGAGAAGGAGATGGGAGCATCAGCTTTGCAATCTTGCAGTCACCCTATAACTTCTCTTTTGGAGGTTCAGCTTCCAACAGGGCAGCCATGAAATCACAGAGCTGCTGAAACAGGAGGAGGAGGAGGAGGCAGTGGCACCTTTATGATCTTACGGCCAGCCTGTTCTTTTTCCTTTGGAAGCTAAGTCTCCAAAGGAGAAGCAATGGGGTGACAATGAAATTGCAAAGCCGCCAAAACATGAGATAGTGGCAGCCGGTACATACCTGCGAGCATAGCCTAATTCTATACTGAGCACTCAAAGGCAGTCTGGCTGCAGAGGATCTGACAGCTGCAGGTTCCAAACACTTTCAAAGACAGCCCCCCATGGTACAGATGTGACCAAGGTACGGATGACAGTGGCCCAATCTGCCTGCTCCAGGAAAGGGTCCCTGTGGGACACACGCTGAAGTTGTGCAAAGGCTCTCCTAGTTACAGAAGTCACTTGAACAGCCAGGAGCAATCTAGGAAAACACCAAACTGGAACACTGATCCTTCAGAGGAGGTGATGTTCCAGCCAGAAGTAGACACGCATCTATCCCCAGATGAGCTCCCCTACGGACCAAAAGCACTTTTATCTGGTCAAGATTTAATTTCAGTTTGCTAGACCTATTCAATCTACTGTGGGCCTCAAACACTGGTTAGAACAATCCATTCTCTATGTTAACGATCAAAAGATACTATTATGGTGATACAATATTACTTGTCTGTTGTTTAGCATAATGTAGGAATTTCATGTACAGGATTTTCAAATGTAATTCAATATATGCAAGGGTGTACCAAATTAGTAAAGCCCTTTTGCAAATACCGGCATTCAGGAGCCCAAATGTATGCATTATATAGTCACAGGATCAAAGATCAAAGATAAACTCTCTAAAGCTATAGTCTGGGTTACTGACTATTTTTTAGTTCTATGTGGGGCTGCTACAGTAGCCCTCTCCCAAATCCTTGGGTGATATGTTTTCACTGTTAATGAATCCCTGAAACTATGGACAGCTGTGAATCCTATACTTACTAATGCACAGGAAGTAAATATCTTCCCCCACCCATTAAATCCAGGATGGCAACAGGTTGCATCGCCTCAGGTGCAGTTATATCCCCCTGGTCAGAGGATATACAGGTTGAGGTATCCCTTATCCAGACTGCTTGGGACAGGAAGGTGTCTGGATTTTGGATAATCTACCTATAGCAGGGTTTTGAAGAATGGCATCATGTGCAGATGACACCCAACACAAACTCTACATCTGAACCCAGGGAGGCTGCAGTCCATTGCTTAAATGCAGTGAAAGAATTGACACAGTTTAACAATTTGAGACATAATCCACAGGTTGGTCAGTAGAAAAGCCAATCTGGAATTAGGTGTACAGCTGTCCAGGATGGGATTCTTGAAGCTGCAGGTTAGTAACTTTGGCATGCTCTGGCCAGCCAGATTTCAGCTATGGCCAGGAATGCCTTTGCTCAGCTTCACCTGATGAACCAGGTGCAACTTTTTCTGAAGGAGGTAGAACTGGCAACAACCATACGTGCCTCGGCACATCCAGATTAGACTATTGCAACATACTCTATGTGAGGCTGTTCTTAACGTGCATTTGGAAATGTCAGCTGGTGGAAATTTGCAACTATCAGGGCTTTGTTGGAGGCCTGTTTTTCAGAGCATATCACTCCCATTCTTGTTCCATTTGCACTGGCTGCCAATTTGTCTCTGGGAACAATTCAGAGTAATGATTATTATGTGATCAAATATAAAGGATACACTCAGGGCATAACAGGACAGTTTTTAAAACAAGAAATCGTCTGGATGCTTCCTGATTGACAGTTCAGTCTGTTAGGCTAAAATCCTATACCCAATTACCTGGGGGGTTCCCCAGCACACCTAAGGTGAGCTGGATATGGAGCGGCCCCACCAGCCTCACCATTCCAGCGCAGCTTAGGATTGCGCCCTACATCAAATGATTTCATTTTTCTTTTCTCCAAAATATTGAGGCATATGTTACTGAGAACATTCTCTCTGTTACTGAGAACATTTAAATGGGTGGACTGAAATCCTACAAAATTCTCATCTATTAAAAAACAGCATAAATTAACTAATATGCATTTTGGGACTAATAAATGTAGCTTAGATGAGCTGAATGGTATGATCTATTCAGAGAAGAGGAAATTTGAAAATTAGGTAATAAAAAACCTCAAGCATTTAAAGTATGTGAAGTTCAAGCTGATGAGGACAATCTGGTTACATCTTAAAACGGCCCTGGGGATCACTTTCTCAGATTTCTATTGTAACCTAAATCAGCAACATCCTTTTGGATTCAGCCCAACCAACCTAAGTACGGAGAAGTTTTTGAATTCTTCATCAGAGAAAAGTAATCAAGTACTGTTCGTAGACAAATTTCTTGTTCAGAAAAAAGTTAAAACTAGATGGCTAAACTGTTTAGCTAAAGTTAAAACATCATGTAGCGGCTATTAAAGTGTGCACACATATCCTATACATGACTATCCCAATCTGTGCAACTACTTATGGGTGCCCAAGTGAACTTTCGGTTTATGTTTCTCAACCAGCAACTCCTCCACATACACCGTATAACAAATAGCTTTGAAAATAATAAAAGTTGCAAAAGTAGTTCGGTAGGTCTTGACTAAATTCCACAGGAAACAGAATTTGCAGGTAGCAGAATTTAACCATTTATTTTTTTTAAAAATTAAAATCCCAGATATTTTGTACCTTCAAAATATGAAGTCAGTGTGCAAAGACTAACCGCGCAATCCAAGGCACCTGGTTGCATTGGCACAACGTCAGTAGCACTCACGCAGGGATGCCGCCTAGCGCCCCTGTGTCGGCGCTAGCGGTCCCAGGCCGACGCTAGCAGTAGTGTTGGCTTGGGAGTGCGGGTGCCGAACTACCTCTGCGCCAGCCAAAGTCGGCTGGCGCAGGGAGAGGTTCTGGGAGGGCAGTTCTGGGCAGGGGGTGGGTGGTTCTGGGCGAGGGGTGGGTAGGCCAGTGAGTGGGCATCCAAGGCCTCATCCCCAGGCCACACAGCTTCCTCAGATCTGCACCTGCAATTTCACGGGTGCAGTTCCAAGGAACCCATAGGAGAGGCTGAAGCCGCCCCTCGTGCAAGGGCACAAATGTGCCCTTGCGCTGGGGAGGCTCCTGGTGCTTCCCAAGCTGTACCGGATACAGTGCAGGCCTACTGGCCTGCTTCCTCCAGCACAGTTTAGGATTGGGCTGCCCTTCTAGTAGTAGAATAAATGTGACAGAACCTATGGTCATAATTCAAGAGCTCAACACACACACACACATTTTCGTGAGTATGTGTCTGTGTGTGATCAGAGTACTTAAGATAACTTAAACATAAATCTTATCTACAGCTTTTGTGAAGACAATGGGCAGCACAATCCTAGAGGGGGCGGAGCACTGACACTACGTTGTTGCATCGACACTCCACTGTTAGTGCTGACGCAGGAGCGCCTAGCAGCACCCCTGCATTGGCACTAAAGCAACAGGACCGACACTGCTTTCTGTCCCGTATTGGGATGGGGATTGGTGGGAGGGGGGAGGCGGGACTTGGGCGGGCTTGGGAGGTGGCTGTATGGCCACATCCTAAGGCCGGCAGCGAGGCTGTGTAGCCCTGATTCGGGCCATGCCATCTCCTTGGATCTGCGCCTGCCCTTTAGTGGGCGCAGATCCAAGGACCACATGGGGAGCCTCCCTTGCTGCAGGGAGCGCACACTCCCTTGCTGTGGGGAGGCTCCAGCCTCTCCTAAACAGCGTCGGATATGGCGCTGGCCTGTTGGCCTCGCCAGTCCAGCGCTGTTTAGGATTGCGTCCTAAGACTCATTAACTCTTCTGTATCAGGATATTTTAGCAAAATCATTCCTTAGCTGCAATACAATGATTAATAATCCAAAAATATGCTTCATAACTTACTATCCAAAGGAGTTTTATTGAAGAATAATGTCACAATAAAGAATGTTACATTTGCCACCTTACAAAATAACTAGCGGTAACTAGGCACAAAGAATATTAGACTCTGTATAAGTTGCAAAAACTGTTGGGGTTTTTCCTTCCCCCTTGCAACAGAGGTAAGAATAAACGTAATTTTACTAGTGGTTCTCAATAGGGCAAGGAGAACAATTTTTCATTTTGTAGTCCCTAAATTAGATGAATTGTAATACTGCAATCTTAAAAAAATGTTTGCTTGAAAATAACTGAAATCAGGGGAACAATCAAGTAAATTTATTTGTGAAGGAAGTCTTTTTTCTCTTATAACTAGCTCATAAACTGCAGAATTGTAGACTAAGAGCCCAATCCTGAACTGCCCGAGTGCTGTGGGCGCAGCAGTAGCCAAAAGGCTACCACTGCATCCAGCGGCAGAGAAGCAGCTGCTGGAGTCTCCCTGGGAAGGGCATGGACCTGAATTTCTGTCTATTCTATGGCTTACAAACTCAGTTGGCTCACCCACACTACCCACGATAGGAATCTCCTTTCCCAGCTCCATGCTCTGCACTTGGATCCAAGGAACCCCCAGAACACCACAATGAGCAGCTGCACACCAGCGCCAATACCTACACTCAAACTCAGATGACCCTACACAAAGGAAGTCATGAAATAGGGAGGAGGAATGATCTTCCCTAATATAAGGCTTGTTACAGACTGAGGAATGGAGAAAGCCCCTTCCCTCAGGAAGACTTTGTCACCTGCCCTGCCTGCCCTGAGAGGAGGTGCTTCCCATCCCAGTTTTATGTTTTTGTGAGTTGCATCATACAATAAACTTGACATTCTTTGGAAACTTTGTAATAGCATTTTTTTTTAATGAGAAGTAATGTAATTTGATCAGAGATAATAAAAATACTTCCTCCAGATTCTTTTTGTGTCTTAGAAAAACTGAGTGCACTCATTATAATACATTAAATTATCTTTCTGAACAATAAATAAAAGCACAAAAAGTCATGGACATGCCAGTTCAATTTAGAATTGCTACTATCGGTAGTGTGTTCGATCAGAATGGAATAAATTACATTCCTCTGGAGCAAGTATTGTTTTCTGAACATGTTGCTTCTACCCTCCCCCTTTTGTTGTTCTATGTATGTTAACTACATTTGGGATCCAATCCAGAAGTGCCCGACTGCCCGGGGACTTGTGTGCTGCATCCCACAGCAGCCAGGCAGCCCCAGGAGGCTCTGTGGGGAAAGGGGATGTTCGTCCCCTTTCCCTGCGGTAAGGGCGCAGGGCAACCTATGGGTCTACTGCAGCTGGCTACCCAGAAGAACTCAGGTAAGGTGGAGCAGGGGGCAGCAACGGGAGGAATGGGGGGAGAGGGCAGTGTGTCTAGGCAGGAGGTGGAGGGAGGGAGTGGATTCTGGGGCTACTGATATGTCCAGAATCCTATCCCCTTTCCTCTTCCCTCTCCTTTACGTCCTTAGGCTCTGCACCAGCAAAATGGCTGGTGGAGATCTGTGGAGACCCGTTGGGTTCCCTTACCTCAGGGAGACTTCCACAGCAGCCTCCCCCCACCCCTGCAGGATGCAGTACTTGCTATGTTGATGCAGATGCAGCGGCGGCGGGGTATTTAGGATTGGGCTGTTAATTTAGCCAAGTATTTTGCCACTAAAAGTAAAGCAGCATCTTAAGAAAGAGTAAGAAGTTTCATTCTCTGCCCTGTGGTAATGCGCTTATACAGACATGGTTGAAAAATGTCCAGCAGACACCCACATGGGTCACAATGAAAAGAGCAAGAGGAAGAATTTCTCATTGTATGCATGCAATTATTCCAAAATCCAGACACCTTTCCTTCCCAAGCAGTCCAGATAAGAGATATGAAACACAAGGGAAATGTATCTGAAACTTGCTATGAAGATGAAACCACAAATCAGCAGAAAAACTGACAGCCCAATTCTACCTGGCTTCCGTTGTATCCCGCCTGATATTTTTTGGCTGCTGGAGGTCTCCTAGGGATAAGAAAACATTTGTCACCTTGCCCCGGGGCAATCCACTGCAACTGCTTTTCACTAGCAGTCTCAGGTGCTGCAGTAATCTAAAAGGCACACCAAATAAAGTATGCAAATATCTAAAACAATGTGGATTTCCACTTAGTTCAAAATTCTACTCCTTTTCATGCTTGTTAAATCCCTGAGCTGTCAAAGCTTTGGCTTATGTCCAATCACCCATTTTCATAAAGCTTTCTAGTGGCACTAGGGGCTGCCAAATCCTGACATAGGTCTGCAATGTTTTTCAAGGCAACGAGAAAAAACATTTCCCACTTAGCTCAATGCCCTTATTCATATGGTGATGATGTGTTTGTATTGCAATGTTTATTCTGTTTTTAATCTGATTTCATAATTGTTAGCAATCTTGAATGCCTCTTTTAAAGAGGGAAAGTGGGATGTAAATATATCATCTCACTTATGTAGAGGAAGAGCGGGAAGGAAGAACTGATGCAGGGGGAAACGGAGAGAAGAATGGACTTGCTGCTAGAAGGAGACATGTTTCAGTTGATCAGAGTTCAACTCTGCAGAGATAAGCTGAAGCAAGTATTTTAAAATTTGACTGTTTGGTATTTTGTTATTTTTTGGCTGGCCATACTAAAGGCATTGCCTTACTTTGGATGTTGTTCCCGACTTGAGCAAAATTTCATGAGAACATGCTAAGGCATTGTTATAGTGAAGAAAGAATAGCTTTGCCCTATCTGCCATATTGTAAAGACTACATGACTGCTTCCATATTTGAATGATTAATCAAGGGATTGATCAACCACAACCACTAATTTAAAAATCTCTCTTATCAAAAATGTCCGAATGTTCCATTGGCATTGTGAATTGTATCAATCATCACTACTGATAACACAATTGCTATTTAATAGGCATCCATGACAAACCATCACACTGCACACAGAACTCAATATCATAATCAATAAGCCAGCTGAGGCAAAAAATTACACTTTCTAAGTGTCAAAATGTTGCCACTGGAATGCTGTGAAATATGCTATCTGGAAATAGAAGTACTATGTTTAGAAAAGACAGTTTGGGAGGTTTTGATTATGCAAAACATACTACCAGCTGAAACTTTACAGGACAAGGAAAACCTGAGAAGTTGCTCATGATTTAATCTCCTTTACAGATGTCTAAAATCTGCACTTCCTGGCTTAGAATATTATTTTTTATATTATTATTATTATTATTTATTGTCATTGTGTTACACAACGAAATTCACTGACACCCGGAGACCAAACCAATACACACACTAAGTTCCCGACACTCCCCCCAACCCCCCATACCATCCACCCCCTAAAATTCCTCTTCTAAACACAAACATCCACATAATAGACAATTGTACAGTCCGACTGCCCCTATCTACTGATACTTAAGTTCATTGTTCAATGCTGTCATGGCTCTAGGGTAAAAGCTGTTTATAAAACGTGTCGTCCGAGTCTTGATGTTCCTATATCTTCTTCCAGAAGGCAACAGTTCAAAAAAGTTGTAAGCAGGATGAGAAGAGTCTCTAAGGATATTATGTGATTTCTTTAAACAGCGGGTGGCGAAGATGTCATCAAGGGTGGGTAGCTGAAGCCCGATGGTATACTGGGCCACTTTAATAATTCTCTGTAGTGCCTTTTTATCCCCTACAGAGCAACTCCCATACCATACTAAGATATTATATGTCAGGACACTCTCGATGGTACTACGATAATAGGCCAGAAGTAGACGCTGAGAAAATTTGATCCTTCCAAGCACCCTAAGGAAGTACAACCTCTTCTGCGCCTTCTTCACCAGCATATCGACATTTAATGTCCATGTGAGGTCCAGTGAGATGTAGGTACCCAAGAATTTAAAACTGCTAACCCTTTCCACCTCCTCACCATTTATATACAGAGGCAAATACGCATCTCTTTTTCTCCTGAAATCAATTATGAGCTCTTTAGTTTTTTTGGCATTGAGTGTAAGATGATTTTCTTTACACCACGATATCAGCCCTTGTACTTCCTTCCTGTACGCAGTCTCATTATTCTCATTGATAAGCCCCACCACCGTCGTATCATCTGCAAATTTAATAATAATATTGGTACTATCCAGTGCGGTGCAATCGTGTGTATACAGAGAATAGAGGAAGGGGCTCAGCACACAGCCTTGAGGGGCTCCTGTGCTTAATATTAAAGTAGAGGAGTAATGAGATCCCATCCTTACTGACTGTGGCCTGTTCGTCAAAAAATCCTTTATCCACATACAGATCTTCCGGTGTATGCCCAGGTTACACATCTTAAGAAACAGCCTACTAGGTAGTATAGTGTTAAAAGCCGAGCTGTAGTCCACAAATAACAGCCTTGCATAAGTACCTTGTTGTTCCAAATGCCGCAGTACCGTATGAACAACAATAGACACAGCATCATCTGTAGATCTGTTGCTCCTATAGGCAAATTGATATGGATCCAAAGTAGATGGAAGACTAGCCTTAACATAATTCTAATACTACATAATTCAAATACTAATCTGGAGGGGGGGGGCGCTGCAATGAACTTAAAATACAGGACAGGTATTAAAACCCTTTTCTGGCTGAGTTTGGAATGGAAACTGAAGCTACCAAGTTCAGTTCACCTTTCTTTCGCTCCCTCTCAATTCTCCAAGCTTCTTCCAATCACTGCCTGGCTGATGCAGGTCTCATGGTGATGAGTAGGAAGGAGGTTTCTTCCCTCCCCAGCACCTGGATTTGTGCCAGCTATTTTGAAGGCGCAGAGCCGAGGATCTCATGCAGCCCAAATTGGGGCTGCAAGGCCTGGGGATGGAGGCTTGGATGTTGCGTTTTAAGGCAGTTCAACACATATTGATTACGGCATAATGTACAGTTAATGGGAACACTTCTCTTCGACCTTATACTTCAAAGCAGAAGTAACAGCAACACCTTGCTGCTGATAGGCATGTTCTAGGCGCAATGGATGCAATGGGCATGATGAAGATTCTGATTTATTTTATGTCATGATATAGTAACAAATTCAGGAGTGGCACTATCCCGTTGGTATTTCCTAAACAATCTAGTTACAAAAGCAATATGATGTTTGGTTATAAAGGCTACTGGGATCATTAAAAGTACAACCTCAAATTAAAAGTAACAAGGACCAAACCACATCAAAGGCCCACCTAGTTCAGCAGCCTTTCCAACAGTGACAAACCAGATGCCTCCAGAAAGCTCACATGGTTAACGTGAAGACATAGCTCACCCACTAATTGCTTAAGGCAGGTATTCACAGGCATGTTACACATAAACATGCTAGCCATTGGAGATCCATAAATCTGTCTAGAAATTGCAGTAAGAATGGTGGCATTCATCCACCAATCCCTCCTGAATTTTTTGGTCCTGAAGTTACAGGAATTGCTTTGTACGTATGTATTAGGTGTCCTCTGTACTATTCTACATCAAAAGAATATCAGGGTCAATGAAGCACATATCTCACTAGCTTTAGTTTAGTTAACAGAAGAATAGCGATAACGTTCAGTGATAAAACACCTTAATTAAGAAGCTTGAATTATTGCTTTATGCATTTCTACTTTTTGAGCACATTATTTGTTAATAATCCCATCACTACCAATATAGCAACAGCAACATTACACACACTAAAAGAAAAAGAACACATACACTTATAAAAGTGTATAATTTAGGTCACAATCCACAGAGTGCCCATTTGGCCAGCACTTCTTACTAGCACCAGCCGAAGTGCGTGGCAAACATGCCGTAAGGCATGCCTGCGCCACAGAAACGGGGCTGGGTCAGCGTAGCCAACTCACAGATGATGTTAGGAAGACCGCTCCTGCACTGGCTGAATTTGACCAGCAGAGTGGCTTTGGAGGGCAGAGAGAAGGCAGCCAGCAGCAGGGGGAGGGCAGCCCTGCAGACAGGCTGGCCTGGGGAGGGGGGAGGTGTCCGGATCTGGCCATTTGGCTGGATTTGAACCCCTGTCCTCAGGCTTTTTGGACCTGCACCTGCTATTTAGTAAATGGCTGCCTGGGGGACATCCCTTTGCCCGACAGTGAGCTCCAGCTGCCTTCTACCCTGTGTAGGATGCAGCGCAGGTTAAGATTGAACTGTAGTTAAAAACATAACAATTTCTCAATTAAAATATTATATACTAATTTTTTTTCTGTTTTCTCTCAGATGGATACCATCCAGGAATATTCGATGTGTGATTAACTATTTGTCTACAACCTCAGTGACAAGATACTTCAAGATTTATCTACAACACGAAAAAATGAGAACGTTGTTTCTTAAACTAATTCAATCCCCAATGTTGCCATTAGCAAAAATCTCAGCATTCTTGACATTCTGTGTTAGGATAACACGTTCATAACTTTATGGTGTGAGCAAGGAAATACCTTTGGGGGGGCAGAGTTCTGGTATTCTTAAACAATATAAATGAAATTCAACTGATTAAGCTCATTCAACCATCACTACATTTTCATCACATTTTGAGTTGAAGGCATAACAACTCTGTCAGGAAAAAAGATGACAATCTTAAATGGTGACCAAATGGATTCTTAGATCGTACTGAATACAATGGGATGCCACAAGTGTCAGAAAAAAATATGACAATTAGATGACAAGTAACGACAGAGGTGGGCGAAAAAATTAATGAAAAAGTATGACTGCTGTCAAGCTTCAAAATGTATTCTGGTTTTTGTTATATAAAATATCACAGTTGAAGCTGAGTCAACCCCATGAGAATTTTAAAGCACGCATGGAAGCAGTTATCACAAAGGACCTCAGTTAAACTCAACATTATTGCCAACAAAAGTGTTCGTTTATTAAAAACATAATACTGAAGAAGATGCTATTGATTTGTTATTCAGCTTAATGACTTTCTCCATGCTATCATAACTATGGTACATCTTTTAAGTATTCAAGCAATGCAAGCGCTTGCAGGCTAGTTATTCCATTACACTTTTCTCATCTTGGCTTGATCCAAATATCCACTTGTGCAAGTGAAAAGGTTTTCATTCTTACACAGGGAAGATGAAAAATGTTCATAAATCCCATGCAGCCACCATATCTCAGTTTACAATGCTCAGAGAATCTCTCTAGAGTCACTCTTACAGATACATAAGAGATTGCAGCTGTCTGCAGATGTCTGTCTGTCTGTGAGAGAGAGAAAGAGAGAGAGATCGTAATCCTAATCTGGAGTTAGGCCAGCACAGTTAGACCAGGAAAAAATGGGCCACTATAAAGCACATTTAGACCACTCTTGGAGTCAGGGAGGATGGCGCACATCTGTGTGTTGGCCTCTCTGACTCCAAGAGTGGTCCAAACATATCCCTTTGTGATATCCCTTGTGCCAGCCAAACTTTGCTGGCCTAACTGTGCCAGCCTAAATCCAGGTTAGGATTGTGCACTGTGTGTGTTAAACAGATCAGATGTGTATTAAATATCTTCAAATAAAACATCAGCCAAAATCCTCCAGTTATGCTTGCAGCTTACATTGATCTGGGTTGATCATAAACAATATATTAGATTGATTATCTGAGTACAGTTAGAAGAAAACAGAATTTTTATTATGCTCAAATGTAACATACTGTGTAGGAAAACAAATAGTGTGTGAAAAAATAAAAAAGCAATCTTACTGGAGCATTTAAGAATATATACTACCATATTCCCCCCAGCAAATAAACAGTGCAGCAAACAGAAATATAAACTCTCATATTGTTATTAGAGCTGCAAAGAAACTACCTTTGCTCACTAAATGCCTGTTTATTTTTTTTAATGTGGGCTGTGATTTTTCTTTTTTAGCAGTTCCAAAAGCAAAGGTTGTTTTGAGGAAGAACCACCGCTTTCACCAAGCCTGATTAATTTTTTACCAAGTGTTACAATTTCAGTTTTAGGCACCATCAAGATAGAATAAGATAGACCATCAAGATACACAAGAGAATTGAGGTTAAAGCGAAAGAATAGCCTTAATGGACTGAAATTGATGAGATGATCTAGAAAATTGAGTAGGTCAAATCTGCAATTTATAAGCCTCTCATTTTATCAGGTGTACACGGGAAGTTACTGGTGCCATCCCACTACTATAATAGATTATGACAGCAGGGAGAAATAGACACAGTATAGCAGAAATGGGCTCATCTGTACAAATTGAGAAATATAAATAAAAAGCACAGGAACATAAAAACAGAAGCAGTGATGAATTTCAGCAATAGTGGCGCACAGATATGTTTTAATAGCTTCTCTCTGCTTGCCATACTTGTTTACATTCCTTTTAATAAAAACTGAGATTACACACAGAATTACAGTAGTGGAAACAACCATTTGAACTAGGGATGGAATTATTGCAACTGTATATGATGATGGCTTCCTTTTCCAGCTTTTTTTAGCGATTGCAATGATGGGATAAACATATTTGCCTGTACTGGAAATACCACCCTGCACAGGCTTTGCTTGCTTTCAGTAATATTGTCACATTCCTAATTGACTAGTCACTCAATAATCAGTCCAGAACAGGTGGTCATTCAGTTGTGTACGCAAAGGTAGAATGACTTTGTCTTCAGGAAGACCTGGATATCTTGTAAGGGCTTATTTGCTCCATCCACTTAATATGACCAGTTAGGGGAGAATGCCATGGATACAGGGCAGCTGATGACCCCAGCAAAGAGGGAGTCATGGGGGAGAGAGTCATGGGGGGAACATAATGAAACCTCTCTCTTCCCTTATCTGAGGACTGGGGACTGGGGCCACTTCTGATGTCATCACATTCACATGATTCCTGACTGGTTAGGATCACTCTATGAGGAAAGACTATATATAGAGAAAAAATTGTTCTTAAGAGATAGCATCAAGGGAGCAGTGAACAAGGTCAAAAATTTAAGGTGCTTGTATTGGCATTTAAAGCCCTTCATGGTTTGGGTCCAGGTTATCTAAAGGACCGCTTTCTTCCAAACATTCTGGCTCACATTATTAGGTCATCTGAGGGGGCAATTCAGTATTCAGAAATTCACAGTGTGCAAATTCACATCTTTAACATACCACACAACTATTTGTTTTTGCTGCAACAGACGAACAACATGGCTACCCCTCTAGATTGATGGGTAGAATGGACTCTGGAATGATGGCTTTGTTGCATAACATTTTGGTGGGGAGAATTATGTGTTCGGTTCAAAAACTGAAATAGTGAACATTTGGTGCAGCTCTAATTTAGATGGTTCATACCTTTAGAACTGAAAGGCATGGTTAATATAACAACAACACGTAAGTTAAAAGGTGAGAACACTGCAATAGTATTTTGTCTGGTATTTTTAGACATATATTCCAATTTAGTGATATAAAAAGTTTAAAGGTGCATATCAGACCTTGTGCTCAGGTAGCTGAATTTGGCTGCTACCTACCTATTAGATAGCTGATGTAGTCACCATGGACATTACTAATCACTTCCTCTTTTTTCCCCCTAATCGTTTCCTTAAGAGGGTGTGACAGGGAGGCTAAATTCACCAAATGAGTGATTTGGACACAATGGACAGAACTATCTTCCTGTTGAGTGGTATAGAAGTAGTCCTAATCCAATTCTTGGAAGCGGTACTGGATGTGGGGATCTAGCCACAGGATTTACATTGCAAGAACACATTTCTAGCAGGGAATCTTTGACAAGAAGTTACTCTTCACTACTTCGAAATAATATTCTGAAAAATATTCTGTTGCGAGACATAGTGAGCCCCAGATAACAATTAATGCAGTAATCCCTAAACACCTCAGCCTGCTACATCACATAACATGGCATATCATTGGGCCCAATCCTATCCTCAGCCAATACAAATGGTGTAGTGTGATGATGCCACCTTTGCTAAATGCTATGGGCCAACCAGGTACCAGACAGCCTGGGAGACAGCCTGTAATGACATTTTTTTACTTACTGTGGGCCGCCAGAATAATTGGTATTCTGAGTCCTATGCCAGTTCTTTGGCTAACATGTCTGAAGAGCCTTTGGGAATGAGAATGGACCAGTAAAGGATGGATAAGAACTAGCTGAGATCCACCCTCTCCTGGCCCTGAACGAACCCTTGGCAGCCCTATCCCCATCCCAATCTGCCCCAAATCGACTATGCCTACTCACCTGCTCCAGTGGAGGTTCTACCCCACTGATCCTGGCTTGGGGCTTATTGGCTACCACAGCAGTAAGCTGCAAAAATCACATAGCAGCTGCATAGCATCCAAGGACCCAAGGAATAGCTGAGCTCCAGTATGCCCTCACCCTTTATTTATTAATTTTATAAGACTTTATAGGCCATCTTCCAAAATCAAGTTATGGTCAATAAAGGCAGTTTTCTGTTGGTCATTTTATTGAGAATTGTTACCTTTGTTCAGTATGAACAGCTTTACATTTGAACTTTTCAGGAGCCGTTGGAGAACACATAGTCCAACCTTTATTTTGGAAATGAAATTACAAAAAAGGAAATTGGTTGTAGCCACCGAAGCATTGTTGAAGAACGGTCAGCTATTTACAGGAATGTGTTCAAGCCCTTAAGTCCAAGTCCCTAGTCAAGCCTCGAGTCTCAGTCTTCAAGTCTCAAATCAAGTCTTGAGTGCTTGGCAAAAAAAATGAGTCAAATCCAAATCTCTCAAGTTGCAAGTCTCAGAGCCAAATTTCACAGAAAAAAAGGGAGATGGTGGTGTTGGGGGAGGAGCAGCTGTCATTTAACGCCCCCTCCTGATGCTCCCAATTTATCTGCACTCCAGTCAGCTATGTATTAATGTCTTTAACTTCAACCACATTAACAAAAGCTGCACTGCTATTCAAGTTTATCAAAATAGCATTTCAGAAAAATAATTTGGAGCCTGGCCTTTAGCAGAAAAAATAGCCTTTCCTGGCTTCAATAATGTAATGACCCCACTCCCAGCATTTTCTTCGAATCTGCCCTGATAATAATGGCTGCTAACTTCAGGTAACTCAAGTGGCAGATGAGCCACAGGACCTACCTACAGTGTCATGATACACAGAAGAAAAAGGAACAGCTTTCGTTAGCCTCAATAAAGCAATGATTGCTCTCTCAATGTCATGCAGTACATGCCCTGAGAAATACCTGCAGATATGAGCTAAAGCATCTCAGAGACTCATGGCTTTAGCAGAAAAAATAAAAACCCTGCTATGGAACGGCATGAGCGTTTAATGTAGCAAAAAAAAAAAAAAAAGACCTTCTATAGACGAAGCAAATGATGGCAGGGTTACCCTCACTTTTGTAGGCACACCACCACCAGTGATGTATTTCAATGTTATTGGTTGCTCTCCTGTGAACACACAGGAGAGCAAAGGCAGGAGGAATATATGTTACTCCTTCCGAGGACAATGCCAAATGCAAAGTGTGACCAAAGAACTGAAGCCATCCTGCTATATTGCAAAGAACTGCTTCCCTCATCTTTTAATCACCTTCTTTCACTCTCCCTTCTGCAGAGAAAACACCTTGAATCTGTTCCTTCCTATATCACAAAGAATCCCCTCCCCCCATCTTGGCCACCTCCTTCTCTCCTCTCCATTGTACAGTACCTTCTGTCCTTGGCCCTTGTGATAAGCCCTTCTTTCCTACATCACCAACAGCCCCCTCCCCCTCGCCCATGTCCTGGCTGCTCTCTTCCCCCCACACCTTCATGCAGCAAAAAAACCCTGAAGCCAGCCTTCGTCATACTACTCTTCCCCCCAGCCTCTGCTTCCTAGAACCAACCTTCCCACTACATCTGCCTGCTGTTTCTGGATCACCTACAAAGTGTGTACACTTTCTGAGTGACACAGAAGTGGCAGAGAAAAAAGAGTAAGCAAGGGCATACGTACTATAAAGTTAGGGACTTGAAGCAGAAAATGGCCTGTCCATAGTCGAGTTCTGAGTCCCTTGTTTCAAGTGACAAGTCGAGTTTGAGTCTTTGATGGGCACAACTTAAGTTTGACTCAGGGATAAGTCTCATGAGTCAAGTGTCTATCCCTGCTATTTAGAAGAATGGGGTTTCTTACAGAAGAACATGAACTATTTAGCATTTATTCCTCAAACAACAGGGCCAAATTATACAACATTCAGAAGATCTATTATCAATCTCCTGGTATTCTCTTTTGTTCCTTAAAGTAGATGCTGGGGGGTTCTCATTTTTATCAGAGAAGCATGTTGGGGGAGGACAATTATCTCTTTGCCCCATGCTGTTTTCCTGACCTCAATCCCTCTTCCACATTTGTGTCCCCCCCAGGCAGACTGAACACAGGTAGACAAATAAAGAAATAATTTCCCCACTCCAGGAATAATAGCAGCTTTAAGGAACAATTTTGATTGAAAAATTGACCTGGACAGAAAGGCCCCTTTCCTACTACCAGTGATACAATCAAAATGAACAGCTTTGTTAAGATAAAAATGAAACCACTGGGAGATCGAGTCCCAAATCCCCAATGTATCATGTTGTTTGGCGCTCAAAGAATTCTGTGAAAGTAGGTTGGCCCTAAGGGTACTTGCACCTCTGCATTTATTACCATAAAACTTTCTGAACCGAAAACATTTCAACTCCCTACTTCTAAAGCTTGATTCAATGATTATAGACTAATTCGTGCCAATGATGACTATAATTACCACAATGATGTTTCTTCACTAAATTATTTTTAAATTAAGAAAGACTTATTCTAAGCAATAATCATCTCATTATTATTTGAGCACACAGGCAGTACAGCAATAACTATCAAGCTAGAATTAAAAGACTAAGGTTTTCAACTTTCTTCTAAGGCAATCGTTCACCAAATGTTAATGCTATTGTTTCTACACTTTTTTTTAACTACTTGGTTTTATGATTTAAAAAAACTTTAATAATAAAGCAAACTTCAGCATATAAGGTTTTAACAGGCAGGGTAGCCCAATCCTGGGCTCCTGGGCTCCTGTGGCGCCGAAACAGCGATCGCTGCTTCCTGCAGAAGCTGGGGAAGCTGCTGGTGACTCCTTGAGGGATGTTCGTCTCCTTCTTCCAAGAAAAGACGCAGGCCCCACAATGGGGCTACTCCATTCTGGTTGCTGGGGCACATCGGTTTGACTCTGTTGAGCCGTTGCTTCGGCGACTACACTGGCTGCCGGTTCTGTTCTGGGCCAAATTCAAAGTGCTGGTTTTGACCTTTAAAGCCCTTTACGGCTTGGGCCCAGCGTATTTGAGGGACCGCCTCCTCCCATATAATCCTACCTGTACTCTGAGGTCATCTGGGGGGGGCCTTTTGACTGTGCCGCCACCAGGAGAGGTGAGAGGGGTGGCGGCCAGTAGGAGAGCCTTCTCGGCAGTGGCACCCCAACTTTGGAATACCCTCCCCTTAAGAGTTAAGAACTGCTCCCTCTTTGGCGGTATTTCGGCAGGGGCTGAAGACCTTTTTGTTTCAGCAGGCTTTTAGTTGCTGACAGGCTGGCTGGTCTTTGCATTCTTTTTATATTTTTGTACGTGTTATGATCCATGGGATTGGCTGTTGTACGTTTTATTTTTAATATTGTTTTTAATTATTGTCTTTTAATTATGTTGTAATTATTTTATTGTGTTTTTAACTTTGTAATGC
>JAJKFI010000015.1:18350229-18535177 GCA_029204185.1 Lerista edwardsae | reverse complement strand
CTTTCGTTTGAATTCTTTTGATTTGATATGGTAAGTGCGCTGGACTAAATTCTCTGCCTGCTATTTTGCAGGCAGTGAGTGAAGCAGTGCCATGTCAGGCTCCATGTCCAAAGCAGGGCATAGGTTCCGGCTGTGGTCTCCACAGTCAGTCCCACCCCCACCTTATTCTGTTCTTTCTCTCCTCCCACCCAGTCCAGCTTTCCCCGCCCCCAAAAGCTGCTCCACTGCCCAGTGGGAGTGCTTACTGCACGGTGGTGACACATCCTGATTGGTGCTGGCCCAGTGTCAACAGTAGGGCCTCCCGTGGTGGTGGTACAAATGCGCTTTATGGCACATTTGAAACACCTGAAGAAGGTCCTGGACCAGATAGGATAGGGCTGTTGTTAATGTATATTTTCACAGCACTGTGAAGAGGAGGAGGCGGGCCAGCTGATCTCCCCTTGCAGAGGGTATCCCATTCCCCAAATAGGCTTGGAGAGCTGAAAAACCCCTCTTTCCCCATATGCACTGAGGACATGATGTATTGGAAAAGGCAGGAGATACCCCAAGGAGATAGGGAATGGTATCAGCAATGGCCCCTTGTTCCAGATTAGCCAGGGATTACAGGGTTAACCCCCAAGGTATTTGCAAGCCTCGAGAGCACAGCTGTAGGCTGATGAGGCCCCTGGCTATGAAGGGAGGCCAGCACAGGTGCAGATGGGTGTGGCTGATGCTAGAGCCTGCCTAGCAACAGACACCAATTGGCTGGCCTCAGTATAAAGTAGGAGGCAGGAGCTGGAGATTGGATCGGGGAAGGTGCTGGATGGGCTGCCTGCCTGAAGGAGTGCTGGAGAGACTGTGACTGAAAGACTGGAGAAGATAAGGTTATTGTGGGGAATAACCAATGGGAATTGTTGTATGTCTGCCATGCCCCTGGAGTCACCAAGTGGAGGAGGCAGTTGTGGCTTGGGCAAGCTGACTGCCTATTGTTTGGTGGTGGGGTTTGTTGGTGCTAGACTTAGAGTAGTTTGGAGCTAAGCCAGTGATGAGGGCAGTCTGGAGGAGGCTGGCCAGCCGGTGACTCCAAGCAAAGCTGCTGGAAGAGAGGAGGCTCAGTGGGTGAAATAACCCCCTCCCTCTTGCCTATCTCTGAGGCTGCTCTATGGGGAAACTAGTTAGCCTAGTGTGGGCATTTGGGCCCTTGGGGAGGCCCAGCAGGGAATTTGGCAGAACGCATAATGACTGAGGCAAATCTGTATTAGACAAAAAAAACTGCATAAGAGAAACTGTAACATGGTTACAGTTACATGGGTTACAGAAAACATGGGTTAACAGTTAAATCCCCACCACAGATGTGAAAGACAAGGAGGGAAGAACAAAGAATCCTGGCCACCATCTCACATGTTGCCTATCACACACAGGAGCGAAATGTTGAACCTAATTTAAGTTGTGGGTGGTATGCCCACTTTTTTTCTCCCAGGAACAAGAATCCACAGGCAAGAAGTTTCATTTTCTTCTATGGACACAGAAGGGGGCATTCCTAACCCTTTAGGATATAACAGAAAAGTCTTATATCATGTGATGTGAGAATGCTCATTGCGGTAAGCACTCACTATAATACCCAGAAGTCTTGCTAATACTATTAAGTCCAACTTTGCTGATTGGAATACTCAATAATCAAGCAATTCCATAAACTTGTTTGAACTCCTGTTAGAGCTACCAGAATGTGTGTGCGTGCAAGTTGAGTCCCAAATGTTCTGGAGGCTGTGATGGAATAAGGGATCTTTTGACTGAATTGATAAGGAACCCATGGCTTTCCAAGCAAGTCACCGTTACCTGGATATCTCATTGAACCTGCATCAGGTCCAGATAAAGATAGAGGAATATCCCCCGCCTGCACAGATAATCTACTAATGCTACCAGAATCTTGGTAAATACCCTGGGGGAATATCATAAGACTTAATGGCAAGGCCAATATTGATCATGGAATGAACTTTAACAGAAATGAAGGAATCTGTGATTTTTTGTTGAATTGGAACATGCAGATATACTTTAGAGAGGTTGATGGACACCAGGAAATCCCCCATCTCCAAGGTGGATGTGTATGATTTCCAGATTTCTACCCTGAACTTGCATTTTCTAAGAACTGGTTCAACCATTTGAGATCAAGCTTATACATTCCCATTCTTTTTTGGAAATGAGAAAGAACACTGAATAAACTCCAGATTGCCTCATGTTCAAGGGAACTGGCTCTATCACCCTAATGTTCAGCAGATAACTAATAAGGTGTATAATTAAAAAAAAATTAATTAACGTATTTGGTACTGCTGAAATTCAATCTTGGTTTACATGAAATTTACCTTTGGAACATCTCCAGTACAGCTTCAGTATATATTACCTTGATATTGATTCAGCTGTTAAACCAAAGCCTATCCAAATTCTTTTGAATTATATTGTAAATTATGAGCAGGAAAACACAATAACAGTGCTGTTTACCCCTTTTGTAAATCCGCTATCTGAGAATAAAACTGAAAATGCATTGTAAAATAGATAAATATTTTGATACAGTCCGTTTACAGGCATTTAAAAATGGAAACATTGTAGATGCTTCTGAAATAAAAGAAGATCAAAATCATATCCATATGGTCTCAGCATAAAACATCCAAGCTACTTCTTGCTTGTCCAAAGAACTTTAAAATTGCTTCAGTGACCTTTCTTATATTAGTCAGTTGGTTTTTAGCTTCCAGATATTCTTACAGGTATCCAGGCCTTGTGGGACTATGATGAACGAACTTAACCGGATGCTTCTACAACAATATGTTTCCATTCTGCCACATCACCTCTCATGGCTCAAGTACTTTGGCCACCTCATGAGAAGAGAGGACTCTTTAGAAAAGACCCTCATGCGGGGAAAGATCGAAGGCAAAAGGAGAAGGGGGCGGCAGAGGATGAGATGGTTAGATAGTGTCACCGAAGTGATGAACATGAAATTGGGTAAACTCAGGAAGCTAGTGGAGGACAGGGAGACCTGGCGTGCTGTGGTCCATGGGGTCGCGAAGAGTCGGACACGACTTAGCGACTGAACAACAAGCTCTGCGCACTGGAAGGGAGATAGGCTATTTGTAGAGCTGCTGCCACCAATAACTGCCATTTCCCTCAAAACAACTCCTCTATGTCCAATTCTTCCCCCACCAATTTCTGCCCACTATGCCACCTTACCTGAGCTGGGGCATCCTGGTTGGCCAATATCATGTGGACACTGCTGCCTCCACTCATTTCCACCACTAGCTGCCTGTTACCACTGGTGGCCAGTTTTGTGAATGACAGCATGTTGCATTTTGTGGCACTGAAAAGGCCAATGTGCCACCGGAATGTGAATTCCATCAGTGCAGTGTGTTAGGATTGGACCCATATTATAAATACATTGCCATATACTTCAGTCACTACATTTTAATTGCCTCTTTAATTAATCTTTCAGCATAGGTTTTTCTTTTAAATTCAGCCCTGTCTACCTGATTCGCAACAAAAACCTTCAAAACACTTTTTTTAAGTATGTCTCATTTGAGTATGGCCTGAGCATAAAGCACAAGATTGATGGGTCTTCTAAGAGGTTATATTGTTATTTTACCTTCAGAAAGATTATGATAAATGGGTTGAATTAAGCTTCAGAATAGCTATCCCTTCTTTAAATGGAAACATTATTATAATGTAGTTTGTTCAAGTACAAGGCACATGCATTTTGGTATGTTAATGCAACCCTGGCACAGATATATTTTTGTGCTGATAGTCTACTGTGATTTGGGTAATAAAATGGGCATTCAAGTATGTCTAAATTATTTGTGACACTAAAAGAGCAGCAAGATGTTGAACATTTTAAATGGGGGTTTGTTTGTTTTTTAACAGAGCTCAACAAATAAAACAAATACCTCCCAACTATTACCACACTGAAAATCTACTTTTGGAAGAATCTCCCTACTTTTGGTCTTAGGAGCACTATGCTGCCAGATGCTGATAACAAACTTGGGCAGCCCGATCCTTCCTAGCGCCACATGGCACATCCTCTGTACCCTGCAGGGCCAGGGAAGCTACCAGGGGTCATTTGTCCCCTTACCCTGAATAAAGCCTCAGTCTCTGCAATGGGGATCCTTGAGCCAGCTAAATTGCTGGCATAGACTTGAGAAGCTCCATGTTGGGCTTCTGAGCCTGACACTGGGATATGATCTGGAGGAGGACAACTCTGGTCCCACCCAGAAACACCTCTCCCATGTCCCTGCAACACCTGTTGCTCATCTTCTTGCCACTGGCAGCCAGGGCTTCTTCTGTGGTGCTGATAGGATAGTGCAGGACTCCCCACTAGCACCACTTATTCTTTGGGTGCAGCTCACACGCAAAAGCATGGTTATCCAAGACAGTTTCCATAGATATTTAAAACTGTGAAACAAAATATGGGAAAACACTGTGGAGGGAAAAAGGAACAGATTTATTATATCTCTAACTGAGGTCTTTATATTGTGTTGCAACCATTACTGGATATGGCAAAAAGGGTATTACTTGCAGAGTTTATTCCTTAGGCAGAGGCAGATCTAAGGGAGGGCAAATCTGTAAGTTTTGCAAGAAGCCTTACCTTGCAGTGGAAAACACTCCTCTCCTGCACTGTTCTAGCCAATCCTCACAGGGAACAGCAACATCTTGGCGTTGCTTACTGGCTACAGCAGCAAGGGAGAGGAGGGATTTACATGACAGGGTAAGGCTTCTTGCAACACTTAGAGATTTGCCCTCCCTTGGATCTGTCCTTAGATTGACATGCGGTCAGTCCTCAGCAAAGGTTATCCTCAGAAAGCCTAGTAAATTGAATGAGGGCGCAAACCTAAACTGGAGTGAGGCCAGCATGATTAGGTCAGCAAAGTTTCAGGACTGTGTGGCCCGGGACAGAGCCTTGAATACAGCCTAATGGCCGCATCCCAGCCCCACCTCTCTCCCTGGGCCTGCATGCCCTCCAGCCTGTAAAGGGCCACCATAAAGTGCGTTTGGACCACTCTCTGAGCCTGGGAGGATGGCACATGTCTGTGTGCTGGGCTCTCTGACTTTGAGAGTGGTCCAAACATACTTTACGGTGCCCCTTTTGTCAGCCAAACTTTGCAGGCCTAACTGTGCCAGCCCAACTATAGGTTAGGATCACACCCTGAGATATACATGCTGAAACTATTTAGTCAATTCAATGGCTATCCACTTAGTGAAAAAGTCTACTTCTTCCAGTCACATGGATGGTCGTAATGGAGGTTTTTGTACTGTTAGTCTGTTATGGGGAACACGAGGGACTTAAAGTACAGGATGTAGGAGAAGCTGAAAGTGTTCTTGAACAAGTCAATAAAAGAGGAGGAAATACTTTGTGAAGGTTCCAATCATTTGAGTATTCGTATTTCCAAGAAAGTCACATCCTTTCAAGGCACATGTCTAATCTGAATGTGACTGAATTCCATTTGCATTCACAACAGAGTTAAGTATTGAAGAGGTTGGCAAGCCTTCTCAGGGGAAAATGTCAAAGCACACTCAAAGGTTTATTCAAAACTTTCAATAGCCTGCCTTTCATGTTCTTCTGTGTTTGCAGAAAGCCCCAGACAAGGAACAGAACAACTTAATTAGTATGCATGTCTCAGAAACGTTGTGCCATGTCATGAGACAAAAACCGTATCTCCACTCAACAGCTACCTGTTGAAATTCTAAAAATAGAGAAAACACAGTTTTTGCTGTTCTAATTTAAGTCTGTGATTCAACCACAAGATGCACATCTAAATTAGAAGTGCTCCTATTCTTTGACCTTTTCTATTGTTTGGCCTTTTCCATCTTCTGTAGTCAAGATGTCACATGAAGCCCAAATTGAATTGGAGGCAGAGAAATCTGAAACACATAAGTTATTCCTCATTCAGTGGGTGTCATGCCTGTGGTGTTATTCTTGAAATCAAACCACAATCCAAAGAAGAAAATGGGGTTTATAAGAACAAGATGAGTACCTTTGCATAGTTTAATACGATGCAGAGTATTCGAATTCCCATAAGAAGTACCTCCTTTATACCAACTATGTTTATGCCAATTAAATTAAACCCAGTAATAGAAATTATGTCTGTTTATGCTTTAAAACTATCTCAGATTCGTGGTGATCAGCCTTAATTGATGCGACTTTTCTACCCCATTTGCCATTGCCTCTTCCATGCATTCCTACAAGTGTTATGGAGCCTTCTTGGCTACTGAACTCAATTTGCTTTTCTAACCAGAGTACTTTCTTTCTAGAACTCAAAAAGTTCTTACTATAATAAAGAAAGAAAAACTTGCCTTCTTTAAAAATCTTGTAATTTTTGTTTTTCTATAAGTTATCATCTGCTTATAAAATTTCAAATATTTCAAATGTAAGAGATTAGAGGACTAATACAGTAAGAAAACACAGTGCATTCTGAGTGTATAATGAGGTCACTGAATACTTCCTCATCTTATGTTACTGAATCCTTGCTTGTCATAAAACATTTCTCTAGGAATAGACAAATAGACAAAGAAATAAACTTGGCAATTATGAATTGACAATGTGACTATTTTGATTGGATTTACAGAGTTGAAGACATGGTTCAGCAAATAAAGCAGCATATCTAATCTCCATGCATGTCATTAGTCTGGTTACCAGGAACAATCTTAGGCATTTGTGGGAGCATTTTAGTATACCTTTTGAACTGTTTATTAGGCTATTTAAATAACCGCCTATGTATATAATAACTATATAAAGCTCAGCTCGGTTAGACAGCTCATATATGGATATTGTTTCTTCAAAGGAATATTTTGACAAATATCACTATAGACACAGAGGCATACATGATATTTATTCTGCAGAAAACTAGACAGCTGCTACAGTATTGATAGAGTACACAGGAGAGCAACAAGCCACACAACAAACTAGAGGTTCACGGGTTATATTGCTTCCCTGAGCCTCAAATAGAAGGTTGCAAAAGTATGTTGAAAGAAATATTCAATAATGGCATCTATAGCTAGAACAAACAAGAACAGAAGGTAGGCTAATTCATGAAGAGCTTGCATTCATGCTGACAATGGACTACCATGGCTTGATTGTGGAACTTTTTGTATTTAATTCAGATGGTTTAAAAATTGCTTTTACCTTTTTTTAAAACCAAGCAGATAGAAAAGACAGTAATTCCAGTGCATTAAAGCATATGTGACACTGTTGTTTCATCACAGCACGAAAACGCTGGAAATGGTACAGCAGTTATGCCCTACCCAGGTAGTCATATTTGTTTGATTCACTGTACTTGGATTAATTTTTACAGGACAGTGGAGGAGAAATGTGGCAGGCAAGGGGGGGGGCGTTCTCTGCAAAGTTCTCAGCTAAGAGGAAACATTATATATGGACCCAAATCCATTTCCCGCACAACCTCACTATTAGAATGAAAGAAGGGGGCTCTCTTAGGTGGTGGATGAAACTCCCTCCACAATCATCAACAGTATTGGTACTACTTAATTCTTTTAGTTCAAGATCAGAAGATTGCTTGATGAGCAGCAGTAGTGTGGTAGAAGATGCATGAGCAGAGGATTCTGTGATGGAGTCTAGTGCAGTGCTTCTCAAACTGTGGGTCGGGACCCACTTGGTGGGTCACAACCTGATGCCGGGTGGGTCATGGAAAGCTGAGAGCAGCCATCTTGCAAGCTGCAGGCCTTACATTTGCTATATTCCTTTTGCATGTGTTAACAGTTTGAATTTACAAGTGAGAGTTTTTTAAAAAAACAAGCAAACACGTTTTCTTAAATTCAGTACTTTTACATAATATTTTGTCCTAGTCTTACTTTCTGTCAGGGATGTTTCATGATAGTTCAATTGCTGCAGTCCAAGAATGCCAGTTTGCATTCCAGGAATGTTATTTTATTATGAAGGCACTTCCTGCTTGATGACTTCCAGCTATGACATCACTTCCAGTGGGTCCTGACATGAGTGCCATTCTAAAAAGAGGTCCTGGTCTAAAATGTTTGAGAACCACTGGTCTAGAGCACAAACACTTGTTGGATGAAATTGAGCAGAGGTTGGCCTACTACTTTCCAAACACATGTCTTTTTTTCTGGACTGTCTGCTCCTTAGTCATAAGGTGCATCACCTTTCCAAGTACCTTGTGGTGTCTCAAGGTTTCCTATTAAGGGCACAAAGGTTGATAAGAATTGTGCAAGTCAGTTGGAAGGGAGATTCACCAAATCCTTGGTTGGCAAAAGGAAGGAACAGATATCTTAGCTTCCCCAAATTCATGTAGTTCTGAACAGAAAGGCACTGAAGAGGCTGGTAGTGTGACTCAGGGCAACATCTGATGATTGCTTTGACTCACAAGTGCCTCACTCACTCACACACACAGGCAGGCCTAGAGCAATCTTGCCTAAATTGCTGCACAATAGTGGCATACATAGGGAGGGTCAAGAGGACAAATTCAGGGGCGGCATGCTGCAGGGGCAGCACCACAACCCTCTCCCCACCACCGGCCACCCTCTTGTTACCATTTTGGAGGGGGCTAGTGCTGCTTGAAGCAGCACCCACCTCCTCAGATACTCGGAGGAGCTGAGTGCTGTGGCATTTCAAGTGGTGCTTCTCCAGTGGTGCTAGATTCCTCTGACTATTGGAGGAGCCAAAATCTCTTGCAGTGACCCAAAATTCCTCCAACTATCAGGGGAGCTGAGTGCTGTGAAGCTGAGTTGCAGGGTATAACCATACTGAACTGTACACAAAGGAGAATGCATTGGATGTCACACTGCACCAGTTAGGTATATGCACGTTTCTGTTTACAACCCCCACCATAGGTCCTAAATGCCCATATGTCCTCGCAGATGGATGTTATGGCATGTGTCACAGTAATTCAAATAAGATAAACACCAATGGTGACAATGCATATTTAGTATCTATAGTAGTAGATGTATGTTGCTAGATTCTGTGAAACCTGATAAGCAGAACTAATATTGTAAGTAGCAAAGCACATTGTATTAGTGTCATTAAAAGTAAAAGGAAACAAGCAAATTTTAAACACAAGACCTACAACTGCAATACTGTTTCCAAGTACTGCATTTAGGGTAGAGTCAGAATTCAGTTTCCAGCTGGTCTCAGAACCCAAAATTGCTTTTATTGGCTTGTGGGTAATTTTTAAAAAAGCTCAATAGCAAAGAAAGAAGCTTGTGCCTTTTCAGAAATCATTCTATTCTCCACTTTCATGTCTCCCATCTCTTGCGGCCTATTGTTTTGTACTCTAAGTTGAAATTGGAACGACCTAGGGGCTTCTGCTGTCTCTGACACTGTTGCTGCTAATTTGACTGCATGCCAGCAGTGAGCCAGCTCTGAGAAATTTCACATCTCTTGTCAATCACAGACAGAGAGAGGCACCTAACAGTGTTGATTCAGCAGTGCCTGGGAATAGATGAACATACCTCAAAGAGCAAGAGAAGCAGAGCCAGCTGCAGATATTCAACCGGAAAGCAAACTGTTCTTTCAAGATGTCCTTCAGAAAACCAACAGATACGACTAGGACATAGAATTTATTAAAATGGCATGCACACACTCTGGAAATGCGGAAAATCTCCACTACAGCTGAGAACAGCAGGTAGAGAAAAATGTGCCCCAAAGCACAGAACACAATCTTTCAGCTGCTGTCTTTAGACCAGCTTTGCAAACATATCCATACACACACAAAACGCCAGCCTGCACATGAACAAATACCTTAGTTCGGGTGCCATGAAGACGGAAGGCTGTTAGTAGGGCTGCCAACACTCTAGGATTGGCTCAGAGCCTTGGGATTGGACCATTAGGCTGCAATACTATACGCACTTAGACAGCAATAAGCCACACTGAAAACTGTGGAACTTACTTCTGACTAAACATGCATAGGATTGTGATGGTAAACAAAAGTTAATGAAACTCGAGGGTTGCAAAGAGAAGTTCCTTGGGGGCTGCATGCAGGAATATCAAATTACAGGCAATTCAAATTATAGTACTAATTTTTATTCTGTTTCTCTTCTGCAGTACGAAATTGCACAGTAATCAGCCATGTTTAAAATCATAAAATAATATTTATGAAGATGCACCTGTCAAGCAGCATGGTTAGGATTTTAAAACAAAATCTTAGCTAGATATCTCTACTGGGCTAATATTCTTCCCTTGGGGGGGGGGGCATTTCTCCTAGTAAATATCAATACAGAGCAGTCAAAATGCTATACTCCAGTGAATCAGACATATGGCAATCTTTTGCATCCTCATAATACGCCTTCTGATTTGACATATCGTTAATAAAGATTAATTTTGTTGCCACAAAATATATGAAAACTACCCTTTGCCTAACAATAAAGTGTCATGAGGGAGGCTGTCACTTTTGCCCTTTTGCAAAATGATATTTGATGAAGATCATTTGCATGAATTTGAACTACTAATGCCCTCTAGTTTAGAACATGTAATGGCAGTTGCCAGGAGTGCTTTGGGGCAGGGGCTATATTTTAATTAAGAGTTTTCCCAGCTCTGGACAATGGTTATAAAAAGACAAAACCAGAACAGCAAAATAGATGATACTAAAACAACCTAGTCTCAAAGAATAGAATTAGTTTTAACACTAGAAAGACTACTATTTAAGGCACAGCTCTTGAGGACAAAATGGGTTGGTTCAGATGACACATGGAGGTACGGTTTATTTTATGTATCTATAGTTTGCTTGAATAGGGATCTCCAACTAACTGTGGTTTATTTTGTTTGGACAAACCAGGATAAAACCATGAACTGAACATGGCTTGAGGTGCACAGGGTTTGCCTTACCTATTGCTCCATGTTATATTAAAAACAAGATTCCCAGTTTGTTTTAGCAGATCTGCAGTACTAGCATCAACTAACATCCCTTTAGATCAGCAGTGAAACAGGGGTGCTTTAGCCTGAAAGCTGCTTTCACTAGAGCTCTTGCAGAACAGTTTTCTGCCCTCTTTATTTAATTTCCCTGCAGCAGTTTTGCTCACACATCGCACTCTCACTGAAATGCATAAGGCAGCTCCACTTACCCACACTCATCATCAAACAAAAGCAAACAAACACAAAGGAATCAAAGGCTTCTCATCCCAACCCTTATTCTTTCAAACCAAACAAACTGAAATGATAAAAGGGTACAGTTCCAAGAAGATTTCTTTTTAACATTAATTAAGAGGTCATTTATTGAATTCATTACAGGTTGATTATTCCTTATCCAGACTGCTTGGGATGGAAAGGTGTCTGGATTCTGGAATGAATGAATGAATGAATGAATGAATGAATGAATAAATAAATAATGGCCTCCAACAGATGAGGAGACGTCAGTCTTCAACCAGCCCTGTCTCCTAGTAGAGAGAGGGGCAATCCCAAATGGTTAGGAATGCCCCTTATCTTCTATCAGAGAACGACGATCACTATGGCTTTAGCTACAGAACAACAATACAGAACACACAATAATGGAAAGAAAATGGCAAAATATTAGAACTGTGAAAGGTTTCCTAGAGAAAAGGAGTAAGTGCCTTGCGCTGACATATTTTGCCCGTCATATGTGGTTATAGACCTGTATACCAACAATAAGCACATTGCTAGAGTTCTGGTGTTTTTTATTGACCAACTCACAGCATACATTTGCACCTAACCTGAAAATGAGATAAGGATCCAAAGAACCACAAGCTTCTGGAAATTCTGATATATTCCTTCCTACTCCAACTCAAAATGCCCTCTGAAGAGCCACTCGGGAAAGTAGGTGGATTCTCCAGAATGCCATTGAAAAAGGCCATCTGGGCAACTCTGATACACAGTGAAAAAGTGTAGATGCATTATCTTTGGGTTCAGTGCAATCTGTGTATTTAACACAGGGCACAATCCTAACCTGGAGTTAGGCAGGCATAGTTAAGCTAGCAAAGTTTGGCTGGCACAAGGCCCACTGTAAAGCACATTTGGATTGCTCTCTGAGTCAGGGAGGATGGCGTACATTTGAGTGCTGGCTTCTCCGTCTCCAAGAGTGGTCCAAACATACTTTATGGTGTCCCTTGTTCCAGCCAAACTTTTCTGGCTTAACTGTGCCAGCTTAACTTCAGGTTTGGATTATGCCCACAGTGTTATTGTGCGTAATTCACTTCAGTCATAATTTAAAAAAAGAGAAGATAGGAATAATTTAGAATAATATAGAAATGAATAGTAATAAAAAAGTATCTCGTGGAGTTTGACAACTGATGATTATTTACTTTCAGCTGAAACAAAACAAATGACAGTGGTTACAAAACGCACTCCAATATCATATTACAGAACAATTAAAGTTAAAATAACATCCAGTGGAAAACAAGTTGCGCCAGACCTGTTCAATAATAAGAAAGCTTCTCATTACGTATAGTGATGAATTATTGCTTCTGCCTGATTATTTAGTACTGAATCCTTTATTCATCTTCCAGCAATAGCTCATATAGTATTCTCCTTGAGGAAAACAAGAAATGCTGAACTAATGTTGGCAAATTTCTAGATAGCTTAAAGTACAGAAGCCAGTATACTGTTATAATACTAATTAATATCATATTTCAAACATTTTAGCATTTGTATTTTATATAAAACTATTAGTTCAACCAGAAAAATGAGACAAACATACAGTGTTTTCCTTCTGTAAATCTCCTGCTCAGGATTAATAACAATTTTTATTTTTCATCAGTTTATACTGATGTAATATTCATTCTCATAACAAGAAATAAACACCAAATTCTACTAGTTCTTTCTCTTGTGGTACCATATCTTCGGAATCAACTATATGGGTTTCCAGCGGCGTTTAAAAACATTTTTGTTTTGCTTGGCTTCCAAGGAAACAAGATCTTCCTAGGGACACCTTTTAAATTTAGCAACTATCAGTCTTTGTTACTTTATACTATTTCAATTATATATTATTTCTGCTTTTAAACCTTTTAATCCTTTTAGTTGTTTTACGGGCAGCCCAAGCCCAAGGCTGCCAAGTGCCGGTCCTGCGGCTACAGCGCCAAGTGTCATAAAAGTGCAGTAAAGCACTTTTCCACATCCTGAGAGTAAACTGTATCAGCCGGTAAGTGCCACATCAGGCAGTGGGGAGAGGGCATTTCAGAGGCAAGGAGGGATGTTTCGGGGGAGGGCAGGGCAAGGAGGGGAGCAGTTCAGGCTTGGGAGGGGGCAGTGGTGGCAGAACAGGCATCCACCACATCCTAAACCTCATCCTGGGCCTGAAAACCTTACATGGGACTATTCGGTTTTGCACCAGTGATTTAGCTGGAGTGGGCCCAAGAAGCCCCATTGCACAGGCTGTGGCTTGACATTTGAGAAACAAATGTTCCTTTAGCCCCAAGATACCTTCTGCCTGCACAAATCCAGTGCTGGATACAGTGTTGGCCTGGCAGCCCTGCTGAGCTAGCACTGGATAGGTAAACGGTAAAGGTTTCCCCACGACCGAATGGTCTAGTCGTGACCGACTGTAGGGGGCGGTGCTCATCTCCGTTTCTAAGCCGAAGAGCTGGCGTCTGTCCAAGGACAAGCTTCCATGGTCATGTGGCCAGCATGACTATATGCCAAGGCGCATGGAACGCCGTTATCTTCCCACCGAAGTGGTACCTATTTATCTACATGCTTTATCTACCTATTTATCTACATGCAAAAAAAAAAAAAAAGCATTTTTACATGCTTTTGAACTCACTCTGTCACGCAGTCTCGAATTCCCAACCTTCCAGTCAACCTTCCAGTCAACAAGTGCAGCTCAGTGGTTTAACCTGCAGCGCCACCACATCCCTTGTATAGGAATGGGCCGTTAATATCTTAATTGGTTTTATTTAACGTTTATGGTGAATTATAAATTTATTGTTGTACACTGCTTTGAGCTTTGAAAAAAGTGGTATAAAATTTTTTAAATAAATAAATGGCTCTTTTAAAGCCTTGCATTCTACAACTGCACTTTAATATGAGTCACTCTGATGACATCTTTTATCTATTAACTTTCTTAAATTCTAAAGAAGCACAAAAAGTGTCAGGTTTGATCTATGTAAAAAGAAAGGTTGCCTTTTTTTCTTAAATTAATTGACAGTAAACAGGCTTGCCTGTCTATCTATCTTTGTCTAACTTTTTTCCAGCTGGATAAACCCAATCACTATTAAACTTGACAAAAGACAATGATATTATTAATGAAAGCAGCTACATGATGTTAGACTTTTCATTACAGGCAGGCACACAGTGAGTTCCAATTAACAACATGGTTGTTATGTCTAAAACAGCTTCAAGAAAGAAGGATTACAGGACAGCACATCTAATTTAATACCCTATCAATTTTGCCTCTTAAAGTTTAAACCTTTGGTGTTGATGGTTTCATGGAGGAAGCATTGGACATCTCCACCTGAGTATCTCTCTGGCAGGCCTGTAGAGCCTCCAGCTGTTTGTGTTGGCAACTGTGATACATATGACCTGTGCTTTTTTTGTAAAAAAAAAAAAAAAGTGCATGAACGCACACAACGTCATCACGTTGTGACGTCACAACATTGCGGGGTGTGGCTTCTGTCCAGAAGCCAAGCCCCGCCTCCTTGTTTTGCCGGTCGGGCACTTTAAAGTACCTGACCAGCAGCCAGGGCAGGAGACACCGGCACGCCTCCCACCTGGGGGTGGGGGGCACAGCAGCAGCTTCCCTGCCCTGGCTGCCAGCTTTTCCTGGCTGCTGCTGGCACTTTGAGGCCGGCGGCAGCAGGGAAAAGCCGGCAAAGGGCGCACGTGGTTCCTCCCGACAGGCGGGGAATCAGGCGGGGGGAAGACGCAGCTTCCCCTCGCCTCTGATTTCCAGCCCGCCAGGACGAATTGCGCACGCGCGCGGTTCCTCCCAGCGGGCGAGGAATCAGGCGGGGGGAAGACGCAGCTTCCCCCCGCCTGATTCCCTGCCTGCCGGGACAAAAAAGGTGGCGGAACGCCGTTCTGATGCGTTCCATTAGAAAAAAAGCCCTGCATATGACAATGCAGCATCACTTATAGTGAGATCTGCCATTGTAAATGCAAAATAGGAATGAGCTGTAAATACGTTAGAGCCAGTGAGGTAAAGAACATAATCCCATTGAGGCTACTCTCTTGCTGCTCATCAACTTTGGCACCAACTTAACATTTTGAAAAAAGATGTGTGTACCTGTATGTACTTGTGAACCATATCTTCCTCTGTTCAGTGCTGGCCCACAAGTCTTGCCAGTCTCTATCAAGCCCAAATAGATCTGGGAAGGGGACCACCAGGACCCATGCAGACACAAGAAGAGCACACAATCGCAAGAGACCTATAAAGCAGTGCTGCTCTACACTGCCCAAGCTAGGGATGCCAGCTCACATTGAAAAATCAACTTGGAAGATGGAAAAAGAAATAATGAGTAAATAGATGAAGTGGACAGACAAGACAGAACAGAATAAGTGGAGAAAGAAGTGGAGAAATTGCTTTTAAAGGCTCAGGATTGGTTCATGAGCCATGGAACCTACAGGGTGGCCACGAGGTCCTTTGCAGGCTTAAACAGCTTCTATCCAAAATCCATACCATGTCATGCACATGGACTTTGTGGCCACCCTGTACACAAGCTGAGGGTATTAAAGAATTGACTGCTGAAAGTTTGAGGGCCCTGCTTTATGTTGAGGAACTCACAGATAATAATGCTATGGCAGGTCCCCATTCTCACTGGGATTGAACAACATTTTGAGAATAACAGAATTGTTGGGATATGTGCAACTCCGTCTGCTGTCCAGAGGGGGCAGTATATAGAAACGATAGGGAAATGAATAACCTGTGTGTGTTTTTTCCCCTCTATATGTTCCTCTCTGTGATTTCTAAGCAGAAGGCGTGGCCTTAACCAACAGCTTATCCCCCTGTCTCCTGGATACATTGTACCCCTCTTTCCAGCTTGTCCTCGTAGCAGTGAGATGTGCCAACTAAGAAGCTCTGAGGCAGAGCGGCCATTTTGACTCACATACTAGCATGCAAGATCATGCAGCTATCTAGGGCATGATTAATACTAAGTTACAGGCATACCTCTGACCAGATTGTCAGAAGCTGTAAAATATGTTTCAAGTTATATACTGTAAGTAAACTGTTACAAGTTTGAAACAAAGCTTTACCAGTGCCTGTGTATTTATTTCCTAGCAAACAGCCTGAGACTGAGTGAGAGTGAGAGAGAAAGATCCTGAGGTAATTCTCTGAGGGGAACACGCTGCACCAAAGACTCTGCTTTCCCCCATTACCAGTCAGGATTTATTAAACATCCCATCAGGTTACGGGCCCAGACCAGACCAGTTGGCCAGACTTCACACTATGAAAAGAAGTTTTAATTAACCTGAAAAAAAAAAATATTTTTTCCTCACTCAAAATTTTTTAAAGGCTGACTTTACTTGCTAGTGAAAGATGGCAGAAGGGTCAGATATGAGAGCTTTAATCTTTCAACCAATGATAAAGCTAGACCCCAAAACATTTAATGACTGGCTTTACAGAATGAAGACAGAGATACAAATGTATGATGCTTTGCCTGCTTTAAATGAATCCCGCCCAACAACAGGGGAAGATGAAATAAGGAAATGGGATTGTGCAGATGGAAAAGCTAGATGTCTTATTCTGAGATCATTAATAGATATTCAGTTGCCCTATGTGAGAGACTGCTGTACCGCAAAAGAGATGATAGAGATTCTGACAGAGAATTATGCCAGAACAGGACTAAAAGCCCAATTCAGTCTAATTAATGATTTGTGTCAACTCAGATTGGAAAGAAAAGAAGATTGTGACCAATATTGTAGCAAATTAACTCAGATTTTTAATGACCTTGCACTCACTGATATGAAATTTACTGAGCACCAACGAATGGGATATTTAGTAGGGTGTTTGTCTGACAAAACATTTTCAAGTTTTAAAACAGCAATGGACTCTAAAGAAAATAAAACTTATAAAAGTGTTTTAAAGGAACTAAGATCAGAATGTTTTCCTCACAGAAATGAAGATTTTTCTGAGTCTAGCTCAAATTACAAGGTACAGGGAAAAACAAACAAAAGAATTACCTGTTTTAAATGTAAAAAGATTGGTCATTTTGCAAGTGACTGTTATACCAATTGGTCAGACAATAAGACACATTCAAGCTCAGAAAGAAAAAGGAGTCAAGGAGAAAGTCAGAGAAACAGGAATGGTCATTTTCAAAGTAGCAAAGGAAAGCAGAAACAGAAAAAGGACCTTAATTGTTGCATCAATGAACCGAAGCTAGGGAGTCAGACTTGGATAATTGACTCAGGCTGTTCAACCCACACATGTTCAAACAAAAGTTATTTTCAAGAACTGAATGAAAACATAGGAGGGCAAATAACTGTAGCCAATGGGAAAGAAACTTAAATTTATGGGAAAGGCATAGTAAAACTAAACTGTGTGGCAGATGATGAAATAAACAAAGTTACTGTAAATGGCATATTATATTCTCCAGACATTAATGGGAATATGTTAAGTGTAGCAAAGTTAACTGAACGTGGTTTTGAAGTTAATTTCATAAAACACAAATGTACCATAACAAGAGTACAAGATAATGTATTAATGGCTCAAGGCTTTAGAAAGGATGGAGTGTTTTTCTTAGATCTGCATCAGGAGGAAGAACAGCTAAACTATGCAAACCAAACCTGAACAAACGACTGTTTGGACCTCTGGCATCGCAGATTGGGACACCGAAGTACTGAAGCTATTCTAGAAATGCAGCACAAGAACCTTGCAAAGGGATTAAAGGTAAAACCCTGTGACAATCACGCAGAAAGATGTGAATGTTGTATAAAAGCGAAAGCAGTCAGTCCTTCCTTCCCAAAGAGGACTGAGCAACGCACCAGAAAAATATTAGAAATTGTTCACACCGATCTGATGGGACCCATGCCCAATCCCTATCTAGGAAGATATAAATATGTGTTGACATTTATAGATGACTTTTCAAAGTATACCGTGCTTTATCTTTTAAAGGAGAAAAGTGAAGTGCACGAGATGATCAAAAAGTATATAGCTACAGTAAATACAAAGTTTGGTAGAAATCCTGAGGCATTACAAACAGACAATGGAGGTGAATACACGTCTTATCACACAAAGGAGTTGTTAGAAAGCAAAGGAATTGTACACAGAGTCACTGTACCATATACTCCACAACAAAATGGTATAGCTGAACGCAAGAATAGAAGTCTTTTAGACATGGTTAGGTCTATGCTAACAGACGCAAAGCTACCCACAAGTTTTTGGGACTTAGCAATAGTAACAGCCAACTATTTGCAAAACAGATTAACCACTAAAGGTACACCAAACCATAAGACACCTTTTGAACTCTGGCATGGTAGAGCACCAAATATGGAACATCTACGTGTATTTGGATGCAAAGTATATGCTTATATTCCAAAAGAAAGAAGGTCCAAGCTGGACGCCAGAGCTGAAGAAGGCATTTTTGTGGGTTATGCTCCAGGTACAAAAGGTTACAAAGTAATGAATATGAAAACAAGAAAAGTAACCATAAGGCATGGATTGCATTTTGCAGAGAATGAAAGAGCAGATAAAGATAAAAATTTGTTAGATGGTCTATCACAGACAGATGTGGAACTGTTGTATGTACCAGTTTATCTTGGCAGCACATCAGAAGCCTCATCACCAGAGTCTGAAACCAGTGCAGCAGCAGAAGCGGAAATGGAAGAAGAAGGGGAAATGCCAGAGCTGGAAGTCACCACCACAACAGACCAGGTAATGGCAGAACCCAGACGTTCACTTAGAGAAAACAAAGGCATACCACCTCCACGACTTGGAATGTCATGCATTGCAAGGACATCATCAGAACGAGAACCAGAGTCTTGGGAGGAAGTGGAAGCAATGTCTGCAAGTGAATCTAGTAAATGGAGAAAAGCTGCACAAGAAGAGATAGATGCACTACACAAAAATAAAACATGGACACTGACACAATTGCCTGCAGGGAAAAAGGCAATAGATTGTAAGTGGGTATTTAAAGCCAAAACAGGTGCAAAAGGAGAAGTAGAGCGCTACAAAGCCAGACTCGTAGCGAAAGGTTTTTCTCAGAAATATGGAGAAGACTTCGATGAAGTTTTCGCGCCAGTAGTAAAGCACACCACTATTAGACTACTACTGAGCATAGCAGCTTCAAATAAATTACATGTAAAACATCTAGATGTGAAAACTGCTTTTCTTCATGGAGAAATTAAAGAAGAGCTGTACATGAAGCAACCACCAGGGTTTACAAATAGTAAAAAGGCTCACCTGGTGTGTAAACTCCAAAAAGGACTGTATGGTTTAAAACAAGCAGCTAGATCTTGGAACGAAAAACTGCACCAGTTGTTAACACAACAACACTATACACAAGGAACAGGAGATCAATGCGTGTATACAAAGTTCAAAGATGGAAATTGGACATTTGTTCTAACATACGTGGATGATTTATTGTGTATTTATGGAAGAGAAAAAGATTATCAAGAACTAGTGAAGAATCTGAATAAAGAAGTAGAGATAAAGGAACTAGGAGAAGCGAGTTATTACCTGGGTATGCAGATTGACAGAGAAAAAGATGGAAGTTTTCTACTGAGTCAGAAGACAAAGATTTGTGACTTAATAGAATCACTAGGACTCAGAGAAGCACACCCAAAGGCAACACCGATGGAGACCAATTTTCTTAAACAAAAAGAGGAAAGTATACTGTTACCAGATAACACTAAATACAGGGAAGCAGTAGGAAAGTTACTTTATTTGTCAAATACAACCAGACCAGATATTGCCACCACTGTAGGTATATTAAGTAGGAAAACCAATGCTCCCACAGAATGGGACTGGCTTGGGGTTAAAAGGGTCGTAAGATACTTAAAGGGAACTATAGAATTTAAGTTAAAATTACCAGCCAGTGAAAAACCTAGACTAATAGTATATACCGATGCAGATTGGGGAGAAGATCGAACAGATCGTAAGTCCACCAGTGGATTCTTGATCTTGTATGGAGGTGGGGCAATATGCTGGGCAAGTAGGAAACAATCTACTGTTGCTCTTTCCTCTACCGAGGCAGAGTACATTTCAGCATCTGAAACATGTAGAGAAATAATGTGGATTTCTCAATTGTTAAATGATTTAGGAATAAATGAACAACAGCCAATTCAAATATTTGAAGATAACCAAAGTTGCATGAAATTGGCATATTCTGAAAACTATAATGCACGCACAAAGCATATAGATATACGAAATCATTTTGTGCGTGACATGATTAAGAATGGAATTGTCAGAATGGACTACTGTCCAACGCAAGAGATGCTGGCTGACATTCTAACGAAACCATTGACGAGAGACAGATTCCAAAATTTTCGAAAAGGTATGAATCTGTTGGACTAATGCATCCGGAGTTGAGAAGGGGTGTTGGGATATGTGCAACTCCGTCTGCTGTCCAGAGGGGGCAGTATATAGAAACGATAGGGAAATGAATAACCTGTGTGTGTTTTTTCCCCTCTATATGTTCCTCTCTGTGATTTCTAAGCAGAAGGCGTGGCCTTAACCAACAGCTTATCCCCCTGTCTCCTGGATACATTGTACCACTCTTTCCAGCTTGTCCTCGTAGCAGTGAGATGTGCCAACTAAGAAGCTCTGAGGCAGAGCGGCCATTTTGACTCACATACTAGCATGCAAGATCATGCAGCTATCTAGGGCATGATTAATACTAAGTTACAGGCATACCTCTGACCAGATTGTCAGAAGCTGTAAAATATGTTTCAAGTTATATACTGTAAGTAAACTGTTACAAGTTTGAAACAAAGCTTTACCAGTGCCTGCGTATTTATTTCCTAGCAAACAGCCTGAGACTGAGTGAGAGTGAGAGAGAAAGATCCTGAGGTAATTCTCTGAGGGGAACACGCTGCACCAAAGACTCTGCTTTCCCCCATTACCAGTCAGGATTTATTAAACATCCCATCAGCTCACAGATAATAATGCTATGGCAGGTCCCCATTCTCACTGGGATTGAACAACATTTTGAGAATAACAGAATAACCCCTTTGGCTAAGCAGAATTCTAATCAATCAATCAAATCAATCTGTACTGTGTCATCAATACAAAGTCAATAATGATGTTATTTCCTATCGAACTGACCTGTTGCCAAGTCTGTTTACTTGACAGAAACAGATTATGTTGTTAGTCTCAGGTTCATTTGTCTATGCCCTTCTTAGTGGCAGAATGTTCCTGATCCTATAACTGCATAGCAACTTTCATACCAGATAATAGATTGATATGTCTATCAACCTTTCAAGGCAACATATATAGTAGATATCAGAAAGAGTTCTGGGAATGGAACCCCGGCAGATATCGAAATCTAGGAGTATTCAAACCTGCAGATATGTGTGTAATCCTCTGGTCAACCTGACCAGAGCTGTGCTCCAGTCAAGGCTGAGGCCCACATAGGCCATGTGCAACTGCTTTGTGGGGAGGGCGGAGTTACTTCCAGTTTTCAACAAAAACCAGGTGACGTTTTAATCCTCTTATAAAATTCATCAGAATGTGTTGTGCTTCCTTTTAATGACCCTTGTTTGTATTCACTTTTCTGCTAAACAAGACAACATCCTGACTTATGTGAAGACATTTCTAAGAACAGTATATTTATTGCAATGTGTGGTGCCAATTGCCAGTGATAGAAACATTTCATTCTTTTAACAAAGGAAGGAGACTATTTGTTTTGATATATATTTATAGTTGCATTTTTCTTCCTTGAACAGAATTTCCTTGAAATATTCTACCCAACAAATGAACGTCTTAGAGGGCTAATTTATTAAATGTCAGCAATCAAGAACAGAACCTTACTAAGCAGCACTTCACTAATAGCCACACTTTAGTGCAATTTTCCTTTCCTGTCTTTATAGCATACACTTCTTCCTCTTGACTGAGACGTAATAAAAAAAGAATACCACAGTAAGCTACATTGCAGTAGGTCACAGTTTTATTTTGTTTTGTTTTAAATCAATGGTATTCGAACTGTTTAGACCAGGACCCACTTTTTAGAATGGCACTCGTGTTGGGACCCATTGGAAGCGATGTCATTAACTAAGAAGTGATGTTGCAACAGGAAATGACATCGTCAAGCTGGAAGTGATGTCATTGTAACATAATAAAATGACACTCCTGAAATTCGAATTGGCATTCTTGGACTGCAGCAATTGTATAACCATGAAACATCCCTGACAGAAAGCAAGATGAGGACAAAATACGATGTAAAAGCACTGAACTAAAAACAATTAAAAAAAAAAACCTCACTTGAAAATTCGAACTGTTAACACTCACAAAAGGAATATAAAAAGAGTAAGGTCTGAATTTTCCAAGATGGCTGCTCCCAGCTTTCTGCAACCCACCTGAAACTAGGTCACGACCCACCAAGTGGGTCCCAAACCACAGTTTGAATAACACTGTTTTAAATAATATTCACATAATACAGTGGTTCTCAAACTTTTTAGCACCGGAACCCACTTCTTAGAATGACAATCTGTGTGGGGCCACCAGAAGTGATGCCATGGCCAGAAGTGCCGTCATTGTGACACCAGAGTCTGCTGCTTTCCTGAGAATGCAGCAATAAGCTGGGTTATTCCTCAGCCACTTTCCAATAGCAAAGTGAAAAAGGAAGCTTGATAAACTTGACACAAGCAGAACAACCACACAGTCCTCCCTCTTTCCAGCACCCAGTCCTCCCGTATTTTCAATATGGCTGCTCTAGGTGCTTTTCAACCTGCCTGAAATTGGTTTGCGACCCAAGGGTCAGTCCTGCCCCTTTTACATGCACTCCTAGCAGTGTGGGAGCAACTTCTGCAAGATGTGATCCAATGCTGCAGGAGCAAGTGTATGAACTTCTGTATGTCCAAGGGAGATTTGGACTTATGTTTTTCAACACCAACTCTGCAGGCCACATAGTATTTATTTATAATATTTATATACCATTTTAAAACAAAACATTTGTCAAAGCAGTTTACAAAGCAAAAGGTATGAGCAGGCAGTTCCCAAAGGAACCCATAATCTGAAAAGAGAAAGAGACAACCAAAGAAAGGAAGAGACTGAAAAGCAGGAGAAAATGGATGAGAAATTACAGTAATTTAATTACAGGAAAGGAGAGATTAAAAAATTGAAGGGTGAAATTCTTTTTCTAGCTGTATTGTAGAGCAGGTGTTTAGAGGAATCAGAAAACTGTATCCTTGACTATCATTCCTTGGCTATTCCTTTATTGTAATTAAAGTACGACACTTTTGAAAATGATGAGAATTATCAAAAGACACAATATGGCATGAGAGTCTGCTGTTGAAAGAAAATAAGTCCCTTTTGTGGGGAAAAAAATTCACAAGGCACCTCCAAATCCTAGGGTACAACTAAAGTGGCTTTATGGATGCCAGCCTTAACCATAGTCTTTCTAAGCTGAAAAAGAAGTACTGAGATATTTCTTTTTATGTCTGCTATTCTGTCAGTTAATTTGTATTTCACTCCTAACTTTCACTTCCATAATAACATTTCTTTTGATGTCAGTTTTGTGGCTAGACATTCCGTATTTGTAACCTTTAAAATTGAATCATAGAAAAATAGATGTTGAACATTACCAAACTTATGCATTTTATTGTACACAGTACATTTGTGAATACTGGATAAAGATAGCACGGCTTTTCAAAAATAAAACATTTCTGTCCAAATGGCATCATTAATAAAGATTAGCATAGTCCATTTTGCTGATCTATATTAAATTTTCTGTTAATATTTCTGTAAAGAATCTATCAGATTGAAAATAATGGAAGACATATAAATGTTCTATTAAAAGATAGAAAGGAAAGGAAATAAGTCTTTTTACATCACTTGTGTGCTGTTTTTATGTATTCAGTGCAACAAATTAAAACATTTTTACTTCAAAAAGTACATAAACTTCATGATTTAAAACAAATTTCTCAGGATATGAATTTACTCTCTTCCTAACCCATTTCATGGTTTAAAGAAGGAATCTAAAATCTTATTCAAATAGCCATGAGATTAGAATTACTAGCAAATTTCCTTGTACTTATAATTGTCTATCTCACTCAAACAACTTCTTTATGCATCAGTGCTATAAAGGACATGGCAGCCTTCAACAGCCATAGCTGATGCCAGAAGGAGAGGCAAGCATGGGAAGATACACACCAGAAAAACTGCCTTGCCCGATTATCTGCACTTTGCTGTCTCTTCCTTTCAAGCTGGCAAAAGGCTATGATGGAGTTCAGTTTCACACTATGCTGCTTGTTTAGGAAGCTAGCTGAAAACTCAGGCACAAAGTACAACTTGGTTCGAACTGTAAGCAACTGAGACTTCATCTGCACAATAGTGGAAGTGCCTTTCGATGTTGCAAAACCTTTAACTTGAAAAGACATTTTCTCATTATATTTGGGAACCCTGTCCTCCAACCTGCTGCCTGCCTGGCCACTTCTTCTTGTCACTGCCCCATCACCTTCTCATTACCTCTCCTTGGAGACCAAGTCAAAAGAGGAAGGGAGGTCGCTTAGCTCCAGCTCCTCCTCCTCTAGTGCAACTGTCAAAAACTACAGCAATGGAGCTGGTAAAAGAAGCAATAGCCAGTAGCTACAACAAACCTGATGGCTCTCCTTCCAGTAAAGCGACGAGGAACCTCACACCTCCCTTCGCCACCTAATGCATCTTCAAAAGAGGCTGGGAGGGGAAGAGCCCAAAAGTGGAAGAAGATGTGCTTCCAGGATCTTCCCCAGCCCATTCAGTTTTGAAACAGCAGTGAGTAACTGGTGGTGGTACTGGTAAAGGGGGAAGCATGCACTGATGCGTATGCCCTCCAAAAAAGGAGTGGGTCAAATTTGTGCACTGGATTGGGTTCCAATTTGGTTAGGGTCTGACCTAAGGACCAGATGAAGCCAAAGTTAATACTACGAAAATAAAGTATTTTATTGAAATGAAGGAAGCTTAAAGTAGCTTAATTTGGGCTTATTTTAAAAAAATGCATATCTGGATACAAATCCAGCTGGCTCCCTCCTGTTTGGACCAGCTGGGACACAAAAAAGATCCCCTGGACACAGTCAAACTCTAGGCACAAATTCTAGGCACATTCGTGACATACTATAGGAATGGCCACAGCGATACTCAAAATTCATTCATTTTGCAGAACACATTGTTTCCTAATCAAATGTACTGTATAGAAGGCAAAGGTTTTTTTAAAAAAAAAATTCAGCAAGTAAAGCTACCCACATATAATAATGCACACGCTATTGCCAGAGAAGTGTTCCTGTCCTCTAATACTACAAAGATTTCATTTTACTCCATCGATCGTTATTCAGATGCTGCACAAGAATAATTAAAGATTCTAATTGATTTTCAGTCAACAGAGGATAGACCAGATGTTCCGCACTGAGCTGAGGTCATTATCCTTTTGTCAAAAATTAGTATGAAAATGGCAATTTGTTCATAATTATAATTTTAAAAGCTATGAAATGTAATTTAGTGCCTGAGCCAATTCAACACATCACTGAACAAGTTTTGTGCATTTTTTTCACTTAAGGTCTCACCCTTAATCAGACAAGCTTGGGTTTCTTTAAGTTGCATATCTGAAGATATAAAAATCAATTCATTTTGCTGCTATTTAGATGCCCTTATAGTATCCTGATTTTAACAATACTACTTCTGATAATGCCATGTGATTGTTTGAGGACCTCCTTTTGGCACCTAATGCATCTTTAAAGGTACAGCAACTTGGTGATTAATTATTTCAACCTGTAAGGCAGCTTTCCAGGGCATGATCTTTTCTTTGCTACTCTGTAATACCAACTTTGCTGGCCACACAATTATAATCAGTAATTATAGAAAGAAGAATAACTTTTGTTATTCTATAAAGCACCAAATACATTGATGGCACTAAATAAATAGTTGTACCTAATTCTTCACCAAGCTAACTTGAACTCTTAGCTATCCAATCACTAGATGTTCCATGGTTTAAGAATACGGATCTCCACTCGAGGGGCCAAGAATCAGGTCTGTTTAAACTATAAAAGGGTAACAATCATCAGGGTAGCCAGCAAGCTCCCTGAAATTTCCCTTTTCTGTAAACTCACCATTTACTTTCCCCCACTCTTGTCCCTTCACGTGTGTTGGATTCATAAGAAACAACATCAGTCCTAGTATAGCAGTCCAGCTCATGCTCATGCTATATACAAACGCCTTTGATGTGGAACTTCCCCGAATAGGGGGTGAAGCGGAGACACACCTTTTGCACTTTAATAATACCAGGCTCATTTGGGTCAGGAGGGTTGCTAAAGCTGCCTACAGTAACTCTTTGAAACATTGCTTTTTAATGTGTTTATATGATTAGAACTAGCTTCAAAGGAAATGGTTTGCTAACAGCTCTAAATATGAATGGTATATAGCTGACCTTGTTCTTACTTCAATGATCTGGAAGCACTTTACTAAGGCCATAGCTTAGTTTTTTAATGGCAATGACCTTGCTAGAACTATTATTGATTAATGGACCTAGTTTTAAAGGAAGCTGTGTCCCTTGCACTTATCTAATCATGATACTTTGTCTAGAGTGTTTATTGACTAGAAGTTTAAAATTGTTCAGTGAGTCCTTATCACCTAATGTAAGAATTTCTGTGTGCATATGCATGTGTGAGTGTGTTTAACGCAGAACATTTTGAAAGTAAAAATTAAACTCTTTTTTAACAAGCCGTTTAGCGTGTGTGTGTTTCGAAACCTTTATTGGCATATAAATAAACTTCAACAAACATAAATACAATTACAACAATGATCAGGGTAAATAGAGCAAAAAAAAAATAGAGGAATGAGCTCGAAACAATAAGCAAAATCCTAAGTTATGGGTTAGAATGGAAATTTCCAATAGGTATCCTGCAACGGCAGATGTAATAGAAGGACAAAGATCACTCAGGAACAAGGAAAGGGAATTGGGAAAAAGAGAGAGCCACGGTTCAAGAAATAGCTGGCGAAGGGAGAAGTGAGCCGGGCAGTGAAATAAAATATGATCCAAGGTGTCCGGCACCAAGTGACAGAAAAAACAAAACCTATTGGCATGGGGGATATTGGAAAAACGGCCTACATGGACCACAGAAGGAAAAATATTCAGGTGGGCTAACATAAACTCTTCTCTGACCAGGGTTAATTAATAGAGAGAAATAGTTAAAGGGGCTCTTAAGGAGGGAGGAAGGCTAAAGAAGAGGGGAGAACAGGTGGGGTTCAGATCAGCTGATAGGGTCTCGTATACTCAAATTGCCAGAGTTTGGATTTAATCAAGGAGTGGGCCTGTTGTATTCCAGTATCAGTGAGGGATTAATCCTAGGGAAAGGAGTTTAGATTCAACCAGTTTGAGCCAGTTCGATGAATAAGAATTGCTGAGAAGGTCGAGAAGGAGAGAATTAGGATTGGGGTGGAGATGAATATGGAGCCAATATTTAAAGGTGATGGCCCTGGCAATGGTGGAAGGAAGGTGGGTCCCCAATTCAAGTACCAAGGTGGAAAGGCGGATCATATTGGGGACACCTAGAATCTTCCTTAAAAAGACCTACCTGGTTACTTGGGTATTAGGATGTAGACAGAACAACAGTTGTTTGAATCTGTGCCACATCTTGTCACTATCACATCCCTTCATTCTCACCCCTCACAGAACTAAAAAAGGCTAAAAGTCATTATGAAATGTTGGCAATGAAGGCTAATAGGATTTGGTGGAGCCACTTCAATCCTGCCCACTTGGCTTTCCCTGTTCCTTGAGCGGTTCACCTCCTTAACTCCCAGTCACTGCACAAGATAGGCAGCAACATATGGCAGCTTGTTCCAGGGCGTCCCTTTCAGTTCAGTGCCCTGGACAGTTATACAAATGGCCAAACATCAGCCGTTTAGCCTAGAATGCATCACTATATTATCAATAATTATAGAAAGAAGAAAGCTTTTTTTAAACTGAATGCATTGTAAGGAAAAGCAAATGGACACAACTGAATGTGTACATCTGGAGTGTGCGCTCAGTAACTGAGCCTAAAATATTACTGTCATGGGAAAGAGGCCACAAATGGTTTTTATAATAAAGATCCTGTTTAGCTTTGATAAATAGCAAAGTTTAAGATCACAATTTTTTTGCAAGTTGGGATCCCCCTTTCTTTCCTATTGGTTTGAGAGGTGCTAATTCTCCCCCTTTTTTCTTCTTTGTGCCATACTCAGAAAGAGTTCTATCCTTTCTCATATAAATTCATGATAACTAATCTTGACAATTCTTCTCAAACTGGTGGGTCCCTCTAGGACAGTGATGGTGATCCTACAACACGCGTGTCAAAGGTGACACACCACAATGCATGGGGTGACACACCAGTAATCACCAATACCTGACAAAAACTGAGTTGGTTTTACTCATTTTTCATTTTTGTAACTATTTTATGTTCCTTTATATAATACATAGCACCACACATGATTAGATTGTATTTTTTGTTTAAATAAATGAATATAAAGAATTCTTTCTCTTTTGTTTGGGAGGGAGATTGACACACCAGCAGAATCAAATTAAGCATTTGCTTAAGTTTTGACACACAGAGTCCAAAAGGTTTGCCATCACTGCTCTAGGAGAACTGGAAGAGGGCTATTGCCTCTTTCAGATGAGTGGCCAGGGAACAAGTGCCCCAATGGCGCCACAGCAATTGAGGCACCACCAGACCAAAGGGCATTTACACCTGGGGGGTCATCACGCTAGCCTATGGCAGGGTCCAGGGAGCTCACAGCCCCCTCTGCATGCCTTTCCATGGCTACAAATAACTCAGTTTGCCTATCGAAAATCAGACGTGGCTACCGATCGGCAAACTGAGCTATTTGCAAGTCATGGGGAGGCTTGCAGACGGGGCTGAGAACCAACAGACCATGCCAGAGGCCAGCGCAACTCCCCAGGTATGTGAAAATGCCTCTTGGTCCCAGCAGTGCTGCAATTGCTGTGGCACTGTCTCAGCCCCTTCCCCACCCACACAAGCGCTTACCTGATTCTCAAAGTCTGAGAAGAACTTTGAGAACCACTGCTTTAGACTGAGGGCCCAGGCCTATCCAGCTTTCCAGTGCTGATGCAGCCCCAATGTAAGGGAACAAATGTTTATTTTTACCTTGTTGAGGCCCCCATAACTGCCCGCCCTGCAGGATTTAGTACATGATCTGTTGGCACTGCTGCATCAAGGCTGGCAAGTTGGGTGGGACTGAGACCTAAGTATATCCTTTATATACTGTAAATGTAGAAATCTCACAGACTACAGTGATCTAGAATCTGGATGGAAGAGGCTTCATAGTGGGCATAAACTGCCACTGAAATGGAAATGGAAATCAATACGTTTCATTGCTACAAACCCTTGCCAACTATATTATAGAGGTTCACCATCCATTAGTACAGACAAAATATACTCTTTCTCCTCCTTGTATGTTTGTAAACTACAGTGCCCCCATACATACAGATATTACTTCCAGAATGCCTCTTCTTATATGGTTCTTCACATCAGGTTCGAACTACTAACATGTTTACCTGTGCCCCAGGTAACTCTTGAAAAAGTACAAAGTGCACGTGCAATTTGGGCCCTGTTATGGGACATAAGGGCAGCGCAATCCTATGCTGCCTGTCGCGTCAATGCTACGTCCGTCGCGTTAACGCGACAGAGGTAGCGCCGACGCAGGGGCACCAATCGGCACCCCCCATGTCAGCGCTCGAGCAACGGGACCAGCGCTGCCTGCAATACCCTCTGCCAATGCAGGGATCGCTGCACCAGGAGAATATTGGAATAGGGTCATTCACAAATAACAGTAAGATATCATTATGAAATTTGGTGTCATTGAGCAAATTCTATGTTTCCGGTTTGACGACTGCTAGTCTTTTCCTAGTTGGAAAAGAATGGGGAACACAAAGTAGTTTGTAATAGGACATCTGAAAGTGAGGCTTCTTGCACTGTCTTACTAGTAATCACTGCACTGTATATAACTTACATCAAATGGCTTTACGCCTGTTAGCTGGACTGTATGCTATGGTAGGAACAGATAAAACTAGTGGAACAAACCCATCAGAAAGGATAGGAAGGGGCTTAGCTCTGTATGTCAAAGAGCATATCAAGTCCAACAAAATTGAAAACTTCGGCGGAATAGACTGCACAAACAATGTGAGTGGAAATTCCAGGCACCCAAAATAATGAAGTATTTGATGCGCAGGGAATGAATGTACTTGTTTGTTACAATTTTTACAATATAGCAATATTACAGGTCAGCCTGACAAAAATGCCATGGCTGATATTTCCTTTAAGGAAGAAATTAGAGACAGCTGACAGATAAGTAGGGATAGGGTTTTTTTTGTTTATTTGTTAAACGCATAAAAACACAAAACACTGCCTTTTGGGGGTTAAAATATTTTAATAAAAATACAAAACACCGCATTTTGTTGTTTGAGATATTTTCCAGAAATTAAAATAGATTACTTTTTCCAATAAGAAATAATACTGCTGACACTATGTTGTCTATACTGCATCTGCTGACACTAAATTGCCTGTATCATCTACCTAGTATACTTTTAAGGCATTTAAAATTAATAAAATCCAAGGAGCCTCATTGGGGACCAATGTCCCCTTCTCCCAAGGAACCGCTGGCAGCTCCTTGACTCCCACTGGGAGCCATTTCGGTACCACTGCTCTGATGGGAGCCGGGCAGTTCAGAACTGGGCTGTAAGTGACACATTGTCAGAACGCCTTTTGGGACAGCACTGACTTATTTATGGCAGTCAGTGCAACCGCAAATGAGGACTCGACATCACGCAGATCATCAGGCTAAATATAAGACTGGGCTGATATTAACATTAAGTGGTAAACTATCTTTTGCAATATTGTATGCACCCTTCTAAGCTATGCTGACATCATGACTTTTTTCCCTATAGTACTCTCTCTGTTCCATACAAGTCCTTCACAATAATTTCATATTCAACTTTCTTTACTGCACTGACCACATAATTTACATTAATAAGAAATAAATCCTGGGAAATACTTGGAAATGCTTTCAGTGCTGCTAAACAAGTGTCATATAGGCAGTACCCTCAGAATAAAAGAGAGATGTTATGGGAGAATAATGTTTAGAATAGAAGCTCAACATTTCAATGTCCTTTTAAAATTTAAATTTAATATCACTGAGTCATGATTGCTTTGTGCTTTGTGCTTGTAGCTCCATTAACAGCTCTTATTTCATGCAGTTTGTCCTGTATTAAATACCCTGTTCTAATGGGAAGCTGTAATTATTTTTATTTTGTAATTCCTGAGGGTTAAGAGCAACTGTTACAAGGAAGAAATGCTAGTGTTAGCCTGAGAAAAAAAACTGGTAATGGGATGAGAGACAATATAAGAGGATATTAACATGTCCTAATTTTTCACAGAACCAATGTCATTTGCATGAGCAAAAGTCCATTAAAAGCTAAAGCAAATAACCAGAAATACTCCTATTTTCAACAGCAAAAATCTAGTACATCATACACCTGAAATTGATTAAATATTGTCTTCATAGCGCCATATATTACAGCCTAAAGGTAAAGGTTTCCCCACGACCGAATGGTCTAGTCGTGACCGACTGTAGGGGGCGGTGCTCATCTCTGTTTCAAAGCCTGTAGAGCCGGCGTTTTGTCCGAGGACAAGCTTCCGTGGTCATGTGGCCGGCACGACTCTACTCTGTAGCGCACGGAACGCCGTTCCCTTCCCACTGAAGTGGTCCCTCTTTATCTACTTGCATTTAGGTGCTTTTGAACTGCTAGGTTGGCAGGAGCTGGGACAAGCAATGGGAGCTCACTCCGTCACACAGTCTTGAATTCCCAACCTTCCAGTTGGAAAGTCCAGCAACAGCGAATTAACCCGCTGCACCACCACGTCCCTATATTACAGCCTATCTACTAATATATCATGGCCTAGCTCTGACTTAGGTGGGAAGCATGAGACTTGGCTGTACCAGTTCATTTTGTAGGTGGGGGCTTACATGACTAAATGCTGTGCCACAGAAAAAATGCTGAGCACAAAGAAAACCGACTTGTCAAGAGAAGGATACTAGCCTTCTCTCCAGAACACTCGCCTTCTCTGGGGCAGAGGGGGGGATCAATACATACAAACAAGAAAAAAAAATACTGAAACACAAATACTGAAATGAGAGCAACCAAAATGATTACTGGGCTGGGGCACCTCCCTTATGACGGAAATGCTACAGTGTTTAAGGCTCTTCAGTCCTTTTTAGAAAAAAGGTGCATGAGTGGGGACATGATTGAGACTTATAAAATTATGCATGGGATGGATAGAGGGAGGTTCTTTTCCCTCTCTCACAACATCAGAACCAGGCAGCATCCCTAAAATTGAGCGTCGATAAAAGAAAAAATACTTGTCGGTAAAAGAAAAAATACAGATAAAAGAAAATACTTGTTTTACCTAGGGGAAATTAATGTGTGGAACTCCTTGCCACAGGAATGGTTATGGCATCTGGCCAGGACACCTTTAAAGGAGGATTGGACAAAGGGGGATTGGGGGATTTCTGGAGGAAACATCTATCACAGGGTACAGGGCATGATGGATGTTGCAACCTCCTTATTTTAGAAGTAGGCTATCTCAGAATGCCAGATGCCGGGCAGTGAAAACGAGATGCAAATATCTTGTTGTCTCATGTGCTCCCTGAGGCATCTGGTAGGCCACTGTGAGATACACGAAGCTGGACTAGATGGTCTTTTGGCTTGATCCAGCAGGGCTCTTCTTACGTTCTTACACTTACAGACATACAGGAGGATTGGCCCAGCTATGCGGCTGACTTGGGATGGGAGTGACAACCCTGCACTCTGCCCCGGCCTGCTGCTCCTGCAGCCACTTCAGTTGGCTCTCCATTCTAATTCTTACTAAGATACACTGTTAGCAGAATGCTACTGCTGAGGATGATTCAGGACAAAGTCGTAATGTAATCAGAAAACGTGACTTTAGGCTCTGAAGCAAATGACAATGTGGAGTTCCTCTTTTGGCACAGTGCATCTGTAAACCCTTGACACAATACATTTATGTCACTAAGGGCGCAATCCTAACCTGGAGTTAGGCCGGCACAGTTAGGCTAGCAAAGCCTGGCTGGCATAAAGACCACAATAAAGCATGTTTCGTCCACTCTTGGAGTCAGGGAGGATGGTGCACGTCTGTGTGCTGGCCTCTCTGACTCAGAGAGTGATCCAAACATACTTTACAGTGTCACTTCTGCTGGCCAAACTTTGCTGGCCTAACCGTGCCGTGTATTAAGGGGCATTCCACACCTAATTTCCACTGAACTACCATAGGAATTAAAATACTGTCTATAACTGCTTTTGAATCTCCTCCAATATTTATAGTGGGTGTCATCAAAATAAGTTGTACTGATTGTTACTAATCCTACTTTTAACAATTATCTGCCATTGTAATATATGTACATCCTCTGAAATCTTTGCTTTAACAGTAGCAAATGGGCAAGTTACCAAAATTCAAAATAACATAATTTATCTTTAGTAACTGCCCTGAGCCTTCTGGAATGGGCCTCAATTTTAGGCAAGGGCAGGAGCAACATTTCAGATGGCAGTGCATGGGTGTGGAGGGGAATGTCTGGTCTCAGATACATTTACAGTTAATTTGCAAAACTAAAAATATTTTGACCTTACACTGGCAGATTTTGTATCCATCAGCCTAAGTCTCATACCAACGGCAGGCCACAGAAACCAGGGCAAACCACAGCTAGCCTGCTGAACATCTTCTGACTCTGCATCGTCACCACCATCATCTGACTCATCATCATCACCGAAAGTTGGTGGCAGGAGAGGATGAAGGTGGGAAATGGGCTGGAGATGCACTGAGGGTAGAAGAGGATCTTGGTAGTGATGGCATATACTGAGATCCTATCCCCCCTTCCTGGCCTGCCCCTGCTCCCAGGGGTATCCTCAGATTTATGGAAGATCTCAGCAGAAGATCTGGCGTGTGTTTGAGGAGACACACCTGAGCAGGCCCATGTTGACTCAGGAAAGTGGATCAGGCCCAGGAAGTAAGTTAGGATTCGGCAGACACTTCTGCCACCAAACCCTCACCATTCCACCCTCCATTCTCCTCCCCATCCCTGTTTCCTCCCTGTTCCACCCACCATTCTGCACTGGCGAGAGTCCCTGGTCCATCAGAGCATGGATCCGGCTGCTTGCTGCTTGCAGTGGCCAGGCTGCACTCACAATTACATTTGTGACTGCTGTAAATGTGTTATGCCAGTGGAACACACATTCTGTCAGCGTAATGAGGCCATAAGATTGGGCCATAAAACTCTCATAATCTGCTACTGAAAAGTATGCTCTAACAAGCAGCAGCGCCGACACGCGGGCACCACCACGACCGTCAGCAGCGCCAGCCTTGCACTGGTTGAGCGCCGCCGCCGCCACTTGGTTGGCGCAGGACCTTGCTAAGGGCGTTCCAGAGGCATGCCGGGGGGCAAAACTGGGCGGCGCAGTGGGCCAAATCCTAAAGCCCATCTCCAGCCAGGGTGGCCCCAATTCGGGCCACTCCTGCGCACGTTGACCTGCGCCTGCAAAATAGCAGGTGCAAATCCGAGCAGCCCCATAGGGATTACTGGGGCTTATGCAGGTGTAAGGGGAAAATCTCTCCTTGTCCTGCACTTTGCTGCTGCCGCTGCCTCCTAATGAGCTTTAGGACACAGCCCTGCTATGTCGGCCTTACTATGTTGGCATTGCTTAGGATTGGCGCCCTCCTAAGTAGCTGAGTCCACCATATTTCCAAATTTTGTTCAGACCACTGTACATGCTCAGGGCACAATCCTAAACTAGACGTGTGCCATCCTTCCTGACTCCCGAGAGTGGTCCAAACATGCTTTATGGTGGCCCTTGTGCTGGCCAAACTTTGCTGGCTTGGCTTATGCCGGCCTAACTCCAGTTTAGGATTGTGCTCTCAGTTTTCTACAGCTTTTAGTTTACTCAGTATATTTGTGTCTCCCCCCCCCGCTGTACCACCAATGCAATATGTATGTTGATAACACCTACAGCGCATATGGGCCATGCGGTCTCCTTGGGTCTGTGCCTGCTATTTGGCAGGGGCAGATCCGAGGAGCACACCAGGTAGGCTGGAGCCTCCCCTACAATTAGGGGAGCCTCCTACAGCCTCCCCGGCCCAGCATTGGATATGGTGCTGGCAGGCCAGCCTTGCCATTCTGGTGCTGGGAAGGATTGCACCCTAGTTATGATAGCACAGACTATTGTATTCAAGTTTCTTTTGCATGTGTATTACTGTGCAAGTCCAGGTGAACTAATGAGTATAAAGTGAACTGGGGTGCATTAATTCCACATAAAGCAAATCTGATGTAATTGCATCTAATCACAATTATATGGTTGTTTCAATATTAAGTTGTGTGATATTTTACCAATGCACAGAAGTGCACGGATGCATTAATAAAATATTATACAAAAATAATTTTGATACAGTAATATATGTGATAATATCAAGATTGCTTTTGTATGCTTCCAGTTATGTACATTTTATCAATGCCCATGTATACAACACTGTTGCGCACGAGTCTCGAAATTTGAGGCGAGTCCGTTCAGGAGTCTCTGCACCCTCGTGAATTGACTCATGCACGAGTCCTAAAGCACACACCCATGGCAACTCCCCCCTGGAATTTCACAAGTTGTTTTCATGAGTCAAAAGTCTTTTGGTGGCAAACTACGGGATGAGTAAGGCGGCACGCATGACTCCAAACGGTCAAAATGGGAGGTGCATGGGGTGTAGTCAAAGTTATTGTTTCACACTTAACATTAACATTCCGGCGGGCCAGTGATACGCTGCTGACAGTGCTTCACTCCTAACCGGCCTATGCGATGAAACCTCCCCCTCCCCCGCCATTCAAATCACTACTGAACACAGAAGAACAGAAGGAAGAAAACTAGTCCCGGCCACAGCACACTATTCATTCAGAGAGACCTGTTTTCCACCAAAGCTGGGCTCACCTAAGGGTGGTACATGAGCAAGCAAGCAAGCCTGGCACTGCACTAGCGTGCCACCACAATAAGAGCCAAAGGATTGTGCATGCACCCAGGCCACACCTTGGTGGGAATGAACAGAAGCGACACACCATACAATGCGAGCGTGGGAAAAAAGGTGTTGGAGAATGAGGCAAAGGGCTCTGCACGTTGCTTTTTCAATGGCTCTATTGAAACCATCTTTCCCCCGCCTCCTCCTTCCCCCCCCCACTGTTTTCTATAGTCAAGACTCCCCCGCATCTCCCCTTCCTCACCCAGAGCCAGAACTCAGATCACTCTTTCATTCAATCGAGAGTCTGAACCTTTGGAGTTGGATAAGACAACTCTGCTCCCGCCTCCCTCCTACTTCAGCTGACGGGCCATGCCTTTCTCCACCCAGGTCTCGTAGTCCTTCCCCACACTTCACTCCCCACACTTCTCCCCACTTACTGCAGCCAGCTACCTGAAATCGAAACAGATAAATTTTCAAACATCTTAGCTTTCTGCCTCCCCTTCACCAACACCCCGAATCTGTTCTTCTGGCTGGAAGGAATGAACCGATAGTTGGTCTTGGCGACTTTGTGGCGCCTACTGGATGACCAAAAGAGTTCTGACACAGAAACTGCAACGAAGTAATGAAGCCCACGCACTGGTTCGAGTTGCCGGAGTTGCTGAACTCATTGAGAGCCAGTGACCAAATTAGCAAGTCAGAGTGAGAGCTAATGACGCTCAGAAGAGTGTCAGGCCAAAAGGTCAAAAACTTGAGTTAAAGTCATGAATCTTTTTTCACAACACTGGTATGCAACAGTAACACAGACGAGAGAAATAATGTAAACAGAAGGAACTGAAACTTCAAGAAAACTAAACAGTCCAAATGCAGAATCAATTTTAGAAATTCTTATACACAAACCAGGATTCAAGAGAAATAAAACATAGGCCCTGTCATAGCTTGTAACCTGAGGTGGACTTTTCCTCCATAAATTTGTCCGATTCCCTTTTAAAGGCATCCAGGTCAGATGCCATCACCACAACTTGGGGCAAGGAGTTCCACAGACTAATTACATGTTGGGTAAAGAAGTATTTTCTTTTGTTTGTTCTAACTCTTCTAACACTCAGCTTTAGAGGATGTCCCCTGGTTCTGGTATTGTGTGAGGGAAAAGCGATTCCCTCTATCTACTCTTCCACCCCCTACATAATTTTGTACATCTCAGTGATGTTCCCTGTGCCGATCCACCACGTGCCTTACACTGGGCACACCCTTGGGATTGTGCCCTTAATCCAGTACTTTTTGCTTTAGAACATGTCCACCACATATGGTAAAAGGATCCTTCCTGTTTTTTTATATTTCCAGCATCTATACGACACCTTTTAAAATACATTTTGGCTCGGAGTCATATACCACCTGTATATCATCTTACGCATTTTCTTTAATATTGCTATTTAAAGTAAATTTTAATTGTTTTGACCATAAATTTTCCCATTGTACCAAAAAATGGTACATTTACTTGGAGTCACATACCACCTGTATACCATCTTAAACATTTTCTTTAATATTAACATTTAAAGTAAATTTTAATTGCTTTGACCATAAATTTTCCCATTGTACCATAAAAATTCCATGACCCACATTTTTGGCCCATTCTTTACTATGTTCATTTTTTGTCTCAAATTTCAACAGCACTCTATAAATTTTAGAAATTACCTGATCCTCTGAACTTAATTGTAATTCCAATAACAATTCCCCATCATAAACCCTTTTGTCTAAATCTCTCCAATAATTGTGCATATAAGAATCACTGTCAGTTAAATCCCTTCTTCCAATATTTCTTCTTGCACTAGCTAGTCCTAGTATTCATTGTGCACTCTCCTTGCTAAGAAGATTAGTAAATTCCTGTATAATAACGAATTTTCTCTCTGAGATGTGGCCCCCCCACCAAAGTGCGCTTCATATGGTGAAATCCATAATAGTTGTGCTATAAAATCTATTTTTATATCTGTTCCATATTCCCCACAATGCATACCTAACATAATGATTCTTAAATACCTAATTTACTTGTAGTTTATCATACCACAAATATCCATGCCAGCCAAATCTCACATCATGCCCTTCTAGATCAGGGAGGAGGACCACCGTCATCACAAGGAGAGACGAATGAGCACGGACATTCCTTGTGCATTATCTGCTGGTTTTGGCCTGAAGTGGTTAAGTCTGGCAGCAATCAGCTGACCAGCATTGTTTCTTTCCCAACCCCTAATACATCTATTTTAGAACCCAATCCAGAACTGCCCAACTGCCCAGGAGCACAGCAGTAGCCAGGCGGCCCCAGGAAGCTCCATGGGCAAAGGAGATGTTTGTCCCCTTTCCCCGCAATAAGGGTGCAGGGTAACCTGCTCATCTGCTCTGCTGCGCAGGCTATTTAGCTGGTGCAGAAGCAAGGGCCTCCAAGTAAGGCCATGCAGCCTCACTTGGAGAGTGGGAACTGATGGCGAGAGTCGCCACTGGTCCTAGTCCCTGCTCCCCCCTCCCCCCACCCTTAACGCCCTCCCGGCCCGGCCCAGAATGACACATTGCTGGCGAGAGCTACTCCCTCTGGGGGGCCCATAGTGTCAGCCCAGCACAGGCAGTAAGGGCTTACTGCCAGCACTGATGGCACTTTACAGAGCCTTGTGCAACATTTGCCCAGGTGGCACAAGCATATCGCCCATGGTAAGGCCCCTTGGATTGGGCCCTTAATTGGGCGAGTCTTCTTTTCGCCCTTGTTTATCTCATATTGGGAATGCTCTAAGCACTGCTCCAAGGGCAGATCCCTGTAAATGAGCTGCCCAGTTTGAACCTGCATTTCCTATGTTTTTACCTTCCTACAAATTATTGGGAATATAAATATATTAGGCATACTAAGCATTTATAAGAAAATCCCACACAAGAAAATCCTTATCTCTGTGCATCACTGTAGACGAACAGTCTCCAAACTGGAGACTAATGCATCGATTACAGCTTCTGCCGTTCCACCTGGGATGCGCATGAAGATCCCAACTACAGTCCCCAGGGTTCTTTGTGTCAAGTCACTTCCAGGTTCTGCCACCCCAGCATGCCTCACATGTGGGGTTCTGCACAGATGTGGCTTGGTGCGAAGACTCCTGGGGTCTGTAGTCGGGTTTTTCACATTACTCTGAGTGGAACAACAGAAGCTGTTCACTCAGGGGAAGGATTCAGGGGGAACTGGATCTGGCCCGTTGCCCGGAGTTTGGAGGCCCCTGCTATAGACCTTCCTGCAGTTGTGCTGCACTTTGTATTGGCAACAAAAAGCATGTAAGCATACCATTTATTCTGTTTTCTAGTCATAGAAATTGTTCCCTCTGCCTGCATTTTCTCTAAAAAAGGCTGTTGTAATACCCATTGGTACGCTGACTGCTTTCAAATTCAGTAGGAAAACAAACAAGCATTGCTCTTTGCTAAGACAGTCAGGACACAGAAATGCAGTATAGCCCCTCCACAAGATTTACAATTATTATGCTGGGCATTCGCCCAAATGTGCTTATTTGTGGAATGAATGGCTGCAGTGATAAAAACTGCTACATATGATGATCACTGCATTTCCATGTTCAGTACAACATCTCCACAGCACAATCCTGTGTATGTCTACTCAGAACTATGTCCCGTTGTATTCAGTGGGGCTTACTCAAGTGTGTATAGGATTGTAGGCTTAGCCACTTTCCTGAACACATGTGAAGCTAATGCACTTCCAAGCATATTGTGTGCTTTCATTAACTCTGTGAGCCAATTTCAGGTGGATCGAGAAGCACCTAGAGCAGCCATGTTGAAAATATGAGAAGACGGGGTGCTAGAAAGGGGGAGGGCTGTGTGGTATCAAGGTTGTAAATAGGCTTTTTTTTCTTTCTGATTCACTTTGCGATTGGAAAATGGCTGAGAAATAACTCAACTTGTTGCTGCATTCTCAGGAAAGCAGCAGGTTCTGGCATCACAATGATAGCACTTCTGGCTATGACATAACTTCTGGTGGGTCCCAGATAGATTGTCATTCTAAAAAGTGGGTCCTGGTACTAAAAGGTTTAAGAATCACTGAGAATACATACTACTGAAGATGTGAGGCTACTGCCAATTCTTGTCTCCATCGTGCCTCTACCTCATAATGTTCTAAAAAGAAATGTGATGCAACATCACTCTCTGCCCCCTGCAAGATGTAGAAAATTTACTGGAGGAGAAGTTGGGAGTGGAGAAACATTGAGTTTCAGGTTCTATGGAACTTACACCCAGGTAAGAGTGTATATAGTACTGCACGGATTCAGACTTAGGATCCAATCCTATCTGGGTCTTGCTCTGACAAAAGTTCCATTCTGGCAGTGCAAGCCCTTTTATAGGAATATGAAAGCTGGACCTCCCGCCATGAAAGGTGAGACATGCAGTGTACACATCAGCCTGGAGGCTCCAGTGGTATAGGTACTGCATGTGAGCAAGGGAGCGGGAGGGAAGGGGGACTCTTGAGGACAAGGGGGTGATCTTGGCAGCACCAGCATGCACCAGGATCCTGTTCCAATCTATCCCACCTCTTTTTGTCTCCTCAATCTTACACCAGCTATATAGCAGGGTGGGTCAGAGGAGAACAGCCCTCTGGGCAAGACTGCACAGAGGTAAGCAGATAATATTTTCAATTACCTCTGGCAAGTCTCCTGGTCAACCCCACCATTGGAGGCAGCATATGGCCCCAAAGCAAGCTGCATTGTGGGTAATAGTGGGGAGGGGGGTTCAATTACAGTCCAATCCTAATCTACCTGGCCACTGTAGACACAGTGCTAGCAAAACTACTACCACTGCATCCTACAGATGCTGGGCAGCCGCCAGAGGCACCTTGGCAGAAGGGGACATTTGATCAGTTACCAGGGGAAGGGCACAGGGCTGATAATGGACCGCTTTTGCCAGCACAGGCATGAGGGCCTCCATGTCAGGCCTCAGGATCCAGCAGTGAAGGCTACAGCCAGTCCAACCCCCTGCTCCATCCCTCCCCTGCCCAGTCCTGCCCTCCCCACACCCTCGTCCTGTCCTAAATGAGCACACCAGCGGTGGTGGTGTTACTTAGCAGCAGGCGGCTTTGGGGCAGCTCCTCCGGGTGCTGTGGTCTGGTGCTGGCAGTAAGCCCTTCCTGCAGGCGGCAGAAGTGCCTTGAGGCACTTTTGTGACACACGTTCCAGCAGCAAGGGCTTACTGCCAGCGCTGGGCCACTTAGGATTGGGTCCTTAGACCCTTACTCATTTCTTGAAAAACTCTTTTAAGTAATTTAAACGTTATCTATTTTATCTTTTGAAAAAAAAAAGATAGATAAGGAAAGGGAGAATAAATATGTATGGAGAAGCATTACCTTTATGATGTCCCTAGTGAATTTTTGCTTTTCATCTACTAATTAATAATACTTTATCTTGTAATCCTTTTTGTGAATTGAAAGAAAGTTAGTTTCAACGTTGCTGCAAGCTCTCAAGGGGTACTGATAGCATGGTTCTTCAGGATTAATATCAGGGAAGAGAGGACTCAGTAGGCTCCATTAATACATGGAATCAAGTATCCTAAAAAACTAATCTATACAATTTTGTACGCAAGTCCGTCTACTTGTGTGGTTTTTTTAAGAATGTCTACACAATACTAAATAACTCTTCTAGGATTTTCCCCCAGAAATCTTATACAAACTCTACAGCATAAATTGGTGGGATGCCAACGTTATATATACCAAAAATAGTATCCATGACCAGCAAAGCATCTTATGGACCAATGGGATATAGAGTTTTGAAATATTATTTGCTGCGAAGTGTGTATTGCTTTTCTGAGTAATCCATGAAATTCAGTCCTTCTGCTGACCTCTTGTGTTTAGCTGGATTCATAACATGTGGATTCATAACATAACATTCTACATATACCAAAAGAAATCAATGTTCAGCCTGAACCTGAATGTTGTATGGACCATACAACAGCCACTTGAATGTTATTTGCAGTTCTTGAAATCCAACCACCATGTGCGCTGTCAAAGAAAATCCCACAGGAAGAGGGAACTCTGACCATTAAGTGCATATTGCAGAGAATCACAGAAAGTATTTCAGATATTACTTTCCAGATTTTAAGTTTCCAAAAAGAACCAGTTCTTCAGGAATAAGGCAATTTTGCATGATTTGTGATAGTTTTAAGTGCCTCTAAGAGTGCCTGTGTGCTCCTTGGGCCGGCATAAGTCCTTTGTGCCAGCCCAGGAGTGTCACAAATGTGCTGCACTGGCTCAGTAAGGCTGGATCCAGGACTGAGTCTCCCAGTAAAGAGAGGGTTGGGGAGGGCAGAATGAGGGTGGATCACAGCAGGAGAAAGGTGGGGGGGGGAGCGTACACGTGGGTGGACCGACCAGGGGAGGGAGTGGGACAGGCCTCTGGCACTTAGGCCGGATGCTAACTCCTGTCGGCCTTACACAGGACCCTTGGATCTGTGCAAATGATTTCGCTGGTGTAGATCTGAGTAGCTCTATTTTGGAGGCTGCTATGTGACATGCGCTAAGGGGAATTAATTGCGCCAAGTTGTGCTGCAGGCAGCCCCAACCTGTGCTGGATATGGCTGCAGGCAGGCTGGCCTCCTTATTGCAGAGTGGGTTAGGATCGGGCTGCCTGTGTTACAAAACCATTTAGAGTTTGACAGGTAGAGATATGAAGAAGCCTAATAAAGTTCTAGGATGAAAGAAGGTTTTGACAGCTTTTTTTCCCAGGAAGGGTCATGATTAGAACACAGGGACTGAGTAACTGAAGTTAATTGGGGTGGATAAGTGTAGCCATTCACAGACATGCAGAAGACACCTTCAGGGACAATATTCAGGCTTAAAAATACAAATATGGTATACTGTACCTTTAACATGTGCCCCTGAGCTGAAAAACATACTCATCCTAGTGTGAGAGAGCAAAATTAGCCTTAACAAATTTAAACTGCAGATATGTTTTCCCTTGTTGACAAAAGAGACGAATATTTCAAAAATAGTGAGACAACAGCAATCAATTCTATGCAGAAATTTATTTAATTAAAGGCATTTTCAGTGAACACAAAATAAATTGAGATATAAAATTCTCTCCAAAAGAATCAATGAAATAAGACACTGTTTAGAAACATTAACTAATCCAAATGAGCAGAAAAGCATCCAGCATTATCTCATCATAAGTTACCATGAAACAGGATTAATTGAGTTTCCTCATTACTCACTACATGACATCTTTTATGTCTTGTATATTTGTAATAGGTAAACGGACAGCCCTTATAGCTGATGCACTGTAAATTTGCCCACTTAAATTAAGTAATTCGCTTAATTTATCTCTTAATTTACCTTAATTTACCTAATAGAGGCAATATACCTCTATTAAATGCATTATGAAAATATAGCAAGAAGGTAAAGTAGCTATCACCTAATGGGAAAGCAAATTTATTTCTGCTGTCATTTTCGGCAGCAGTTTAGAGAATCTCCATAGCCTCCCATAGACTTTTTCATTTACCTTGGCTATGATCCTTATCTATCCAAAACTCAATGGAACAATATTTGACAAATGGCTTCATGACTAGAATTCAATTTGCCATGAAACTAACAGCCCAATTCTATGGACCCTTTTACAACAGAAGAATGAGCATTCTGCTGTGTCAAAAGGCTCAGTGATGGTGCAAGGATTAAACTACCACTAGGCAAATCTGAGCCAATGCAAAGCGGCAACAGCATCAGAGCCTCAGTGCTGTAGTCCTTGGTTCCCACTCTCTCCCTTAGTGTTTGGGCATGTTGTGGGCAGGGAGATGGAGAGACTTTGTTCAGCAACTTTAGTGCATTTGCCCACCCTGGATTATGTGAATAAACAGCTTTATACTTTATCTCCAGGGAAGGGTGATGTGGGTCTCTTTAGACAATCAGTCCCATAATATGGGCCACAGCTGTGAAAGCTCAACTCATTTCATCACCCACATTTAGGGATGGCTCAAGATTATCATCTTGGCCAAGTGCCTAAGGCAGTGCCAACCCATCCTGATAATTCAGCTGTCTGCTGTGAGCATGCACACTGGCACCAGCATTAGTGCAGTGGCAGCACCTACATGAGCAGTACCTCATTTCCTCCAGCATCAATGCCCTACACATCTCAGCACAGGCACCAGCCAGCCCATACCATCCAATACCAGACATCATGCATCATCCTCACCTTCTTCTACCACTGCTTCTTCTAAACTGGTGGTAGGAAGTGTCCTGGCAGGAGGAGAGACATATACTTTTCCTCAACCGGTGGGGTTGCAGCCAGGTAGATGATAGGTTCAGCTAAGCAACAGCCAAGTAAGCATGAGGCTCAACTGAGTGCTACTTTGTCACCTGTTCTAGGCCACTGAAACGAGCACTTCAGTTGGCCTTGTGGCTGGGATGTCCATGTTCTAATTTAAGGGGCACTGCATTGTATCCAAAGTGGGCCAGCTACTGCAAATCCCAGGAATTTCTGGTATCAGGTGGAAAAAAACAGTTCCCAAGATATACTAAATCAAGGATGTAAAATTTACTGGTATGCCAGCTGGTTATGATATTGGTAGTATTTATACCCTGCCCCCAACTCAAAAGTAGTGCATTACAATAATCAATCCAAAGAACTAGTCAGCTGCAGAGGACAATTGTGAGATGCATCTGAACTAGTAAAGGCCTACAAATTAAGTAGCACTCTTGGCTACCACCACTCTCTCTGCTTCCAAGAACAAGGACGGATTCAGAAGCATATGCAGGCTCAATAGCAATTTTGAAAGGGGCAGAAAAAAAACTGACAAATACCAGGAAACCATACCCTCTCCAAAGCAGCAGGATCACCAGCCAGCATAGTCACTATCCTATCTGGATTCTACTTCAGCCAAGCTCCAGTTCATTTTGCTAAAAATTCACTCTCTCCATTCACTATCCCATGTAAAAAACAAACACTGATAAGACAAAAATACTTGGAATTCAATTGGCATTACTAGCAAATCAAAACAGAATGCAAATTAGTCTAATTTATGAACTTGGTGTGCATATAAGCAGGCATGTGGATTTTGGCTTCATTTCATTGCTGTAGCTGTCCTGTCTAAAAATAGGTTGACAAGATATAGGATATTGAGGTTTCTATGCTGCAGTCCATTGACTTGCATGATTAAAAATATTCAAGCCACAGAAGGTGCTCATAACCTTGTAAAGACTTTGACCAGGGTGAGACTTCCTTGTTCAAATGCAAGTACCAGCGCATGCAGATGCATGAAAGATTAGAAATGACTAGCATCATCTATCTGGCTGTGATTAAAGGTTTAATTTACAAATAATATTTGATCGGAAACAAGACAGCATGTTCAAGCTCTATAGTCACATTGTGTTAGCATCATATAATAACTCCAAAATACAAAATGAGATTTCTTTTGTCTGGATTTAATTTAAAATTAGTTCTCTTGTTTTTCTTAGTAAAACATGTTTTCTAAAATGTTTTTAAAAATGGTTCTAGATTCACTTTTTAACATGAAAAAGTGCCAACAGGTTTTCAGTACTCTTTAGACCAGAGGTATTTAAACTTTTTAGACTGGAACCCACTTTTCAGAATGGCACTCGTGTCGGGAACCACCAAAAGTGATGGCATTAACCTGGAAGTGATGTCGTGGCAGGAAGTGATATCATCAAGCAGGAAATGACATCATTGTAACATACTAAACTGACACTCCTGAAATGCAAATTGGCATTCTTGGACTGCAGCAATTGTACAACCATGAAACATCCCTGACAGAAAGCAAGATTAGGACAAAATATGTGAAAGCACTGATCTAAAAACAAAATTAAAAAAGAACTTCACTTGAAAATTCAACACTCACAAAAGGAATATAACAAGAGCACGCTCTACAGTTTCCAAGATGGCTGCTCCCAGCTTTCCACAACCCACCTGATATCAGGTTGCGACTCACCAAGTGGGTCATGACCCACAGTTTGAATAACACTGCTTTAGACAAGTCTGCTACAGTTTAGGTGCCGAGAGCCAGTGTAATGCAGCAGTAGACGATCAGACTTGGAATAGCAAGTCCAAATCCCCATTCTGAAGCTCATACCTTAGCCACTTAATCCTATCATATGCGGCTGTTGTGAGGATAAAATTAAGGGTAGGACATATTTACTGTCCTGAGTTCCTTGAAGGGAAAGTGGGACAATGTATTTTGTATTTGTATTTTGGAATCACTGAGAAATAAAAGCATAAGAACATAAGAAAAAACCTGCTGGTCTCATTTAGTTCAGCGTCTTGTATCTCACAGTGGCCCAAGAGATGCCTCAGGGAGCACACAAGACAACTAGATCCTGTTGCCACTCCTTTGTATCTGGTATTTAGAAACAGCCTATTTCTAAAATAAGGAGGCTGCATATATCCATCATGGCTTGTAACCCGTGATGGATTTTTCCTCCATACATCTGTCCAAACACCTTTTAAAGGCATCTAAAACCAGGTGCCGCCACCACATCCTGTGGCAAGGACTTCCACAGATTAATTAGTTACTGGGTGAGAAATATTTTCTTTTTTTGGTCCATAATTCTCCTGACACTAAATTTTAGTAGATGCTCCCTGGTTCTGGTGTCATGTGAGAGGGAAAAGAACCTCTCTCTATCCACCTGATGCATGATTTTATACATCTCAATCATGTCTCCGCTCAGGCACCTTTTTTTCTAAACTGAAGAGCCCCAAACACTGTAGCCTTTCCTCATAAGGGAAATGCCCCAGCCCAATAATCATTTTGGTCATTCTCTTCTGCACCTTTTCCAGTTCCATTATGTTATTTTTGGGATGAAGTGACCAGAACTGTATGCAAGACTTCTGTGGTGGCCTTACCATTTATTTTTACAATGGGATTATAATATTGGCTGTTTTATTCTCAATCCCATTTTTAATGATTCCAAGCACAGAACTGGCCTTCTTCACAGCTGCTGCATACCAGGTTGACACTTTCATCAAGCTGTCCACCAGCACCTCAAGATCTCTCTCCTGATCTGACAAAGACAGCTCAGAATCTATTATTGTTTATGTGTTGTTTGGATTTCTTGCCCCAGTGCATATTATTTTACACTTACTTACACTGAAGCACATCTGCCATTTTGCTGTCCATTCTCCCAATTTGGAGAGCACCCTCTAGAGGATCTTCTTCACAATCCCTTCTGGTCTTCGCCACTCAGAGATTGTCATCCAAAAATTTAGCCATGTTGCTTCTTATCCTTGACACCATGTCATTTATGAACAAGTCAAAAACACCAATCCCAAGACAGATCCTTGGAGCACACAGCTTTTCACCTCTGATTGTGAAAATTGTGCATTATCCCAACTCTCTATTTCCTGGTCTTCAACCAGTTTCTAATCGATAAGATGACTTGTCCTCTTATTCTGTGACTGTGGAGTTTTCTCAAGGGCCTTTGGTGAGAAACTATGTCAAACACCTCTGATTTTTTTGCCTATGTGGAACTATGCCATTTGAGGTGATAAAAACCCTAACTGCTTGGGACCAGACTATTGAAAGACCACCTCTCCATATATGAAACTGCCCGCCCATTGAGATCAACTGGGCGGGCCTTCTTCCACATCCCATTACTGGAAGTGGTGCATTTAGAGCAAGATCTGTTAAATCACATTGATGGAATAGTCTGCTACATTATAGGAAATACAGAGGATACAGTATATGGAGGGGAAACTAGCTGTTGCTTGCAGCTATTTACATATACTAAAACGTCTATTGAGACATACTCAGCCTCTGGCAATCTGCAAGGCTGTAAAGTAAAGAGATGAAATGAAAACAAATCAAATGGCATTAAGTACCCATTTCTCTTAGTGTTCAAAACAACAACAATGAAACAGACCAAGTGAGAGAAACTCCTATTGGGAAGGTCTAGTTTGATTTTGCAGTTCACGAACAGTTCTAATTCACTCTGCTCTCAGCCTTTTTAGAAGCTCTGTCAACATGAATTTTGCTTTCTTATGGGGGAAACGTTTCTGTCCCTGGTGCATTTCTGTAAAACATTGTCTGTAAGAAGCAGTACCAAGCAGCCTCAGGTCTATACCACACTCTTCTCTGTGCATGAAACTGACTATTAACAATTCAGTATAAACCTGAATGCTATTGTTACTTACTGGGGCATACTTTCTTAATCAGCATAACACAAGAGACTACCATGGAGCTTCCAACTTACTAGAAGAGGCAAAAAAAAATCATTTAAACACACATTTACTCGGAAGTAAATTGCACCCTGTTCAATAGGCTAGGGTCTTAGCTGTATGAAAGATTGCAGCTTGGCAGCCCAAACCTATTTCCCACCAGCCAACCTATTTCCCACAATCTGGAGGGGTGACCAGATCGTCTGGGAGAGTTAAGTAAAAATGTTTAGTTGGTGCCTTTGTGTGTTCTGCGCACAAAATCTGGGGAGAAGAGGGAAAAGGCTTGTGGAAATGAGGCAGAAAGGCTTGGCAGTTCATGGGAGTGGTAGATTCAACCCCACTGGCAAGCAGGTGTGTGACCGTCCGACCTGATCAGTTTGAATCAGATACACTATTTTTCTAATTTGAGGCACAATAGCTCATCTTAAATCAGATCAAATTTGATTCAGGTTTAAGGTGCTCATCCATCACTGATGGATCAAAAAACCATTTTGAAATTAACATCTAGATTGGAATATAGTTTCATTGCAGAAGGAATGCTTCAACAACAATATAATCACTTCTAGAGAGGTACCCATGTTAGGGCCCAATCCAAAGCCTACTACCATGGACGGTATACTTGTACCACCCAGGCAACTGTTGCATATGGCACCATAAAGCGCCTCCAAAGCCAGCGGCAAGCCCTTACCAAAGGCGCTGGGGGGGCATAGCAACTCCATTCATGCATGCCCCAGAGGGAGCACTGGTCACCAGTGTGCGGTGAGTTCACCACATAGTGGCAATGAGGCCTTTCGGGGCAGGACAGGATGGCATTCCTGTGAGGGGTAAGGAGTGCAGCAGGGAGGGATCAGCAGCAAGAGTTGCTACCAGTTCACAAACTCCATGTAGGCCCCACAGCTAAAAAGCCAGCACAGGAGCAAATAGACCCATCGTCCACACACACCCCTGCCAATTGAGGATACCAACAGCAGTACCATAGGGATACACATGAAAAAGAAACACATGGAAAATACAGTACAAAATATATCACGTGATGCTGCCTTCATTGGAGAATCAGAAGGGAAAAGAACTGTTCTGACAAATACAGTACATCTACTTAGAAATGTCTCCTGCCCTTCAATCATTTGCTGTAGGTACCTTTTTCTAGAAGGTGGCACAAAATTAATTTTAGCACAATCACTCCTGGAAATAAACTGCAAATAAACTGCCTATGCTAATCATCAGGGTAGCTATGTTAGCAATATACTATAGAAAACCAATTGCTGGGAAGCAGACATGGGCCAGGTCTTCTAGCCCTACTTATGGGCTTTTCTGGTTGGCCACTGTCAGAAACAAGATCTGAAGCCAGACGGACCTTTACACTGATCCAGGAGGGATCTTTTACATATTTAATTAGTGGCAGCGTAGACTAAAATGGCGCATGTGAAAACTGGCAGATGCACAGAGCCAAAAACTAACCAAAATGTACTAAAAACAATAATACATCCAACGCAGTTTGAACACAAATCCATTTTCAACATTGCCCCGCATTTACTGGGGTTGTAAGTTGCTGCTCGTTTGAGAACTCTGTAATAAGACAAAGTATTCATTACAGCATAACGGCATCTTTGTTGTTTGAAAAGAACACTGATGCTACAGAGAGTATGCAAAATACTTCTCAGACAAAAGAGTCTGAATATTCTTACTATCATATCATTTATGGCCGTATTTTTTAAAAGTCTGTACGCATTTCAAAAAGTGACTGTCAGCTCAAGAAAGAATATGTAGCATTTTGCATGGTAGATTTTTGACTGTGAAAAAGCCTAATACATTTATCCTCAAGATGATTCAAGAAATTTTTCTCACTTTCTTTCTGAGCACACTCAGACAGTTAAAGCCATAATGTTGGCAATCTCCAGGGAGATTATTCTGAAGGCTTAAGGATGACAGTCTTAGGATGACAAACTAGAAAAAAATTCTACTGAGAAATATCTCGTAGGTGAAATGTGCTCATGAAAACTCGTTTCAGACTTCCAAACGATAAACCCAAAGGTATTTGCCTTTCCAAACAGGTTGTGTCTGTTGTGCATTCAATTTTACACATAGGATTCCACACATAGTTAAAAATATACACACGTGTGCATACGCATGTACACACAGAAACATGCGTGCACACAATGTACAGTTCAGAAAATAATTCACCTATCATACCAATGAGTTCTTTTTAAAAAAAAAACCTTAATTTTTTTTTTAAAGTACACCAATACACTTCACTGTGTCAATGGAAAGGGGTAAAATTGAATAAGTCTAATGAATTCTAGAAAGGTGCCATGTTCATCCGTTGCAGCTAAAATATTCAAGTTCCTTGAAAGTCTAACAGATTTGTTTGTCATGGCATACATCAAGTAGCTACCAGAACAAGACATTTCTTGAACTAGTGTCACATTTAAGGAACTCTCTGCCCCCAAATGTATCCACCTAGTATCCATCTACTGACCAAAACCAGCCCAAGCCCCCACACTAACTGAGGCTGTGAAATGAAAGGCCACCCTTTCTCTGATCAACTGGATACCTACAGCATATTTGATCATTTTTTCTGTCCCCCACGCACAGACTGTGCCCTGTTCCTTGGTTCTCCTCCTTTCGCTGGAGCATAGTCACAACCCCACAACCTCAATGACTTCTTCCTCACCCTGACTCCAAGAGTGCTCTGACCCTCATCCCACAACTTCCTCTCCCCCTCCTCTCCTGTCCCCTCTTGCAGTGGTTGCCACTACCATTCTTTCTCCTCCTCCCAGCCACATATCCTACTCTCTCTCCAACTTTTGAAAAGTCAGAAGCTGTGACTAAAAGAAGGAAGTGAGGAATAGAGTGGTGCCCTGGAAGAAACAAGCTCTCACCACCACTCTGGTCTCTACTTACCCCTGCTTCCTTCTTTCAGTCTCAATGTATGCCTTCTGAAAAGGTGAGAGTGGGATGCATGGCCATGAAGAGGACTTTGGTATTATATGTATGAGTAATACCATCATGTTCTATGTCGTTGGAAAGAAAATTTAATGCAGAATGCAATGAAACAAACCACAGTGTAATATCTTTACTCTGTCAAAAGTTACAGCCAAAAAAACAGAGAAAATGAAAATTGTGACATCACTTCCTGTTGTGATGTCACTTCTGGGGCAATGTTTTGCCCTCTGCAATGTGCTACTCTTTCATTAGCTATGCCCCTGGCAGTAGTAGCAGCACAGCTGACAATCCCCCCCCCCGTGCTGAAATTTCACCCTGCAGTTTCCTTTTGAAGTCTTTTGGTTGAGGTACATTTATGCTGGATGCTTATTTGCAGACTACTGCTACAGACCTATTATTCTAAAAGGTACATCATATTCATCAATTTAGCATTGAGAGGTAAAAGTATCACTCTCATTGAGACCAGCAAAGTGTCTTTTAAAACGCAGAACACATACTTCATGAATTAAGTTTTTACTTTCAAAGCAGAAATGCTAACACAGGCGCGCTCTCTCTAGCACAGATGTCTGTACTAGAAGACACCAAGTTTAATATTATCTGACAACTATGGTATTTTCTCCATCACACACTTTGCAAATTGCATTAACCTTTTCTTTCATATTTCAGAATAGACGGCATTTGAGAGACATTTTAACATCAAAATAATAATAAAAAAAACTCTAGCTAACAGTCTCCTCTTCTTTTGTTGACATTAAAGTTAATAATCTGATTTAAGAAAATGCTTTCTCAACTGAACACTTGGTGATTTAATTTTTGGGCCACTTCACATATTACCTTTTTTCAGGTGCACACAAAATATTTTACATGGGCTATAAAACTATAACTTCCTCATGACAAATTTCTCTTTTCAGCTCAGTACAGGTAAATATGATAACTAATTTAATCTGGTCTCTCTTCTATGCCACATGTACATTTGGAAACTTTAGTTCTCTGGTATGAATCCTTGTAAGTTTCCTGCATTAAGAGCAAGCCAAATTATCAATGACTTTGAATACCTTCCTGACAAGAAAAGACTTACTGCCCAATCCTGTACTCCACCATTACCAACAATGCAGCCATGCTGATAAAGCGTGAGCTGCATCCAGTGGTGAGGGTGAGATCAGGAGGCCTGCCCCCCCCCCACACTATATCATGGGTGTAATCCAAGGAGAGAAAAGGGGCAGAACAGGCTGGAAAATAGGACATAGGATCCCAGAGCACACTGGCCCTGCCGAGATCCACCCCTTTCCATCCCTACCCATGACAGACCCCTGCCACCAACTTGTCAGCAGTGACAGAACCTCCAGGAGCCACTGCCCTACTTCTTTCACTTGTGTCAGCAGCCCAGAAATACAGGGCAGCAGCCCCACTGCTGTAGAGGGCCTTGTGCTGCCGGGAAAAAATTGAAGTAGTAGGCTGAACTCACACCTGCTCAAACTATTTTTGGATCACAAATTTGAAGTGTCAATGAACTTTCAAAGAGTTAATTAAACTCTTAACTAAAATTTTAACTTTTAATTTTTAATTTTAAAGTTTTAATTAATGTTTTATTTATTCCACTTTTATAAGCCATTTTAAACAAAATTTTAGACAACACTGAACAAAAAACATGCATACATGTTTTCATGCATAGTCTTTCAATGCTACTCTCTGGGGTGGGGAGAGGCAACACATTTCCTAGACTAAGCCTCCAGTTGTGTTTGGTCAAGGCTTTCATTCCACCTCATAAGAACATAAGAAGAGCCCCATGGAATCAGGCCAAAGGCCCATCTAGTCCAGCTTCCTGGATCTCACAGCGGCCCACCAGGTGCCCCAGGGAGGCACGAGACAACAAGATGCTTGCATCCTGTTGCCACTCCTTTGCACCTCCTTCTGTTCCCCACACAATAAAGCTGGCATCCCATTAAACAAGCAAGCATCCCGTGCAATCTCCATGGAAATTTCACAATAGCAAGGCTCAAACTGAAATTAGAAGATGACCTTATCCACCACTATCTGCTCCAATGAAACAACCATCATTCATGGCATTCCCAAGCCAATCCATGTCTCAAACGTCAAGGTTTTGATCCATAAATACATTTCCATAGTAAAATTTCATCCATCAAAGATATCTTCATTCAAGAGTAAGTGATTAAAGAAATCTGAAGCTTAATGGCACACAACCAAAGGAGATAACAACATTATGAAGCCTACATCTGGGACTGAGAATTCGGTTAATCACAGAATACTGCGTATTTGTAATAATAATAATAATAATAATAATAATAATAATAATAATAATAATGATGATGATGATGATGATGATGATGATGAAAGATGCTGGTTTACACTTGCCTGCCCATGTAAAGGCAGGATATAAATTTTTCACATAAATAAATTTCTGAGCATGCACTAACACAGCCTACCAGCACTGAGGGCCCTTCCGATTGATGGCACTATTCAGGCACAAAATTGGCATATACACACTCTGGGTAAACCAATAACTTCAGGGCAAGGAAGGTCAATTCTCAAAACAACTGAGGAGTGCAAACTAGGAAAATACATATCTTGAACCAGTTATTTTCAAACTTCACCAGAATTAATAGTTGGGGCATTTTTAGCCCCCCAATTAATTTATGTAGTACAATATATGGCTGTTGTATTGTCCATCCGAATCTTTACTACATGACAAAGAGGGTAGCAATATCAAATATGGTGAGCAGTAGCTGACCTCATCTAGTGAGCAGTAGGTGAACAGGTACCAATATCATAGTTAAGCCTTGAATTATAAACATGAAGAGAATAGGTACTGAGGTGAGTGAAACACTGAAGCTTCAGATTACCAGAAAAATTGACAACTACCTAAATGACACTGGGGCAGTGATTCTCAAACTTTTCCACACCAGGACCCACTTTTTAGAAAGACAATCTGCCTGGGACCCATCAGAAGTGATGTCATGGCTGGAAGTGCCGTCCTTGTTATGCCAGAGCCTGCTGCTTTCCTGAGAATGCAGCAATAAATTTTGGTTCTTTCTCAGCCATTTTCCAATCGCAAAGTAAATCAGAAAGGAAACAAAGCCTATTTACAACCTTGACAGGAGCAAAACAACCACACAGCCCTCCCCCTTTCTAGCATCCCGTCTTCTCATATTTTCAACATGGCTGCTCTAGGTGCTTCTTGACTCACCTGAAATTGGCTCACGACCCACTGGTGGGTCCCAACCCACAGTTTAGGAACCACTGGTCTAGAAGTCTTATCTGTGAAGCTATGTATATTAAGACCCCTTTCAATGATGTATTCACATCATATATTGAGTGCTTGATGGGGTCTGATTGATTATTCCACTTTTAGTTTTACCTAGACAGAAATGTGACTGTGAGGTTGACAGATGTGTTTATTCGCTTTTCCTATTGTCTTATTTAAAATATTTTACACATTTTCCTCATCTACTCACAGTGCACAAATTGAACAGCCCAATTCAAGTCCAAATCGCATCATACTGGAAGCTGTTCAGGTTTATCACTATGCTCTGACAGCACTTGACGTATGCAGAGTAACTGGCAGGAGAACTATTCCATTATATTATCATGGTAGTCTTGTCATTTGTGGCTCGTTACTTCTGTGGGTACTACATGTTAGAGTGCAACATGGAAGTCTTGGTGTTTAATAAAATTTTGAATATTGAAAATTATTGCTCTGCTTTTGAGCCCCCATCAGTTTACATAAATAATTTAAAAACTCTTAAAAAATACAAAGAGTTATTTACATGGAATGCAGTATTTCTAGGTAGTGCTACTTAAAACTTTTTTTAAACGTATGTGCACAACACACAAACATGTACAGCTTTTTATTATTTATTTCTTGGGATTTATAGCCTTCCTTTTAGTCTCCCAAAGGGCTCCTTGTAGATATGAATATAAAAATATTTGTTTGCATGCTAAATGCTTAGAGTCCTGTATGAAATTCTATATTACCCAAGAATGTAAGATCTAAATGGCCACATGTGTGTTGGCTTTGTTGCTGTCTGAATTTTGGAGGTAAGGCAGAGAACCCAAATGTAAACCTGACATTACTGTCATTCAGGAAGGAAGTTAAAATGTTTTTGTTTTGGCTTTAATGTCATGTAATTTATTTTATTATATTAGCGCCACATTTGGTTGGTTTTTGGACAGTGATACTTATTTGCAAGCAGCCCAATCCTAATCAGATGAAACACAGCATACCACCACACATGCCAGGGCACAGATAGCCCCGCTGGAACAGAAGCCTCTCCTCCACCAGGCACTGCACTGATACCAGTGCAGCTGCTAGAAAGCAGTGCACCACCACCACCGAGACACAGATTAGCTGCCGGAACAATCCTGACAGTGCATAGACTGAAAAAGTGCAGAGGGTGGTTTGGGGGCAGGCTGAGGTGGAGTCAGTGGATGCAGTAATTGACTTATGATGACTGGTTTGTGCACGTTTCATTGTACAATGGTAAGTAATTACTTACAGCCTAACAGCAAACAGTGGCTGGGTCTAATTTCCTTGAGATAACTGAGAATCTTTCTTTGCTACTACCACTAATCTGGAGATTGCAATGACAGTATTGTTGCAGCAAGCAGCCGTACGATTGCTGTTAGTAGCAGGAAGGTGAAGCTGTGCTGGCAGCCATTGCTTCTTGCCATGTCTGGCACAGTCCTGAGTACAGTATAAATTGCAGAGTACAGTATAACCTTTGCGAACAATCTCTTTCTCTTTAGCTCCGTTCAACAATGGGATCTACAAACGACCTGGGGGAATGGAGGGCGGGACTTAGGCGGGACTACCGTTTGATTGGCAGCCCGTCCATGCACTTCCGCTTTTGTTCCGCTCACCCCACGGCCATCCCTGGCCTCGGAGGGGGTGCCTGCTCGCCCGGGGGGAACGGGTGACTCCCACCCTTCCCCCCCAGGCGACAAGGCGCCCCCTCCGAGACCAGGGATGGCCGCGGAGCGAGCGGAACAAAAGTGGAAGTGCACGGACGGGCTACCAATCAAACGGTAGTCCCGCCTAAGTCCTGCCCTCCGTTCCCCCAAATCGTTTGTAGATCCCATCGCTGGCTCCATTCCATCCCTACTCCTGGTGACTCAAGATTGTATCTGAGGCCTTGAAGCATGCATATTTCTTAGGCTTTCTGCATTTTAGTGTTGAAACAAGGCATGAAAATGTAAGTGATTGAGAGCGCAATCCTAACCTGGAGTTAGGCCAGCAAAGTTTGGCAGGCACACTGTAAATTTTGCGTACGTCTGTGCTGGCCTCTCTGACTCTGAGAGTGGTCCAAATGTACTTTATAGTGTCCCTTGTGCTGGCCAAACTTTGCTGGCCTAACCGTGCCAGCCTAACTCCAGGTTAGGATTGTGCCCTCATTCACTGCTGAGGAACTCATTAATGCCTTGACTGTTAATATTTTGCTCCAAAAGTAAATAAAGGCTCAACTGAAGAAATGCACATTTTCAACAAATGTATCAATTCAATATTTGAACTTCTAGGTTCCATGAAACATTAAGATGCAGATACCTTTTCTAAAAAGACAGGAAAAACTCTACAAGTCTACAGGATGCTTGCCTCTCGCAGCATTATAAGAACATTTTCTTGCATTTTGAATTTGCAGAATCATTCTTTGCAAACCTATGAATATATCATGTATTTTCATCTTAGAAATGTACATATATCTGCCTGGAGTGACTTAATGATGTCAGATTGGATTGTTACCTCTTGCAGTAAAAACTAAGGGACACATTTCTCTCTTCCAAGTGGCTCCCTGGACAGCATAATAATACATGCTTTTTAAAGGCAGAAAAGATAATGTCTCTCTCCTCTGATCTTTTTATCAAAACTTCTATCAAAAATTCAACATCTGCAAATTTAGAATCTTTTCCTTCTGTATTTAATGTTTTGTTTCTATGTGTGCTTCATATCTGAATGTTGATAGTGAACTGATGCTGAATCTCATGTTTCTATTTTACTTCAGACTATATCAGTTGTTGAATTTCAAAAGAAGTATTTCTAGAGACTCTAAAGGCCTGTGTTGGATATTTTGAATAGTAAAGATGTATTTCCATGTAGCCATTTTGAAAATACTTATGTAAACCCCTTTAGACAATCCACTGGGGCAGAAATCTAGTTATATAGTCGTCAGGTTTCACAGAAATTTTTCTATTTCTGTCTAAGCCTGCTGAGAAAAGAATATTAATTAAAAAACCCAGAAGAAATAAAAACATGAGACCATGCTGGATCAAAACAAGTGCCTATTTAATCTTGCATTCTCTTTCCCACAGTGGTCACCCAGATGCTTCTAGAAAGACCACATAGAGAGAATGAAGGAAACTATCTGCTCTGATTATTTGTTCTCAGAATCTGTTACTCGGTTCTATGTATGGAGATTCTATGTAGTTGTCATGTATCTTTTTGTGGTCTTGGTGCTGTTACATTTAGTGGAGTTCTGTACATGTGCAGAGCTGGCCTTAGAAACTTCCAGAACTTTGTTGCGTGTTCTGCCTCCTAAAGTGAAAGCGAATCCATGCACACTCTATGTCTCAAGTGTGAGTAGTACATCCAATTCCTTATATTAGTCGCACCGTGAGGAATGCTTCGGGCTTGATTCTTTCACACTCTTCAGTTTTTGGTCCTGTTACCTCTTGATGTCAATACTGGTTTATTGTGTGTGCGTGCGTGTTTAAGCATTGCAGTGTGGCTAGAACCACCTCAGACAACACTGATGAGCATAACTCCTTCCCACTGTGTGTTGAAGGGGCTTGCGTCATGGGTTTTTATTCCTATGATAACTGCTTCTTGTAACAAATCAAAGAGAACTGTTTGCTTTGACTGAGACTGTACTATTGGTATCAACACTTACTACTTCTTCTCACAACTGTGGTTCATCCCTCCCAAACCTCAGGTTTTACCTCTCATGCTACCCCTTTAACATTGGTATGAACCTAAAGACTCCATGCCTAGTCCCTTCCATATTTATTTTTCATATTTTTATATCACCTTTCCTCCAAGGAACTCAGGGTGGTGTGCATGGTTCCTTTCCTCCTTTTGCCCTCATAACAACCATGTGAGGGAGGTGAGACTGGGAGGCAGTGAGAGCTGAGATCCCAAGTCATCCAAGAACCTTCATAGCTGAGTGGGATTCGAACCTGGGTCTTCCAAGTCTAGGTCCAACTCCCAAACTACTACACCATCATGACTCTCATATGGACTGTTCATCACTATGGTACTTAACCGTCAGAAGATGGCTCATAATCTACAGGCAACAAAAAGCCTTGATATCAAACTACTAGCTGATGCCTAAGCCTCACTAAAGGGACACTTCAATGCCTGGCCTAAGGCTGGGTACATAGTGCTCTATTTAGATAGCCTGGACTTGATCTGAAAATATGATGTTAGTATCATCACCCTAGTACAGTGCTTCCCAAACTGTGGGTCAGGACCCACCAGTGGATCGCCAGCCAATTTCAGGTGGGTCGCGAAGCACCTAGAGCAACCATATTGAAAATATGGGAAGATGGGATGCTGGAAAGATGGAAGGATGTGTGGTTATTTTTTCTTTCTGATTTACTTTGCTATTGGAAAATGACTGAGAAATAACCCAACTTATTGCTGCATTCTCAGGAAAGCAGCAGGCTCTGGCATAACAAGGACGGCACTTCCAGCCATGACATCACTTCAGTGAGTTCTGGACAGACTGTCATTCTAAAAAGTGGGTCCTTTTGCTAAAAAGTTTGAGAATACCCTGTTTCTTTAAATGGATGTAGTACGATTCTACAAAAAGGGATGTGCTATAATTTCTCATTCTTTACACTAATCAGAACAGGAAACATGCTAACCACTCTGCTAGCTACTATATGCCACAAAAACTTTAAGATCTTTGTTTTGTTAAAATGAAAAGGAAAGAACTAGTTACTGGAAACAAATTCTGGAAACATTTTGTATGTTTCAATATGTTAAGCAAGCATCTTGACTTTAAGCACAATTTTAAAACAACAACAAAACAACAACAATGTCCTGCATAAAAGAAGTATTTCAATAGTTTTAAATCTAAGAAAGAAAATCAATTGAAATTCTTATCATTTCCAATTCTTGCCCTCTTTTACACCTATCAGGGGATCATGTTAATCCACACCCAAATCCAGAGAGGTTGCACAATGTATGAGTGTCCTAGTATGTCAGAAGTCTAAACCAAATCTTCTGCACAAACTCCAGCTTATCCTTGTACAGTGAACCCTCCGCAGGTCCCGTATCATCAATGTAATTATCCGCTGTTACAGAGGGTCCACATGGGTGCTTTTGGAAGCTTCACATAACTACTTACCCTTGAACCTCCAGACACCTGGGTTGTGTCAGGCCGGTGATGCACTCTATTGGCCTCTCTGTGTCTCAGAACAGCCTGCAGAAACCTCTGGAAACGACTTCTAGTCAAATTGGAAGTTGCTTCTGTGGGCACTGATGTCCATGGAGGCCAACAGAGTGGGCAGCCAGCCCAGCATGACCCAGGAGAGGCCTCCAGAGGCTCCAGGTAAATAATTGTGCAAGCTCTGGAAGTGGACCACTGCATACAGTGCATACTTTATACAGCAGATTTAGCAAAAAATTATCTATATTCCTACCAGTTGTTGGGTGGAAAAAAACAGGTTTCAAGCCCTTCACGGTTCAGGTCCAGGTTACCTAAGGGACTGCCTTCACCCTTACATTCTGGCCCGCCCTCTTAGGTCATCTGAGGGGTCCTTCCTGCAAGCGCCGCCTTTCTCCCAAGTTAAGGGGTTGGCAGCATGGGGGAGAGCCTTCTCAGTAGAGGCACTGCAATTATGGAACTCCCTACCGGAGGATCTAAGATCTTTCTCCTCCCTCATGGCATTTCAGTGTGGGCTCAAGACTTTCCTGTTTTGTCTAGCGTTTTAAAGTTGATATGTCTCTCTCTTGTAACTCTGCATCAAAACCTGCATTGTAAATAGTTTTGCCCACCACCAATCAATTTCTTTTTACCATGTTTTTATTTATATGCTTATTGCTTTATTATTTTTATGTACTGTACCTTTTGTTTTTCCCCTCTCCAATAATGGTAAGCCGCCTTGGACATCTGCCTTGGCAGAGGAAAGGCGGGGTATAAATTTCTTAAATAAATACATTACAGTGGACCCTCATTATTCATGAGAGTTCCATTCCAGGAACCCCCATGGATTTGAATATCTGTGGTTTTCCAAGGCCCCCCCCCAAACCTGACTGGAGCGGCTGAATCCTATGCCCCCTCCCTGGCCAGCTGGCCTGCCCTCCCCGGTTGTTTATAGTTTCAAAGGCAGTAGTCATTACTTTAATAGTTTGGTTTGATGGATCTGGAAGCAATCGGAAAGTGACAGTAGTGCAGGGTTTCTGACACTTGTCACAGCATAATTCTCTCCATTCCTTAATATAGAGATATTGATGAACTAGTGCTAAACTTAGTATTTCTAGCTCCAAGTACAGGTGATGTTGATATCACTGGAGAAGAAGAGAACCATCACTAAAAGTTCATTCAACTCTAGGGCTGGTCAAGGTGCACTGGGCCTCTGTGCACATGTTCCCGACTTACTTTCCCCTCAAGAAGACAGCTGGTCTTCCCTTTCCGTCTTTCACAGCTTGTTCTCTCTCTTCTTATTCTCCTCCCAGGTTGAAAGAGAAGAAATTGCTACAACCCAATATGGTTTGCTCTCAGATGATGGCCCCTGCTCCGGCTTGAAACCAGATATGACTAGCTATTGACTAGTAGGGAGATGGAGTGGAAGAAGTGCCCAGGTCAGTTTTGCAGGTACTTTCTCCTTCTTTCAGGCTTGCCTCACCACAAGGATTACCACCTATCAACAACCCCCACTGTTTACTGCATGAACTGCAGCAGCCTAGATCTCTAGTTTAAAAATACAAAATCATAAGGGACTGTACATTTTCTAGTTCTATATGCAACTCAGGCTGCAATCACATACACACGTTCCTGGGAGTTCCATTGAACACAATGAGATTTACTTCTGAGTAGATATGCAGTGGCATGTGCTGACAGTCCGAGTCATATATAAAGCTAGGAAAATAGACATCGTGGTATCTATATATATAAAATCGTGTGTGTGTGTGTGTGTGTGTGTGTGTGTGTGTGTGTGTGTGTGTGTGCGCGCACGCGCACGCACGCGTTCCGCATAGGCTCCACAACGCCTGGAGCGATGCGCACCAAACTCAGCATGTGCATGCCTTGCGGCCTGGCGACAAACACTGCGGGGGTCAGGCCCCCCCAGCGCCCCCGGGGGTGGGGGTACGCAGGGGGCCCCATGTGAAAATGGTCAAAAACGGCGGAAATCAGCGTCAAATCCGTAGTTTCCGGGGTCGCCGAGATGAAGGCGATGCTCATGATGCCGTTGGAGTCCGGGTTTGGCCCCCCCTCGGCATGGGGGGGCAAGAAGGGGTGGAAAACAAAACGTCCGCCATGCCCTGCTGGGATGCCTGGAGTGACTGGCACCAGACTCGGCACGCGCATCCCTTGCAGCCTGGCGACAAACACTGCGGGGGTCAGGCCCCCCTAGTGCCCCCAGAGGTGGAGGTGCGCAGGTGCCCCACGTGAAAATGGTCGAAAACAGCTGAAATCAGCATCGAATCTGTAGTTTCCAGGGTCGCTGAGATAAGCGGCGACACTCCTGACGCCGTTGGAGTCCGGGTTCAGCCCTCCCTTGGCATGGGGGGTGAGAAGGGGTGCGAAAAAAACGTCCACCATGTCCTGCTGGGATGCCTGGAGCGATTGGCACCAGAACTGGCACGCGCATCCCTTGCGGCCTGGCGACAAACACTGCGGGGGTCAGGCCCCCCTAGTGCCCCCAGAGGTGGAGGTGCACAGGCGCCCCACGTAAAAATAGTCGAAAACAGCTGAAATCGGCATCGAATCTGTAGTTTCTGGGGTCGCCAAGATGAGCGGCGACGCTTCCAATGCCGTTGGAGTCAGCATGGGGTGCGAGAAGGGGTGCGAAACAAAACACCATGTCCTGCTGGGATGCCTGGAGCAATTGGCACCAGACTCAGCACGCGCATTCCTTGCGCCCAGGTGACAAACTCTGTGGAGGTATGACACCCCTAGCACCCCAACGTGTAGGGGTGGGAAGGGGGTGCCATGTAAAAATGATCAAAAACACCCAATATTGGTGTGGAATCCATAGTTTCCAGGATCGCTGAGATGAACGGTGACGCTCCCGAAGCCATTTGCGTCCACGTTCGGCCCCCATCGGCATGGGGGGGTGAGAAGGGGTGCAAAATAAAATGTCCAAAATGACTGACATTAGTGTCAAATCCACAGTTTTCGGGGTCGCTAGACTGATTGGTGACAGTTCCGATGACATTAGTTACCCAGGCAATGCCGGGTAACAAAAAGCTAGTTCAATATATTTTAACTAGAGATCTAGGTTTCCACAGCTCATGCAGGGGCTCTCCACTTATGCTAGAGATCTTTCCTGTGGGCTGTTGTGGAGCTCTGTGTCCATGCCCTACAAGACCCGATGTGTGGCCTTGCTGCTAGGAAGAACATAAATGTGAACACTACATCAGGCAAACTGCTCCTAACACCGTTCAAATATTGGCCTCTCCCTTTCGTAATCAGTTGGAGTACAGCGGGGAGTTGCTACTGCCTGAAACTGTAGCTATCTTTTTAGTACTAGGACTCACTTTTTAAAATGATAATCTATTGTGACCTACAAGACAAAAAAATCTAGAAAGAAACAATATTTTTCTTTATTAATAATAATTAATAGTAATTTGGGTCCTGTGCTCCCAAGACAGCTACAGACCTTACATCAGTGATGTCATTCAGGGGGAACGGACCAGAACGGGCGTTCCGGATCCTAACGGGCTCCGTGGCTGGTTCCAGGTTCCCGACAAGTGCCAATCAAAAGTGAGTTCCTGTTCCTAAATCATTTGAATGACACCACTGCCTTACATATAATATGTCTGTGCAGACAATTGTACACTCTCCCTTGACATGGACTTATTCCCCCAGACCTTTACAGTCATTCCAGGGAAAGCGGAAGGCTGAACTGGAGAGCATGATGTGCAGTTAGAGACTTCAGACGAGACTGAAATTGGCTTCACACATGGTCTACAGCATGCCAATTATTAGAGAAAATCAGTAAATGTGACAATTTGACCTGTGGGTGGTATGCAGATTTCCTCATATCACAGGTTAGCATGCCAGCTTATTATTTTCTTCTGCAAACCAGGCAAGGGTGCTTGCAGAGTTTTTGTTTTCATGCTTCAAAAATGTTTCACAGCCCACCAAAAATTGGCTCAAAACCCACAATTTGGGAAAAACTGTGTAGGATAACAAAAGATCAAATGCACTGGTGAAAGACTGATCACATTTTAAAAGGGGACAGACTGGCATCAGAGGAGGATCATAAGGAGTTATATTCTCTGCATCTAATTTGCTCACACACACACACACACACACACACACACACACACACACACACACACTCCTTTAAACTGTGAGGGAGAGTTAGTTAGCACCTTCAAGGATCATACATAATGGAGAAAGTGGCCCCAGATATATCTTCACAAGCTGTTTCTTCTCATTACCTGCATTTCTTTCCCTCCTGCAGGGCCCCACTCAGTTGTTATTTTAAATAATTTCAGAGCACCTAGAAAGGATTGAATTGTTTGTTATGCTTCCGACAACTGGCAAAAAGTTGTACATTCTCCACATTAGGGGAGAAAAAACAAAGGCATAATCACAGACCGCATATTTGTATAAGCAATTTCAGACAGTTCCTACCAGCTCACTGCTAGATCATGGACTTTCAATGTATTGCTCAGCCTGTACACTCCAGACTTCAATGGTCGCACACACTCTTTTGCACGAGCAAGGTAAGGGTTAACTTGAACATCTACAGGAAACTCTGAATCCTAGAACAAAAAACATATATAAATAAATTTAAGCCTCTGTCTTTTTACGGGTTTTAAAATTGGTATAAGAGCACAATTTTATCAAAGATTTTTTTATCTCCATTGCCCACTACCATGTGGTCAGCAATCCGTTCCAAATAACAAGTGGGAAGGAAGGTTATGTAGATGTTACATCATCTGTGGAACAGCTGCCCACTATGGCCATCTTTCCTTTCTAATGCATAGCTACATGAGAACGTTGAGTGTGTTCTGGGGCATAGTATCACCCACTATTACATGAAAGCAAGGCCCAGCAATGCCATCTAGACTAGAGACACCGTAGTGGGGAAGGGAGGCAATACCCTTTTGCCCTTGCTGTGGTCACAATCTTCATTGGGCCTCCTTCCCACTTATTATTCCTTGTCAAATGGCAGCTGAAGCAGGCCCAACCTAGTCTGTGTTGTTGTCAACAATGGAAAATTATGGGGACAATAATAGTTTTGTTCCCTTGTCAAACAATGTCTATGGGTATGTAAGGGCTATTTTGATACAGAGATGGACCACAGTGGAAGGAAAGGGTCACTGCTATCCTACTGGATCCTAGACTGATCAGGATCCTGCACAAATGCTATTTACAAAAGGAAATAATCCTGATATGCTTGCAAAGTTACTTACTAATGTCCCCTGTAATTTGGCCCTCAGTATCTTTGGCAGATATCAGTCCTAACAATGCTTCTTCAAGGTAGACTACCTGCCACAGAGTTCCATCTCCAGACAGTAGCGTAGCCACCAATGGGACAGGGGTGGGGCGTCCCAGGTGCCATCCTCAGAGAGGGTGTCACTACTGGACCCCAAATTTTTAAAAATCACAGTTTTTACAGAATAATACCATTATATACCATTTGATGTGGAATTTTACCAGGAATTCAATTTTAAAATGGAGTGCAATATCTTTATTCTATCAAAAATTATGGCCAAAAAAACTAAAAACAAACAAAACACATTTTATGTAAAAATAACAGTTTGTTAAAATCGTGGTTTTATGGAACAATATCATCATGTTATATATGGTTTGATGTGGAGTTTTATGAAGAATTCAATTAAACAAACCAGAGTTTAATATCTTCATTCTAGCAAAAGTTATCACCAACAAAACAAAACCCCAAAATACAACTGTCTTATGCAAGGGTGACAAACATACAGCCCACGGGCCTGTATATACTGAGTCAATGAATGAGGCCTGCAGAACATTTTGTCGTCCCCCCCCCCCAATTGCTTTCTTTGTCTCCTAGCCTCTGGAAGCAAGCAAGCAGCTTCAGCAGAAATTGTTCATTGAGAACAAAGTGCTTATTTCTCAACACTTCCTGCGTAATGTCACTTTTTGCTTAATGACATTACCATTTGCTTTTAACCCTTTCCAACTTATATCCCAGATACTGGAATAACAAATAGAAGCACTTTCACACCACATAAGGAATTTCTCAGAGACCACAGATAGTGCGCAATTGAGTTTGTGCTTCTACGTGCATACAAACAAGCTAAGGGCTTACATTCAAGAAAACACCCAAAATAACCTTCAAAACCTGCATATACAGTTAGAGAATACATATGCTTGGATGAATTTTATTGATCAATGGGATATCATCTCTTAAGATTAGTCAGCAGACTAAAAGATTTACTACCATCTCTAATTAATGAGGCTAAATTGTCTTTATTAAAGGAAATTGTCATTTAAGAATGTCAGGAGTCTATTTGGCCTTATAAAGTGTACTTTAAAGGAATGAAAAATGTCGTAACTCTTAATAATTATCGATTATATTGTTATATGTTTTAATCATGACCTTGATGTTTACAAAACACCACAAATAGTGGTTTCACTGATAAACATACACTGTTCTCTACACTATCACACAGATTAAGATTGGAAAAGATCGCCACATTTAAATCTCCATGCATACATAACAAGGATGTTCATTTACAGTGTTTATTTTCTAGATCTATTTGGTAGTTACAAATTTCATGATTAATTTGAGAATAAAGCTTAAAGCAAAGTTGTTGTTTTAATGTGTTTTACTTATTGCGGTTACATTATATTTTGTTCTTTGTAAGCCTTGGGCATTTGCTTTGTTATGGGAAAGGTGGGGTATAAATTCTTCAAATAAATAAAAATAAATAATCACAGTCTAAAACAGAAGGATATTAAGAGATATAGCTTAACCTCTTATATTTATTAAATGTATCTATGGGAGCTAGAAATAACTATCCTGAACCTCCCTAAAACAGAATTAATTGAAGCAGAATTGACATGGTAGATGCCAGTCATGCCTCTAGTCATGCCTCATTCTCATTCGACTATTTGCTTTACAAAGCCAATGCAGAAATACAACTGGGGACATCTGGTATTATTCTGCTAAAGGGATCAATGCCTGGTATTACAGCCTATGCAATTTCCATGTTTACTCCAGTGCAAGCCATGCTGAGTTGGCATTTGAGTGAGGGCGGTGGTCCATGCAGTATATTTCTAGCCAGTATTTCTAGCCAGTGTGCCATCTTCTGTATGCATGTGAGTGTAAACTGCACTGTTTTGGAACAGAGTTGTCTCAAAGCGCAATCCAAAGCCCGATGTTGGGCCAATGCTAGCTGCTAGTGTTGGCCAAATGGCAGCAGCACTGGCACAAGAACGCCGAACAGCACTGGCAGCACCGGCCAAAGCCGGCAGCGCAATGCTCCTGCAACAGCCAAGTTCAGCTAGCGCAGGGGCATTTCTGGGCAGGGAGAGGGCGGGACGAAGGGGGTTTCTGGGCGGGTGGTCAGTGGTGGCCTAATGGGTGGTGGGCCATTAGGCCACATCCAAATCCATATCCCCAGGCTGTGTGGCCCTCATTCAGACCGCAAGGCTTGCTCGGAGCTGTACCTGATAAACAGCAAGTGCAGGTTCAAGCAAGTGCATTAGGGTGCCTGGAGCCTACCCCAGGGTAAGGGCACAAACATGCCCTTGCCCTGTGGAGGCTCCAACCAGCTCCTAGCTTGCGCTGGATACAGCACTGCCACACCGGCCTGCCTGCTCCAGTGCAAGTTAGGATTGTGCCCTCATTCTAATCACCTATTTGGGAGCTGTTGTAGAATACTGCATATTCTTGTGCAAATCAAGTTTGCCCTCTGCCCCCTCAATCCTTTTTCAAAATCAATTCCCCTCTCTTCCAACTTCAGAATATTTATATTTTAATTAATTAATGTAATAATTATCTTGTAAATAAATTAATTTCATTTAAAAATATAGATTTTAAACATTAAATGTATTTAAGCATATTTATTACCTATAAATATTTTTAAAGCATATTTTAACATATAAAAAATTTGAGCTATACAGGCATGCCCCAGTATCCACTGGGGTTCCATTCCAGACCCCACCATGGATACCTGAAACCATGGATACTGGGGATGCCTTAAGATTGGGGAAAAGGGTGTTTCTGCAACAAGGTAAAAAAAGATTAGGTTAACATTCCCCTATCTTTTTATTAGGTTTCCCAGTATCCACAGTATCTTGGATAACTGAAACTGTTGGTACTGAATCAGTGGATACATGGGCATGCCTGTACTCACATTAAATTTGTGTATACTAATAATAAATCCATTTTAATTTAATTACAACAGTCCATGGGTTAGGGGGTGCAATACTTGTCTAGTCCTGGGCGCTGGCAACCCATGCTATACCACTGAGCACACAAGATACTCTCCCATTGAAATCAACTGGATGTAAATGTTTTTAAGCTGAATTGTGCCCTTAGGAATTTCTAGTTTCCCTAGACACACTTGAAGTTGTTATTACTGAGAAACTTGCCCTCGCTGATAATATAAAGGACTTTGCAAACATCATCCAGGCATATCAACCATGAAGAAGACTGAGCACAATGAGCATGCCAGGATTAGATAGAAATGTAGGTGAACAGAATATTTAGAATAATAATGAGCACTTTTTTTCTTTTCTCGCTTTTACCTGCATGGGATCTTTTATTAGTGTTCTGTAGTCAAGAGCCAGATTCACTAAGCAAATGTCAGCAAAGCTGATCTCACTATCTAATTTGTAAAGTAATAAAAAAAGAATATTTTCTTTTTTTAAAAATGAAGTTTTAATTAAAAGGAGAATCATCAGGTAGTAATTCAGAGACTATGAAACTCCCTCTGGTGTAGAAGAAGGAACCTTTCCTATCTGAAGAATCAATTGACAGCTCTGCATAATCAGCTTGCAGCTCTGATCTAGAAATTACACGGGTCATTTTTAATTGGCAGTAAATAGTTATTGATGTATATCAACATGTAAACAGGAATCAATACAAATAGCATATTACACAAAAGAGATCATCTCAAAGTGTGCCAAATTGTTAACTTGAGAGGGAAAAAAATATGTGATTTTTTCTAATAAATAAAAGGAAACAGTAAAAATGAAGGCAACGTTAATTTTCTTCAAGGTAAGGCTCTGTATGTTTCTACTCATAGAATCCCTGATCCAGACAAAGGCTCCTGGAACCATATAAAACCTTTACTTAGTTGTCAATACAGACATGCCTCAGTAGCCACTGATTCGGTATCCACAGCTTCAGTTATCCATGAATACTATGGATATTGGGACTTCCATTAAAAAGACAGGGTAACTTTAAATACATCTCTTTTTTTACCTTGTTGCAGCACAACCACTGATATTTCCCTATCTTTAAAAAGGTTTCCCCAGTATCCATGGTTTCAGGTATCCATGGTGGGGAAGCTCAGCAGATATAGGGGCATGCTTGTAAATAGATACAGAAAATATTGAAGCAAACCTTATTTGTTTTCTTCTGAAACAGGAAAGCCCAACTCTAACATTCCTCTGTAGTATTTCCAGAGAGGTTAGATTATACCCAGTAGCCATTACAGGCACAATAACCAATGTTCCTTTCCACATTTCTCATTTAGTTACTCCCAGTTTTGTTCACATATTCTCCTTTCTACACAGAATGGGATCATGACCATCATAGAATTTTTATATGGAAGAAAAGAGTAAAAAAATAGAGAATGCCATAGTCCTGGGAATGGATGTTTTAAGTAGCCTCATTTTGTGCAAGGTATATCTGCATCACACCTTTAAGAAGGTATATTTAATGCCTGACATTTCAGAAATAGTTATCACTGACAAAGCATGTACATCATGGGGTAAACACATTTAATGGTAACTGCAAGTGCCCAAATCAGTCAGTGGCTTTATTCGAGAATGAGGAGCTATCAAGCCCAACAGCTTGGCTGGTATTAGAGCAGAGGTTGGAGCCCCCAGCACCACCATCTGATATTGCCTTGCCAAGAAGAACCAGAACCACCATAAAATGATGTTCCCAAACCCCATCCCAATGAGATGTCTTTTAGGGATAACATGGTTGATTGTATTAAAGCCACCAAGAGGTCTAACAAAATCGACAAGGAAAGAATATAAACTACCAAGATGTTCTTCAGCTTGCACATTCTCTTCCACATAGAGAAGCATTAAAATACTAGCTACAGAACCTGCTCTTACACTGGTACTTGCATTTTTGGAAAAATAAACTCTTGCCCATGCTAAATAAACAAGTCAAGATACCTGTGCAATGAAACCCCATGAACATCTCTTTGCTTACAAGAGATTTTTCCTTTAAAGCCTTCCACTTCTTTCTCATGCATTGCAACAGAAGATGATTTAATCATGGCTACAATTATTTTATAAACATCTGAAATATCAAAGGAAAGTTGAAAGCCATTGTAGAAAAAGAGCACAGTAAAACCTTTATTGTATACTACATCTTGCTTAGCTTGCTAATAAAACTCATAAAAATCACCCACAAAGGTTGTGGCTACATAAATCTCCCTTATTCAGCTTTATAACCCTGACAGATTTCTTTCTTTCTTTTTTTAATAAACATAAAGATAATATGCAATAGATAGTAAAAGTTAGATTAATTAAAAAAGCCATTGTAAAACTGCTGTAACTTCATAGACAGGGTGACTGTGCTCATCCAACTGTTCACAGAGAGCTTGAGTAATAATGCCAATAGTAAATTGAAAACCGAAACGGATCCTGACACATTCTCGCTTTTAAAGGTCTGTTAAAGCAAGTGAAACTCCTTTCAACTGCTCCTTATGTTGCATAGAAAATAAAGGAAGCAAAATGTATTACAGATACAGCTGTTTCTTTTCTGCTTGACACAAAAGCCCTGATTTGAAGCCATATAAGCAGCATTAGATATATTCTCTCAAGACTTTACTCCAATAAGCCTTAAGGCCTAAGACTGAATTCTGATGACCTTTTATACATTGTAAAATTCTTTTATTATTGTTCTTTTAATATTATTACTACTAGTTGGTCTTATAGCAGATATGGGAAACAGGAATTATATCAGATGCTACAGTGTTTGGAAAGAAATATTATGTTTCTGACGATAACTAAGTACATAATAAGATATGCATAATGCTATTTTATAATATTTCAGGTCATTAGCATCATTACTCTTTTTATGGGTATGCATTACATGCCTAGTTTATTCATGCATAAGTCACATTTAAAGCACTGAGACTAAACGGATCATAAAATGATAGCAGGATTGTACACACTTACAATTCAAACCAGTGGCTTCTTTTTTATGCATGAGTCAGACTGAAGAATTCTGATATATGCATGCACCCCTTAATTGTGAAATGCTCTAAAATGTAAAACAGGGTTTGATCCCACTGATCACAGGCACTACAGCTATGTATACAGCGTTTCCTATATGACATAACAGAGCACTCTGCCCCCGCCTGCATTACCCAGGTATTACACTATATTGTCACAGACTGCATACATCCCATATTCTCATCCAGTCTATCCTCTCAATGCTACTAAGGAACACAAATGCGAAGATATAATGGCCTGGCACATTAGGTGCCCAAGTGTACTGAAGAGAAGTGGCAAAACAACACCTCTCAGTTTCCTCTGTAAGACAATACAACCTGCATAAACTAGCTAGAGAACATATTTTCATATCAAGTGTCATTCATCTGATTAGGTAGCAGGCTGAATTACCGGATGTTTTAAAATCTGCTCTCCCCCCCCCCAACCAACCAAATTAGAAGTTCTGACTTAGAAAGAATGAAAGGAAGTATGAATTAAGGCAGCATTCTTGGCTGAATTAAGGGCTTTTACATCTCTCCACTCCAATTCTGTCATATGGTCTGTTCTTTGAAGAAGAAAACAAAAATGAATACAAAACAGCAAGCAAACAATTTTGTACATAGTGCAGGTAGAAATTCCTAACATGATAATGTATATTATAATTGCCAAAATTTGATATATATTTGCCAGATATTTGATATATTCTGTGCCATCATAAACAAAACATAAATAATCTCTTTCATTAGTAGATATACTATGTGCAGACATGTTGCATGGACAATGTAAGTAGGTTACTGCAGAAGTTTACAATCCCTTCACTAATCTCACACAATGTGAAGATGCATTCACAGAAGGCATTCATACAGGGGAAGATGGCGAGCGAATTAATAAACTGAAACATAATCCAGACAAGACAGAGGTGTTGCTGGTCAGCAACAGAGACAACCAGAGGTGGGAGTTACAATCTGTTCTGGATGGGGTTATATTCTCCTTCAGGCTCACAGTATAGAATTGGTTCTGAGCCCAGTTATTACATTGGAGAACTAGAAGGAAAACAGGAGCACTGATGTATGAACTTTTCTGTAGGTGCTAGGTCTGGCCAAAGTAGTCCATGCTACAGTTCAGTGGTTCCCAAACTTTTCAGCACTGCGACCCACCACGTCCTCCGCAATGGATCATGCAACAGTGGCTTTGCTGGGGGTGACATCACCTAGTGCAGATCTTGGCAACACAAAAGTTTGGTGTGACGCAATAGAATATGTTATCGTAAGTGATGTGACGAACGTCACCTCATACGTTTCCTCCGGGTTCCCGGAAAGGAAATTGTCCAAGACACTGAATCAAAGATAAACACAATTGAAGCTGTTGCCCCCCCCCCGCCAAATTGCTTGCCTTGTTTCTGATTGTTGCATGGGTCTGTCTTGCCACTCTGCCCCTCCCCCTCCACACCCCCAGATGTTCATAGTCAGTTTTTCCTTCCTCGGTAAACCAACCGCTTTGCAATGCTGGGTGAGTTTTTTGTTTCAGGTAATCTAACAGCTTTTCATGGCAATCTCTTCTTGGGCACTCTGGTAAACAGCAGGAGACGCTGCTGTAGGACTACAAGCAGAGGCAGCAGAAGCCCTTTTCTCCTTCTCATCTGCAGCCTCAATCATCGGCGTCCAAGCTCAGTCGCAACCCTTGGACACCTCACTGCCGGAGGGAGGAGAAGCTGGCTGTGTTGAAAGAGATGTGACTATAACAGCCTAGTTGCAATGAAACCAGCACTGGGAAATTTCTAAGGGATTTTAAAGCTCATAACATATTGAAATGTGCCTCCAGAAGCTTAGATTTGTACTCCTAATTCTCCTGGTGGTGGGGGAGTTGATATCCTCCCTAAAGTTTTTAACAATAATCTAAGAGTTGGTGCACTGATTTGTGTTCTACAGTGGATTTATTTCCTGGTGCATAATGAACTGAAGCAAAATAAAATCAGTTTATTACCACCTGGCCTCTACACAACAAAGTGTAATACCATATGCTTTTGTGACTATTCTAAGTGCAAATTGTTATTCAAGGGCTGCGACTCACTCTAAAATCTCCAGACAGGGAGATAAATTATTTATGGGGGCTACAGCAGATGGCATGGTGAGTTAAAGATGAATTGTACTCTAAAAAAGTGCCTCAACTTCCTCACAAGATCTGTTCTTTTGGCACACTCACAGCAATCTCAACTATCAGGTTGCAATCTTGGAAATAAGGTATTTCTACCACCTGTGTTCCTTCAGAATTAACGTAAGTCTGGAAGGTACCTGTAGCCCATACCCATGGACTTAAGTCTCAATTAATTACAATTAATTGTAATTGTAATTAATTACAATTGTACGCGCTCTACGTGGGGCTGCCTTTGAAGACGGTCCGGAAATTACAACTAGTACAGAACGCGGCAGCTTGGGTGGTTGCTGGGGCACGTTGGTTTGACTCTGTCGAGCCTTTGCTTCGGCGACTACACTGGCTGCCGGTTCTGTTCCGGGCCCAATTCAAGGTGCTAGTTTTGACTTTTAAAGCCCTTTACGGCTCGGGTCCAGGGTATTTGAGGGACCGCCTCCTTCCATATAATCCTACCCGTACTCTTAGATCATCTGGAGGGGCCCTTTTGACTGTGCCGACACCAGGAGAAGTGAGAGGGGCGGCGGCCAGGAAGAGGGCCTTTTCGGTGGTGGCCCCCCAACTTTGGAATACCCTCCCCTTGGAATTGAGAACAGCTCCCTATCTGTTAATATTTCGGCAGGGGCTGAAGACCTTTTTATTCCAAAAAGCTTTTAACTGTTGACAGGTTGGCTGGCTGGTGTGTTATATTTATATATCTTATGATCCACAAGGATTTTAAATTTTATTGTTGTATTTTAATTGTGTTTTATTATATTGTTTTAATATTCTTTTATATTGTTTTTTTAATGTTAAATTTTATTGCATGTTGGAATGCCGCCTTGAGTGCCTTCGGGCATAAATAAAAGGCGGGATAAAAATCTATTAAATAAATAAATAATAAATACAATTCTGAAAATATTGAAGAAAAATAACATTTGGAGACAGAGACAAAAGTAGTTCCAAACTTTTTTCCTAGGAAATCTGCTGGCCTAGAGGCCAACCTGCTATCTTTGGCTAAACTGACAGAGGAAGGGTTTATAGTGTTGAAAGAGATCAACATTCATCCCTTATCTGGAATATCAAGTTTCATGGCTATATAGGATCAATACATGTAGGAAGTCTAGAAACATGTAGGAGTTCTAGAAAAAATGGTTGGAGGGTCCGTTTTTGTGCCTTTCCCACCCATGTTTCCATTCTCGACAAAAGTTAGGGAGCTTCCAGGATTCTCTCCTTTCATGTACAGAATTCATGTGAGCTTTCCCCACATGGAAAGCTTTAAAATCCCCTAGAAACTTCCCAGTGCTGGTTGCTGGTTTCATTGCAACTAGGCTGATAGTCACATCTCTTTCAACACAGCCAGCTTGTGGGGAAACTACTCCTTTCTGGTCCTTCCTTCAGCCAAAGAACTACTGATAGATCTATATTGGTAGTCCTCTAAAGCAGCTACTGCTGTTATATGCCAAATCAGTTAATAACAGAACCAAACTAATTGTGAATTGGCCAGAAGCTTATAGATCCAGGTGGATTTCTAATTGTTCTGGAGGATGTTCCTGCACAAGGACCAGAAATTCTGTCACTGACCTCTAGAATGAGGAAATGAATCATTGACATGACTTCTCTCAGACATCTTTTGCCTATCCATAGCCACACTTGGTGCCTGGTTTGCTGGAGAGCTCCTGGCAATGAAACGACTGGGCAGATATCTGGAGCAGAAGAGCATCCTGTAAGCACAGATCTGCTCCTGCCATTTATTCACATAACGTTGCTCAATATGTATCACACTATCAACAAGACTGAACTTAAAGTACAATTGGCCCATGTTTACTGTGGATTCAGAAACTGAAGATTCCAACATCTGGCTTCCCTGGGCCTCAGATTGCCTTTTAAAGGCAAATAAACGTCACTTCCAGTTTTTTGGCAAAACTGGAAATGAAATTTTTTTATTCTAAAGCTGATTCCTAGGCCTGCAGAGGCTTTGGGCGGATATGTACAGCCTCTGCAGAGCTCAGGAGAGCCTCCAGACCTGACCAGAGCCCAGCTTTGGGCAGATTCAGCGGGTGGGGACAAGTCAGAAAACCACAGATTTGAATATCCATGGTTTTCCTTATCTGTAGTAGTTCCTAGAAAAGAACCTCTGTGAATAAATGCAGGCTTGCCTTTACTTTCACTTAATTTTCATCATTGGGATAGGTTTAAGGTTCTGCAGGGGCATCCTTGTTAATATTTTTTTATTTGAATAGCACAGCATTCTACCACATGGAAACAGTGGATGAGATAAAATGAAATGTGAGAGCACAAAGACTGTTGCTGTTTAACAATATTGCATTACCTATTTTGCCAGTGAGAGAACAAAAAGGAAAAGCTAAGCCATTCCCTAAGGCTAAACTCATGCAAGAAGACACCTTTAAATAGCTGAAATATCCAGATGTGTTGCTGCTGTGTGGGTAATTGCTAAATTGTTAAAACAAAAATACTATAAATTCATCTGAATTGAAGAACACCACTGAGAAAGTGTGAAAGGTTTACTCCTATCTGAAGGGCAATATGAATGCATGAAAAATTCTTATGTGAAGACTGAGCTTTTGAAAACATTAAGACTGTGCGAATATTTTCCCATTTCTTTATTTGTTCTTTTACTAGTTAACCTGGGGAAATTGCTCACAACAGATCTAAATCACAGTAGACAGTCTTAATTTGTTCTCTATTACTTCGTAGGTACAATTTGTTTAAAGGTGCTAACATTGTACAGGTTTTCAAAGAACGTTTTCTTTTTCAGGGTTCGAAAACTTCACAAAACTGATGCTTTCATCACACAAGAAATCTAATTTTGAGGGGCTATGGTACTAGTCTCCTTACAAAGCACGAGCGTGACCAAATAGGTTTGGAGAAGTTCAAGACGATGAATCATAATAGAAGTGTATACACGAACTTGCTATACAACAGAGTCCTACTTTCCGTTATACCTTTTCTATCTAGGATTATGGACATGACTGAGAAAGGTTTTGAACCGCGGTGTAAGACCAACCTGACTTCATGGATGCAACCAGGGCCTACTCAAGACATGCAAGACACTTCCGGTTTAAAAAAACAACAGAGGGCATGTCTGGAAGTCTTACAAAAGGCCCATTCACAGATCGCATTATCTGTGGATTTTGGCATCCATGGGGATTCCGGGAACAGAATCCCACAGATGCCGAGGTTGGACTGTATTTGGTCTTTGTGGTATCTAACAGGACCATTTCACAATATAGGCAAGAGATTATGATCTTTCAGAATTAGGTGAAATTATAGAAACATATTTTGACAAAAACCCATGGTGTATGTGTATGTGTATAATATTAGAAAGTAAACAAATATTATTACCAATTAAGGAAAAATAAATTTAAAAAACAGAGTTAACATTCTTATGGTTGACTGCAGGAGGGAAGTAATTCAGACAATGAATTACTAATTCATAAACTAGTTGGCATGTGGGTATGGCACGTTTCTCTTCTTACAATTTCAGCATGATCGAAAAACAATTAAGAATTAATTTTATATTCCAGAAGTCTAAAGATGTTTAAAAAATATAATGTAAATAAAAATGGGAATGAGCAAAAACAGTATGTAAGTCCAATTTACTTGTGGCATATTAAAGTGATTCAACATCAAGAAAAGGTAAATGTTAATGCTGATTTTATTTCTTTGGGAGATACTTGCATATGCAGAGCTTTATTTAAATATTGTGAAAAAGATTTAGGAGGCAAAATCCATAATTCAGGATACAATTATTAATTTCTAAAATAAATACTGCTGTAAATCACCACCTGAATCCTTTTCCGTCAGGCTGTAGGGCTTCTGAGGCCCTATTTGGTATTTCAATCACATTTCTATGGTGGTAAACCATTCATGAATAAGTTATAGCAAAAAGCATTAAAGCAGAAAACGTTAACAATTATTATTGTTAACTACATTCACACAATTACCATCAACTTTTCAATATTTTATGTGTCATGTATGCATATTGCCTGTTTGATTAATCCTTGAACATTGGTATATTAAGCCATATAATTTGTGGGAATTTAAATTAGCATGCAGAAAGATGGCTTTATATATCACTGGTTTTGTTTGTTTTTAAAACAGCGAATAAGTATTTAATAGATTGTGTACCAACAGTGGCAGGGATCCAGAGAGGTATTTTAGGGACATCCAGTTTGTTTAGATATACCAAATAGGATCGTTTACAATTCTTTGAGAAGCAGATCACATATCACATTTTTTGAGCAGGAGATTGCCATATCTAATTGCATTTGAAGTTCTCTGTTTCAAAAGCAGGTTTGCCGCATGGACTCTCCCATGAAAAGGCAATGCATAAAACCAATGTGGATCTCCAAATGTATAACCTCACCCTTACTAAATGTAAACTCACTTGGCTAGAATTCAGTAAGATGACATTAGAACTTAAGAGCCAGGCTGGCAAGGATTCTGTATGCACAACATTGGGAAGTCCTAGAGGTAATTAAATTGAAGACTGGTGGATAAAAATACTGGACTTATTAGAAATGGATAAACTTATGACTTCACCCATATAGAAGTCAGTCACGTTGTTTATGATTAACTGGAAACCACTCATTGACTTCCTGCATGAGAAGGGAAAATTGGTGCAATGAACTATAGAAGAATAGGTGGTTGATTTAGATTCAAAACATTGTGCTAGGGATTAAAGTAAATGATAAAGAGATTTAAAAATATAAGGAAGTATTAAAGAAAATAAGAGGCTTCTAAGAGACAATGTTTAATATGAGCAATTGATCAATATATTGTAGATGATGTAAGAAATTTAGATGTATTACTCCATGCTTGCTTTATACATTTCAAATTTAGTTTTTTTAATAATTTGGGTGTCTGTTTTAGTTGTATTAATGAAAATATATTAAAAATAAAAAAGAGCCAGAGGCCTATCTACTCCAGTTTTATATACCGTATTTCCCCAAGTATAAGACGCACCTTTTTTCAAACAATTGGGCCGCTAAAAACTAGGTGCGTCTTATACAAGGCACGTGAGCACGTGCACCCTCGCGTGAGACACGCAGTAGCACGGTTCTCCGCGCTCCCGCTTGTCTTAAAGGGCCGGAGGCAGCGCTGCCACCGGCTCTTTCAGGAGATCGGATGCACGTGCATCCGATCCCCTGAAAGACCCGTCCTTTGAGACAAGCAGGAGCACGGTTCCCCGCGCTCCCGCTTGTCTTAAAGGGCCAGAGGCAGCGCTGCCACCGGCTCTTTCAGGGGATCGGATGCACGTGCATCCGATCCCCTGAAAGACCCGGCGGCAACGCTGCCGCTCGCCGGTCCTTTGAGACAAGCGAGAGCACGGTTCCCCGCGCTCCCGCTTGTCTTAAAGGGCCGGAGGCAGCGCTGCCACCGGCTCTTTCAGGGGATCGGATGCACGTGCATCCGATCCCCTGAAAGACCCGTCCTTTGAGACAAGCAGGAGCACGGTTCCCCGCGCTCCCGCTTGTCTTAAAGGGCCGGAGGCAGCGCTGCCACCGGCTCTTTCAGGGGATCAGATGCACCCGTCCTTTGAGACAAGCAGGAGCACGGTTCCCCGCGCTACTGCTTGTCTTAAAGGGCCGGAGGCAGCGCTGCCGCTTGCAGGCTCTTTGAGACAACAGGAGCACGGAGAACGCAGCGCTGCCTGAGCGGGCAACGCTGCGGTCTCGGCTCTTTAAGGCAAGAGGGAGCACGGAGAACGCTGCGTTTTCCGTGCTCCCACTTGCCTTAAAGAGCAGCCGGCCCCAAAAATGTATTTTTCAAATTTCTGGCCCCAAAATTAAGGTGCGTCTTATACTCTGGTGCGCCTTATACTTGGGGAAATACGGTATCTCATAGTGGCCCACCAGTTGCCTTTGGCAGCACACAAGACAAGACAGACTTTTCTTCCATAAATATTCCATAGGTCTGTCCAATTTCCATTTAAAGGCATCTAGCCAGGTGCCATCACACCGTCCTATGGCAAGGAATTCCATAGATTATGTACTGGTTAAAGAAATATTTTCTTTTGTCTGTGCTGACAGTCCTACTGCTCAGTTTTAGTGGCTGACTCCTGGTTCTGGTACAGTGTGAGAGGAAAAAGAACTTCCCTCTACCCACTCTATGCATTTTAATTTTATGTCTTCATGTCCTCTTTTCTAGACTCTTTTCTAGACTGAAGAGCCCCGAACACTATAGCCTCTCTTTGTATCTTGATTGTTCTCTTCTGCATCTTTTCCAGCTTCAAAATACTCTTGAGATGTGGTGACCAAAACTTGAAACAATACTCCTGATGTGGCCTTACCATCCATTTGTACAATGGCATAATACTGGCCATTTTAATCTCAGTCCCCTTTTCAATGATCCTAAACATGGAACTGACTATCTTCACAGCTTCCGCACACAGAGTGCAGTTTTAAATTGGTGGTGCACTGGCGTAGTGCTCTTGTGCTGGACCAGGGCAGTCACAATGTGCTGTAAGGTACATCTGCGTCATGGATTTGGGCACTGGGCTAGTGCAGGCTGTAGCACCAGTCCTCAGACGCTGGGAAGCCTATCAGCTGCGCTGGCCAAGTGCTGGTGCAATTATGCCGGCGCAAGCCCGCACCAAGGTCATGCTGGAGGCAGGCGGGAGACATAATGGGCCCAAGGAATGAGTATGTCCGTTTGCCAGCCTGCCCTGCTCCCGAGACCTTGCAAACACACTTTAAGGCATGTTTGCAATATTCCTGGGCTGACACAAGTGACATGTACAGGTCCATCACTACTATACCTTCGGATTGCGCTTTGTGTAAACAGATGATCACTTTTCTGTCTACAAGGGTACCACTTTTGTTGTGGCAGAAAGGTAATAGGTATGAATCGTCTAGTCGTGAGCGACTACAGGGGGCTGTGCTCATCTCCGTTTCTAAGCCTGTAGAGCCGGCGTTTGTCCAAGGACAAGGTTTCGTGGTCATGTGGCCAGCATGACTATATGCCGTAACGCACAGAACACCGTTACCTTCCCACCAAAGGCACCTATTTAACTACTTGCATTTTTAGATGATTTCAACTGCTAGGTTGGCAGGAGCTGGGACAAGCGACGGGAGCTCACTCCATCACGCAGTCTTGAAAGCCCTTCCGGTCAGAAAGCCCAGCAGCAGCCGTTTAACCCACTACGCCACCACGTCCCTACTAATAGGTACAGTACACCTTATGCAACACATTTTGTGCTTTTCCACCCTAAATGGATTTGATTACTTAAGAGCAAAATGCAGGTCACCAGGCACCAATTTTTATGAAAATCTTGTGATCTGATAGTGCTTGATCTTTTTAAAATCATGCAGTCAATCTATATGGACTACACTTCTTACGGTATATGAATTTGCCCAGTTAGCTAGATGCACAGCATAGATGCAGTTTCAATAGAGATTCTATGAGAAAGCTCACAATTACTCCCCATTTGCCAGTCTGAAAAGTGAAAAACAGGACATACACAAATGGAATAAAATTTTCTAAAAATGTATATCATCCATATTAGTGATTCTGTCAAATTTCCAAGCAATAAAAAAATTCAACCACATTACTATTAAACATCTCCTTGTAACTTGAAAAGATAACAGGGTTCCAATTTCAGGCTCAGTTACAGCATGTTTCAAGCTCCACCATACTATTAAGAAAGCCATTTTATTACAATTTAAATAATCTTTTGAGACACATATTTGTAGTTTTAGGTATTTTTAGCTCCAGGGTGCCTTCTCACCACAAGACAACAGCTGAACTAGTAGAATTTCATGCCAGAAATCTGAATGAACCTTTATTTAACAGTATAAATAAACCAGTCTTTCAGAAATGCTGCAAGGCACAAAATGTGTATCAACAGTGGAGAGGACAAGGGAGAAAATGGCTCTAAGAACTGTGAACAAATATCACATATTTATTTTATGCGGGGATTAGAATTCCAATTTGTCAAAGAAGTGCTGAAGCTGAAAAATAGACCAGTCAGACATTCATATATGTGGGACCTTTTTATCCATGAGAGTTCCATTCCCGGATAAAAAAAAAAATCCATGGCCAATTAAACCCAAGGAGTTTACCCCTGCCACCCTCCAAACCTGACTGGAGCACTGCTCCGGTTAGGCCAAAGGATGCAACTTCTTGTGTTTTGACAAAAAACAGACGTTGTCTCTTTAATACCTTATAAGGCATTATGAGGCCCAGGGAGGGGGGAAACGGAAGTTGCATTCTTTGGCCGAAACGGCCATTCTGAGGCCTGCCAAGGCTGAGCATGCAAGTGCATGGATGGCCTCTGTGGACCTCAGAAAGACCTCCAGACCCAACCAGGGCTTCCCTGGACCTAGTAATGCCTTATAAGGCATTAAAGATGCAACTTCCAGTTTAGTTGAAAAACCTGAAGTTGCATTCTTCGGCCGAAAGCCGTTTTCTCCCTTGTCCTCTCCACTGTTGATACACCTTCTGAGGCCCGCCAAAGCTGCACAAGCAAGTAGGTGGCCTCGGCAGGCTTCAGAATAGATTCCTTGGATGCTTCAGGACGAATTTGGATCCTTCCTCCCACCCACCCAGAACCACCCCTGCGCCAGCCAAAACTCGGCTGTACCTGAGGCGGTACCGCAGGAGCGGTACACCAGGGCTTGTGCCAATGCTGTGGCGTCAACGCAGTTGTCTGCATCGGTTCCGCACCAGATGCACTGGCATGCACATGCGCACCAGCACTCAGTCAGTGCAAGGGGCTTGCACCGGCCGTGAATAAGGGGCTTGGATTGTGCTGCCCATGAGTAAGTGAGGTAAAGAAAGTACCAAGAGAAGTCAGGTCAGAGATTATATTTTATTTGCCGCTTGCATTTTAACATCTTTGTGCCAGCCTTTCCTTTTATCAAATCCTTCATTAGCTGCCCCATGTTTGCATTCTTCCACTAAGCTATCCTCCATCTCACAGCCTTTCACAGTCAAAACTCTATTTTCAATCCTTCACACAAAAAGAAATGTTTCTTGACCTCAGCATTCATGGTCAATTTAAAGCAGCCTAGCACTGACATCATATAAGAGTCAAATGCACTTTGTGTAAACAGAGGATCACTTTTGTGATCTACAAGAGTACCACTTCTGGGATAGCATCAGGAATAAAGTACAGAAAGCTGAGAGCCTCTTTGGCAAACAGCGATTTGGCCAATTGTTGTGGCATATGCTATTAAACTCAATGTGTTTTGTATCACTATTACAAAACAGAAAACTTGACCAAATTCTTTATCAAATAGTATAACAGCTAAGTTTATTTGGAAACATAGTATACCGTCAGAGATTGCAAGGTCCCCCGGCTCTCTGTGGACTGTAATTCCGGTAAGAGAGAGAGTGAGAAGGAAAAGAAGACGAAAGGAGAGGAAGAAGAAAAGGGGCTGTAGGGCTGGTGTTTTATACAGGCTGCAAAAACAAACAAAGCGGTTACCGCTCCCAAGTCTCTTTCTGACTAATGCCAGATCAGTAGCAAATAAGATGGATGACTTAAGGTTACAGGTCTCCTCAAGCAAGTTTGTGAAAAACTGTTGCGTGCTGTTAATCACTGAAACCTGGCTTAACCCCACTATTCCAAACACTGTTATTGATATGGAAGGCTTTTTATTACATCGTTTGGACAGGGACAGGAATGTGGGGAAGTGCAGAGGAGGAGGAGTGTGCATGTTTGTTAGAGAGAGCTGGTGCACAAATTCAGAGATTATAACACGTCATTGCTCTTTGGAGCTGGAATATCTGTCTGTCAAATGCAGACCTTTCTACCTTCCACGGGAATTTAGTATTGTTATTATTCTTGTTGTTTATATTCCGCCGGATGCAAATGCGGATATGGCGCTGGGTCATCTGGGCGATGAAATTGGCAACTTGCAAAGCAAATTTCCGGATGCAGTATACATTATTGCAGGAGACTTCAATCATGTAGACCTACGTGTAGTCCTCCCTAAATTCCATCAACATATAAGGTGTGCCACTAGGGGGTCAAACATCTTAGATAAGGTCTACACGAATATTGCAAATGGATACAGGGTATTACGATTACCACATTTGGGTCAGTCTGACCACATGTCCCTGTTTCTGGCTCCGGAGTATATTCCGCTGAGAAAACAGTCAGGGCCGGTAGTCAAGACAGTGAAAAGCTGGCCGGAGGGAGCAATGGAGCAGTTAAAGGACTGCTTTGAACAGACAAACTGGGAAGTTTTTGATCATCCTGATCTGGAAGAACATACGGCTGCGGTGTTAGGGTATATGGCACACTGTATTGACACTGTCACGGTGGAGAAACGTATCCGGGTTTATCCTAATCAAAAACCTTGGATGACCGGGAAGGTTAGACGCCTGTTGTATGCAAGAAATAAGGCTTTTAAGTCTGGGGATGATCTAGACTACAGTGCAGCAAGAACGAACTTGAGGAGAGGCATAAAGCAAGCTAAGGCCGAATACAAGAGGAAAATTGAAGACTGCTTTCTCAGCAATAACATGAGGCAAGTTTGGCAGGGGGTTCAACAACTAACGAACTATAAAGCAAAAAAGGTTTCTTCGGGCGGTGGCGTGGAGGTGGTTGAGGAGTTGAACAACTTTTTCGCTCGATTCGAGATCGATCAAACTGTACCTGTTCGTTTGCCATCATTTACTCAGCAGTGTCCTCCCTTCATTGTTAATGAGCTGGATGTGAGACAGACAATGAAGGTGGTTAACTCCAGAAAAGCAGCTGGACCCGACTCAATTCCTGGTCGGGTGGTAAAAGACTGTGCTGATCAGCTAGCCGGGGTTTGGACTGTAATTTTCAATCGATCCCTGACACAATGTGCAGTTCCTGTCTGTCTCAAGGCTTCCATCATCGTTCCACTGCCTAAAAAGTTGCCTACAAATAGTCCAAATGATTATAGGCCGGTGGCACTAACTTCAATCTTAATGAAGTGCTTTGAGCAGCTAGTTCGGAAATACATTATCTCCTGCCTTCCTGATTCCTTTGATGGGCTTCAGTTTGCTTACAAAGAAAATAGATCAACTGAGGATGCGATTAATACTGTGCTTTATATGGCTTTATCCCATTTGGAAACACAAGGGAATTATGTAAGAATGCTGTTTGCGGACTTTAGTTCTGCTTTTAATACCATCATACCACACAGATTAATAGCCAAACTTAAAGATCTAGATTTTCCAGATTCTATCTGTTTATGGATATGGGATTTTTTAACAAATCGTCCACAAAGAGTTAAACTGAATGATTACATCTCTACTGACAAGATACTCAGCACTGGCACTCCACAAGGTTGTGTCCTTAGTCCACTACTGTTCTCCATTTATTCATCGGATTGCACCAATAACCATCCCAATAATAGGATTATCAAATTTGCGGACGATACTACATTAGTAGGACTTATTTCCGGGGATGATGAGTCTGCGTATCGGGATGAGGTATTACAGCTATCCCGCTGGTGCAAAGAAAATAATCTTCTATTTAATATCCGAAAAACCAAGGAGTTTATAGTGGACTATAGGAAAAAAAGAGCAGACATTCAGCCACTGTATATAGATGGAGTTTGTGTGGAACAGGTGGTTGAATGTAAGTTTCTTGGGACCATCATAACTAATGACCTGACTTGGAGTGCGAACACCACTGCTTTAATTAGGAAGGCACAACAACGGTTGTATTTTCTAAGGATTCTTAGAAAGCAACAATTGGCTGAGAGTTTGCTAATCACCTTCTATCGGAGTTCAATTGAGAGCATATTATCCTACTGTCTCTGTGTATGGTACACGAGCTGCACAGTGGCAGAGAAAAAGGCAATTCAAAGGGTGATCAAGACGGCCCAAAACATCATTGGCTGTTTACTCCCCTCTTTGGAAGAACTGTATAAAAATAGATGCAAGAGGAAGATATCTAATATATTGAAAGACTCCTCTCATCCGGGACATCAGCTCTTTGAACTATTACCATCGAGAAGGAGATTTAGGGTATTGAAAGCAAGGACGAGCAGATTCAGAAACAGTTTTTACCCAAGTGCAGTATTGAGTTTAAATGCGGGGTCATAAGTTTTTGTGGAATTTAAATTGCTGGGAGCAATGGGGTATTTATATTTGTATAAGTGATTGTTGTATGGTTGATTGTGCATATTTTAGTTTTGGTGTTGTCCAGTTTTACCTTGGGGAAGAGCACCTCATTTCGTTGCACCCAGTTGTGAGTGTAATGACAAATAAATTTCTTATGTCTTATGTCTTATAAACAAAAAGTTTCATACCTTTGGATATCTCTTGCTTATTTGCTTTGTTGGATCTTTGGTTGAATCATATGGATTAACCCCTTGATATGATTTTTGCTCCTTGGCTTCTCTGACAGCTCTCTGAGTAGGTCCTTCTAATCCATCTTCTCTTTCACACTTATGACCCACTTTAAAACAGAAGTGGTTTGTTATTCACCTTTTTCAAATAAATTCAACACACATCAAATTCTCATCCAAGGGCCAGTGTTATTATCCCCATTGATTTCTTTGTGCCAGGAAGAAGAGATGGCAATGCCCAATTGAGCTGGGAAGAAGCAGCTATGGGGGCATCAATTCGTAACCCAGTTAAGTTTGGGAACAACTGAACTAACTAATAATTTTGTTTTGTTTCTGCAAAACTAACAACAAATAACAAGGTAGATAAAGATTAAAACTGAGATTAAAGTGTGTTGCAGATGCATGAAGACAAAGAGTTCCTCAAGAAGCTACTTCAATGTTGTTCCCCATCTCAAGGAACCTTGTGTACACGATGTTTCCCGCCTCAAGAACAAAAGGGAATGTATAATAAAGCTCTGGAAGTTCTTGACTTTACATATGTGCAGAACTCCACTACATGTGAATGCACAGAGCTCATAAAACAGAACAAAATTATTCTCCATGTGGAAAATAATCCTCCGCATACAAAACTAGCAGAAGGCTATGCTACAATCTGACATGTGAAAAAAATTGCCATGTATAGAGGAATATGCAATAACATAAGCTTCCACATGAAGTCTGAAACTGTACACGCTTGTTTAGGTCTGAACAGTGAGTTAAGCACATACTGATGTAAAAACCTAGATTATAAAACAGTTTTTGACTAATGATTAAATATACAATTTTTAGTTATGCAAAATTATGTAAGAAAGGAACAAACCAAAACTATCATTACAGCCTGATCCTAAATAGGCCTCTTTGGAAGTAAGACACACGGAGTTCAATGACACTGAATTCTAATCACATTTCAGTGCAGATACTGTTTATTTTTATAGTAAGTCATTTCTATTAGACTACTGGAAGGTGAGTGAAATGAGAGTAATTCAGTAGATAGGCTAGAGGATCATAAAATAAAAATATCAATGTTCCATTGCCAAATCTGCAGATATATTTCATAAAACTACTCAAAAGAAATGAGAATGATCTGGATCTATAAACCTGACATATGAAGTGACTTACTGTGCACCTCATTTTCCAGTCAGACAATGGCAGTAAATGTAGCCTAGTAGTACAGGCAGCATTTGGCTTTCCTGTTTTGATTTTCCATTCTGTGCCCAAACATGCACACAATTAACCTTTCAGTAAATGTTTCCCAGCTGCTGAATTCAATTTAGGCATTTAATTTGCTAATATAAAAATGCCAGTCTCTCAAAAAGAAGTGTGTTTCACTTTGAACAGACTTGCATTCCCCTTAACGCTAATCTCTTATATCCGTAGAACTTAATAAAATGTTTTCAAACCTGAAGAGCTCTGAGGAGTCAATCCAACCTGCTCACAGAGCATCCCTATGCAGCATAACTATTCCCTATCCCAACCCCAGCATGCGCACGCATGAGCGGGCACACACCCACACACGCATTCATTCAATATTCCAGGCCATTATGGGCAATGGAGAGGCTGTGAATGCTTTCCTTACCCATCCAACCACCAACATTGGATTAAGCCATGTAAATATCTGCATTTGGAAGTATAACATTCACTAAATGTTCTAGATTCAATACAGAGAACAATTTTGACTTTTCAACCATTTGCACAGTATCTCAGATGGCCTACTGGTTTCAACTTCCTGTGTATAAAGAAGAACTTTACCTTGAGTCACAGGCACTTGAGTGTTGCTTCCAGACTCTAAACTTTGCAAGGTGGCTTGAAGACCTGTAATCTGAACAATGAACGGAAAGAAAAGGACATTTTAAGAATTTCATTCTACCCAGAAAATATTTTAAACCTAAAAGTATAGGTGGCTTACAAGTAGTCATCTGTGCAATCACCAACAGGGACCTGGGTCTATGCAGACTCATTTGAGAGCTTTAGCTTCAAAACTATCTAGCCTCTAAACTGAGCAGGCATAGCCCATTCTTCCCTCCTCACTTCCCTATCATCAGCCTCAACAAGACAAGGAACAGAAAATTGACAGATGCCGGAAAGAGGAGCAAAGAGGATTGTGTGATTGGTGAGTTTTGCACAAACAAAAGCAGCATCATTAGGACACAGAATGCAGTAATGGATAAAAGTTGGCAGTTGAGCCCACAAAGTGATCTGGCAAAGTAAGCCAGTTTTCACCCTGTAACTTTTCAAAATGATGTAATGGTTGCACAGGGGAAAGGAAAGGTGCCTGCAATATCTGCGGTTTCCATATATACAGAGGGGGGTGTCCCGCGGAATGGATTGCGTATACAGGTCTGTGCATACGAGAGCAGACCTATATAGGCAAGCCCCATAGATTTTACAGGCTAATATCACCACATATAGTGGTGTACTACACACATATAGATATATCTAACATATATAAACCAAATACTCATAAATCACTGCTAAATGCACCAGTTCAGCATCAGAGTACCATACTATTTGACTATATTCCCCTTTGTTATAGGAATTCAGTTACAGAATGTTGACATGCACAGTGACTGCCCTGAACTCTTCATCTCTAAAGTGACCCTTTCTTCAGAAATTACCTTCAGAACCCTACTGACAGGCCTTAAACATAATGTATATTTCTACTTCTAATAACGGTCCAGAAAAGCTAGATGCACACACATAGTTGAACAATAGGCAAAGCCTGTTCCCAGAAGCAGATCTGGGGGGGGGGCAAATCTGTAAGTTTTGCAAGAAGGCCTTACCCTGCCATGTAAATCCCTCCTCTCCCTTGCTGCTGTAGCCAGTAAGCAACGACAAGATGTTGCTGTTCCCTGTGAGGATTGGCTAGAACAGAGCAGGAGAGGAATGATTTCCACTGCAAGGTAAGGCTTCTTGCAAAACTTAGAGCTTTGCCCCCCCTTAGATCCGCCTCTGCCTGTTCCCATGTGTCTTTATACACAGATGCTATATGGATTTTACGATACAATAGTAAAACCTATGACATACTATACAAGATACAGGCATACATGAAACAGGTGAGGAACACAAATCGTCACAATACTGTTTTGGGCCTACCAGGACACTACCAATTGCTGTCAAAGCTTTCACTGTAGTTTGCCATCACCCATGCTCATGGACTGTTCAGTACCCTTCTGAGCCAAATTCAAAAGTAGTGACTCTTAAAAGGACTTACTTCATCTTTTTAGAACATTGTCACTGACCACCTGGTACATGATATTGCTAAAGAAAAACGAATTACCAGTTTCCTTCCTATGAGCAAAACATAATTGGATTTCTCACTGAGGTAATGTTGTACCCTGGCTAAGTTTCATTTCTCCATCCCAGCTAGTTTCCTCTGCCTCAGCCACACCAGTTTTTCCACTAGAAAATTATAAAGGAGTCCTAGCTGCCTCCTTTCAAACATAAACAATGTGAACGTTGACCCAAAGTAATCTATACAGAGGGAGTAATTCTGATTTGGGAACTTTAAACCTTATGGAATTCTACATAATCCTGGGAGTACTGAGTGTGCAGTCCACTGAAATAAATAGCACATTTCAAATTTGATATGCATAGGACTCTACTGTGAATGTGCATGTGGAGTACACACCACAAGACACTATGAATATCTGCCAAATAACTGATTTAACAAGCTCCATTTGCAGACAGAGGGCCACAGCTTTCTTCCCATGTTGGAAGGACTCTTCCAGTTTCATTATACAGGTACTTGAAAACAGATAATCATACAATTAGAAATAATGCAGTTGGGTCTATTTCGCCCAAGAAAATTTCAAGATTTCAGCAGATATTAGATTTTTTAATTTCACGTAAACTGCTTTTGGTGATGATGACAAACATTACATTAAAGAAGCATTACAATTAAGTACGTAAGGCAACGATCTGCATGGATTTGTATGTCAAGTTCTACCTGTCCAACAGCTCTGTCTCTTTCCAAGCTTGTTAGCATTTTCTCTCTGAGTAGAACCTGGTATTTTTCATTCATCTGCCTTAACATTGGCTCATATGATGAGTAGTGGGTCTTCAGCCTACAGACAATAAAAGGATACAACGTATTATCCTTCCTACAACATAGTAGGAAGGACAGAACACAAGGGGAAAAAAAGAAATATTTCTGAATCATGTAACTCTATACCAGGGATGTCGAACTTGTTTCATTGAGTGGGCCGAATAGCATTCACGTTGTCTGCTGAGAGCCAGAAGTCATGTCATTACAAAAGAAGTGATGTCATGGGCAGTGCAATCCTAACGCTGCCCTGAGCCAAGCATCACAAACATGCCGTTAAGCATATTTGCAGCTACTCAGAGGGAAGCTGAGCCAGCGCATAGTATAGAGCCGCGCAGAGAGCTGGTGAGTGTGTGCCAGCCTGGGCAGGCCAGCACGAGGGGTTGGAGAGAATAGCAGAAGGGCATTCTGGGGGATTTGTGGGCAGACTAGCCTGGGAGACCTAGGTTGGATCCTAACCCTCATGCCCTGCCTGACTGGCCTTACAATGGGCAGCTCAGATTTGCTCCTGCAAAACCACATGCGTAGATTCAAGTACAAAAGAACATAAGACGAGCCCCACTGGATCAGGCCAAAGGTCCATCTAGTCCAGCTTCCTGCATCTCGCAGCGGCCCACCAGATGCCTCAGAGCTGCCACTTGTTGCCACTCCCCTGCATCCGGCACTCCAAAGTAGCCTAACTCTAAAGTAAGGAGGTTGTACTAACCATCATGGCCTGTAGCCTGTGATGGACTTTTCCTCCAGAAAACTTTCAGTCCCCTGTTAAAAGCATCTAGGCCAGATGCCATCACCACCTCCTGTGGCAAGGAGTCCAAGTAGCCTTATCAGGTGGACTGGCACACAACACATGGTAAGGGGATTAAAATTGCCCTACTCTCATGTTGCCCTGAAGCCCACTCACCTGTGCTGGATATAACACAGGCCTATTGGCCTATCTGTTCCAGCACGGGTTAGGATCACACTTTACGCTGGACATTACCAGAAATAAGCACTTTTTTCTCACTTAAGAACTCACTACAGAAAATATGCAAATCTTGATAGTATTTTCAAGGCATAAGAGAGCCCAATTATCATGTGGATCACTCTTTCAGCAAAGACACATCAGCACAACATAGCAGCTGATGGTGATGCTGGGAGAGCCCAAGGGCCGGATTAAGAGCTTCCACTGGCTACATCCAGCCCACTGGCCTTACGTTTGATACCCCTGCTCTTTAAGAAAAAAGACCTCGGCAGTTCCTTTATATGTAGATAGCTACAATGCCTTTTTAAGATTTTCTGACAATTTTGTGTTGGGTAATTTTCCTAATCAAGAATGTACGTTTAACGAATTACATACACTGGCCTTTTCTGATGTTTGCTTCCATCATGCAGGTAAACATTTCACTGGCACAAATAAAATAAATACTGTATATAATTTGAAAGCCAAGTAAATTACTAATTTAGAGATCAACTACAGTATGAGTTTCTAATATTTATTACAATGGAACTTACATTTCAAATGTTCCAAATATTAACAAGAAACTCGGGCTCTCATTACAAACTTGTGAGTATACTTTGAGTATTCATGAGAAAATGTTTAGCACATCTCATTTAACAATTTCAAAAATTTTAAGATTTTTTTACTCCAACTAAAAGAAGTAATGACATAACCAGAATCGATTGACAGCCCATTTCTAGCTAAACCAACTTTCCAGCACTGATGAAGCTATGTCAATGGGACATGTACGACATCTGGCAGGGGGCAGTCATGGAGCCCTCAAGTTAAGATAATGTTTGTTCCCATACCTTTGGGGCTCCACTGGGACTGCACTGGTGTTGTAAAGTTTAATAATGCCCACAATGTAAAACAAAAGCAAATGATACAATCACAACAGACACTTCATTAGTGCCAGGTTCTCTCACACACAAGCCAAGAGGTCTTAAGGACCAAGACTAGAAAGCCACCTGAATAGGCACAAACTGATTGGATTGAACCTTCAAGAAAGGTAGTAACGCCTAATCAGAGCCAATTACACAACAGTAGAATTCTGGACTGTTCCACTTTAACATATTTTGGAATCCTTCCCTATGAAAGAAAATCATCTTGATGTAGAAAATCACGGAGAGGTCTGCCTAAACTGTTCCTCTTGTGTTCACGCAAAGTCTCAGTTCGAGGTGAGGAAAAAGTTCAAGGAAAAAGGAAGGGGCAGGGTCTCAGCATCCACAATTTTCAGCTTGGTTATCAAAACCAACCAAAATGTATGCAGTCCTATCACATGAATTTAGGACCTTCTTGATCATCACTTACCTTTTAATATCATTAATCAATCTGTTCTTTTCCTGGACCACGCGTTTATGGTGCATTTTATGGAAGTCACGTTCCTTCTGGATTTTTAGCAGCATCCCCTTTGCCTTGCTGCATGAAAGGAAAAGGGAAACCATGGACTTCCTTGTGAATTTCTGTTCTTTTAAAGCAGTTATTTTCAATCTTTTTTATGCCATGTCACCAATATATAGAGTATGAGACTGGCGACCTACTGTTGATCTTGCCCCTTTCCAGGATCCCATCTGTCCACACCCACCTCTGTCACTGCCCACTCCCCGCAGTGTTCATTGCAACTAAACAGACGAGAACAGAAAAAGCTACTGTGAATCCTGGCACTAGTGAAAGCTATTTTAGCACTATTGCTAAGAACCTGAGCAGGACTGGAACACTATCTCCTGGTACCTGAAAGGAACACCAGATACCTGCCCCTTTACTTGGTGGTGCTCCAGTCCATTGGTTTTCAACCTTTTTCCATTCCCATAAGTTGCTGTGACACCACAACTGAGGCTTTGTGACCCCAATGGGGTCCCAAACTTAAGGATGAAGAACACTTTTTCTAAAGGAAAGGAGATAATCTAGAATGGAGATTAGCTGCCCCCAGCTGCGTGGGCAGACTCCATCCTAAACCCAGAAGAGGTTATCTCTGCAATCCCTGACAGCGACCTACCTTTCCTGCTGTTTAGAGCTCCTCTGCAAGGAAGAAGATATAGCAGTCAGGGGCCGTTCCTATAGAAGCCATGCACTCTGCAACTGTCATTTGCTACCAGGTTCCTCCTTGTAGCCACCTTCCAGGGAACATGTTCACATTAGGCTTACCTCAGAAGCTACCAGAAACCTGGGCTAGAGGACTGCCACCATCATGTCGCTCAAACTCTTGCTATCACTTAAAGATGATGTGCAAGGAAAAAGAGGTGGCAACAAAGTGGCAGCTACACCTATGGCCCCAAAAGGGAGAAAAACTGCATCATAAGCACACCAAAATAAATGGAGGAGGAGGAAAGAAAAAGAACATATAGAAAGGAAGCACCCAGTAGTTTGAGCGGGCAACTTTCACCCCTCTTCCCAAGCCGCTGGGTTCCCTAATCCTTCTTGGATAATTCCCATCCAACACTATCTCACACAGGAAACACACAGGTGCTTCTCTCTACACCTACCTACACCTACCACCACCAACTTGATTGGGGATGGCTGGAACCACCACTGCCTTCCTTTCTATTAGGGAAGGGCTTATAGCCAGAGTTAAGAACTTCAATGGGATTGCAGGTAGTGATTCCACCACTACCCACCACTCACCTACTTTCCCATAAAGGCCATAATCATCTATCCAGCTTTTCCAGGAGTGGATAAATTCTATTCTGGACCAAAAATTAGGCTGCTTTCAGGTGCCCCTTACTGTTCAAACAACATCTGCCACAATGGACAAATTGCCCATTTCAGAGAAAATAAACATCTCAATTTCCAAATGGCCACAGAACTATTGCCACAGAACTGGCCATAGAAATACTATAGGAGGAAGAGAAAAGCCAGGAAACAGTGTTCCTTGTGAGCTGCATAGCAGTGCAGCTGGGATTCAAGTCCTGCACAGCTTCCTTCTCAGGATTCTGGGGCTTCGTGATGATGGCAATGTCATCATCAATGGCTCCAGAGCCACCCCTGAGTAGCCATCTTACGGCTCCATGCACTTCACTTAAAAATTAGAGGAAACATTACTAGCAAGGTGAAGAACCACCATTGACTCTACCTCCCAGTGTCTTGTAAGCCCAGATGGTTACTCTTCCCTGCCAGTGGTCTAACACCAGCTAACTTGGAAGGAGGAGGTTTTTGATCTGCAATTAGTCTGTAATTTTTGTGTTCCCTGAGTTTCCTTGTTTTTTCCCCTGTGTATTTCTATGTGGTTTGTGATCTTTTAACTCCACCACCAGCTTCTCTGCCTTTTCACTGCTGGAATGCAACTTGCAGGAATCCTATCCCTATGTCCTGGGATGGTTGAAAATCACCATTGTCAGGCAGCCACATCCTCATCATTGCCAAGCTCCGGAGCACCCAAAGAGAAGCTGCACAGGGCTCTGATTTCAGTTGCGCACCTTAGAGGGAATGGTGCTTAGCATTTCAGCCAGTTTGGATAATCTCCTTATTACATCTACTGATTGGATTACAATTACTAAGGCATCTACTACAGTGACTACATATGTACCAAGAAGTTCCAGTTAACTCAACAGGATATACTTTTGGGCAAAAATGTGTACACACACATGGCAAATGAGTTATTGTATGCACAAACTGACTTCCTCATCCTACCCCTCCTGTTTTTATTACTTTTTGGGTTGGGTTCTTCAAAGACTGGTATTCTGGAACATATACCAACAACACCAAATGCCTTTAGACAATATATTTTGTTCTTGCCCTTTGCATGGCTGCTGGTTTGTAATCATTATGCTATATTTTGATTGACAACATAATTGTGAATTCTCCTTAATGTGTTCTTGCTTCTGGGTTGCATTAGGACATCAAACCGGGACAACTAATTAACATCTGTGAAACCAAAGTTCACAAGGAAGTGCAATCCCAAAGAAATATTAGCACCTTGAGGAACATCAGGCACACAAAACTACTACTGCCTAGTGCTTGTTCCTCCATAAATGTGTATTGGCTTACCCCTGGCAAGTTCATTTTGTGCCAGGAATAAATACAAAGACAGATGCAGCGAACAGTTTCAAGAACAAATGCTTCTCTAAGGGTAGCTGAATACTGCTTCTTTCCAACATAATGGATTTTCCCCTCTCATATAAAACAGGTAAATTATTTAGTATTTCGATAATTTTCCTATACTGTACATATTCTCCAAAACAAATCAATAATGTTATGAAGTCTTCTCTTCCTATATATCAACTGAAAGACCTAATATTGACATTTTGAATTTCAAAAACTCGCAAGATCCAAAATAAAGAAAAACCATTTTTCTACATGTATTACATAGTAATGATATTAGTGGTGCAAAAAATCTGGCTTGGGAATGATGGCCCTGACTATGGAGGAGGAGGCAAGTGCCAAATCTCTTAGTGTGGGCTCTGGGCAAAGCTAACAATTCTTTCTAATCTGTTCCAAGAATCTCTTACAATAGGAAGAAGTCCATGATGTGGGTCCCTGCAAGGCACTGCAGGCAGAAGTTGGGCTCATCAATGTGTGCATGGGAGGTGCTAGACCCACTGTAGAGATGCTTCCTCTATGCTTATTATTAAAGAAATAAATATTGACAGTAAGAGATAAGATTAAAAACTGTGGTGCAAGTGTCTTGGTTTTGGAACAAAAAGGCAAGCCAGAAGTGTTCATATGATGTTGCTTCAGCAGCAGTCAAAATGGAACTGAAGAATTCGGTTTTCTACCCAGGGTCACAGCATATGGTGTCCATAGGTTTATAGTGGCAGAATGCTCAAGAAAACTCTGGGAGCTTCTGAGGTCAACTCTGTGCATGTCCAGAACTTCAGCAGTGACTCCACAGAGACCATATAGAAGAGTTTGGAGATACCCCATATGTATTTGTAGGGAGAAGGGAAACATAGAAAATGCTACCTTTAAAAGATATGCTAGCTATCTACTTTCAAGCTATTTCAAATGAATAGTCTAGAAACCTTCAGAAGCATAAGCAATCTCCAGATTACAAACATATGAAGGCTTTCATGGCTGGGTGAGTCTAAAATATAGTTAAAAATGAGGGTCTTCTTTTTTGTTCATATTGTTTTTCTGTTTTTGCATTTCAGTAGCCTCCCTATAGATTATAGTACGGTATTGTTGCACCGTGGAAAGAACTTGAGAGAGACCTCAGTATGTTTGGCTTGCCATTACTTAAAAACATACTAGAATAAAAAACCTTGAGGAAAAACTCACACAGGAAATTGTGGTAATGAGGAACAGCCAAAAATGAGTGGTTATGCATTTAAAATTCAAATAGGAGCTTGCAAATAAGTCAATTAAACATCTACTTGAGCCACCTAAAAAAAGGATGTTATTCAGAACAGTGAGCAGAGAATACCAAGTTCTTCGTAATCCCTGAAGATACTGAAGAAAATGAAATGTTGGGACTCAATCACACAATGTGTTTTAATCCATGGCTTGGACTCAAGCAAAATTTTTAACTATGTTTTAGAATCATTATATTGATTCCATTTCTGGCTCAATTTCTCTAAATATCTGCTAGCCTAGTTACCCAAATCTAGAATCCAGTTGATTCTCTGTATCTGAAAGCCTGGAAACTGTTGGCGTCTTTAGCCTGAACTTAGAAAATATCATGAAGTTCAATGTAGGGACATGGTCACAGTGGCCTTCCCACCCGTGGGGGGGGGGGCAGGGGAAAAAAACACTAAGTCTTGCAGGAGCCTAAGCTCCTGTGTAATACAGAGCAAAGCCTCTGTGCCACAAATGGCTCTGGAGAGGAGGGACTGCATTACACAGCCACTGAAGCTCCTGCAATTCTTAGCATTTTGCCACCCCCTGTAAGAACGCCATTGCTTGGTCATCTCTGGAATTTACCACCACAAGATTCCATTCTTGGAATCTAACAACATTCTTCTTTGAACCATAAATTCCATCAAAATTTTAAAATGCATTTCATTTTTACATATTTTGTGGGCACAATCCATTCAAACTACAATGTAATCCTATGTACACCTACTCAGAAATAAGTCCCAATGTAGTTTGCTCCCAGGAACATGTTTATAGGATTTCAGCCTTCAATACATTTAAATCTTACCGACTCCGGTTGACATCTTAGAGTTTTCTGAAATTAAAGCTACAAATTATATAAATAAATATGCACAAACCTAACTCTCCCAATGAAATTAATGGAACTTAACTGTGCTTAGTTTGGCAGGAACTAACAGCAAGCAAAAAACCTATTAACAACCAAAACAGACCTGGCTGCAAGTTTATAGCTCTCCATTTCCTTCTTTAAATATGTGTTTTCTCTCTCCAAATGCTGATTGCAGGTATATGCATCAGGCACAAATCCAACATCTTTAGGTTCAAGCACACCTCTTTGTAGCAGTTCATACCTAAAATTAAAAGAACGGATACTGTTGCTTTTCTTTTTCCTCCTGACCACAAGAATTAGGAAAGCCCATGAATAGAGCCTTTTAGCCAAAGTACAATAACAATAATGCAATCATATTTATGTTTACTCAAAAATAAGTGAAAAAGTTCTAACAGAACTTACCTCTTAGCAGAGATGGGAAAAAGGACTTGGGACTCAAGTTTTCACATTTCTGGCTGACTCATATCAGAATCGACTTTTGCATGTCAAAGATTTAGGCACTGACTTGCGACTCATGGCACTGATTTGGAAAGGAGTCTGCAATCTCAACAATTCAAGTCAGCAAGTACAGGCACTCACTTTATTACTTCGTTGCTGCTTTTATGTCAAGATTATCTTGTCAGTGAGCAATGGTAATTTTTCATTCCCCTTTCTTCCAGCCAGAAGAATGCGATGGTGATGCAACCGGGACTGGGGTGTGTGGGGGGGGGGCGGCGGAAGGGTTAAGACATTTGAAAATGTACCTGCTTTTGTTTTGGATAGCTGGCTGCAGTGAGCACAAGGTGAGGGAAGGAGGAACATGAGACATGGGGGGGGATGTTCTGCCAAATTTCCTGCTGGGCCTCCCCAAGGGCCCAAATGCCCACACCAGGCTAACTAGTTTCCCCACAGAGCGGCCTCAGAGATAGGCAAGAGGGAGGGGGTTCAGTCACCCACTGGGCCTCCTCTCTTCCAGCAGCTTTACTCAGGATCACAGGCTGGCCAGCCTCCTCCAGACTGCCCTCATCACTGGCTAAGCTCCCAACTACTCGAAGTCTAGCACCAACAAACCCCACCAACAAACAATAGGCAGTCAGCTTGCCCAAGCCATAACTGCCTCCTCCACTTGGTGGCTCCAGGGGTGTGGCAGACATACAACAATTCCCAACCACAGTCTCCCAAAACAAATGAGTTCCTCAGTTCGTCCTTCAGACAGTCAATCCAGCCAGCACTCCATCAGTCCAGCACCTACCTGGTGTCCTCCTCCAACACCTACCCAAGGTACCAGCCTCCAGCACCTATCCAGCCCCTTTTCTCCAGCTCCTGCCTCCAGCTTTATACTGAGGCCAGCCAATCAATGGGCAGACTTTAATTCATCAGCCACACCCATCTGCACCTGTGCTAACCTCCCTTCAGAGCTAGAGCCCTTGTCAGCCTGCAGCTGTGTTCCTGCTGCAGGAGTTCTGGGATTAACCCCATAATACCTGGTTTACCTGGATAAGGGGCCATTGCTGATACCATTCCCTCACTCCTTGGGGTAGCTCCTGCCTTTCCCAGTACAGGGGAGGAGGAAGGCATAGTCCAGTCAGCTCAAAGGGAGGGAGGCGAGAGCAGATTTGTTTTGACCATCTCTGAAAGTTTGGACACTTGATTGGATGAAAGAGTGGTCCGATTTCTGGCTCTAGGCAAGAGAGGGAAGAGATGGAGGAGCCCCAGGACTAGGGAGGAGGCAGGCGCCAGGACTAGGTTTTTTCCTTTTGTTCTTCTGAGTATATATCAGGAGTTGTGATGTGAATAGAGGGGGGAGGTTTCGCCACATTAGTTTTTAGGGAGCAATGGTTTTCCTGTACTTGTTGCTCTTGTGTTCGCTCTCCTAACAGCAACAAGTCAGCATAGCTTTTGTGTTTTATTTACATAAATGAAATGGTAGATTGAAGGAACGAAGGACTTCCAGCAGCGCATCACTGGCCTGCCAAAACTTAAACATTAAGTGTGAAATAAAAATTCCAAGAAGACCCACCTGGCACCTCTCATTTTTAGGTGTGTATAGTTGGGTATACATGCACCTGACATGCACAGCAGCTAGCCGCCAAAAGTCTCAGGACTCAAGTCCAAATGACTCACAAACTTCATGAGTCAAGTCACCATGAGCATGCACGAGTTGAGTCATAGGGGGCAGAGACTTGCAATTCAATCCAGACTCAACCTTGGTGACATGTTCACTACACTGCTTCCTAGAAAGGGGGTTTAGGATTGCACCTCCCACCACTACTACATGAAAAATACCAACACTGCAGGTAACCCTAAGCATTGCAAGCTTCCTTTCCAGAATGCTGTTAAAACAATGCTCTCTCTCATTACTTTTGATAGAGTAAGCGGAAGCAGGTAATACTGGGGAAAATCAATCAATCAACAGTATTTACAGTATATACCACTTTTCAACACAAAGTTCACAAAGCAGTTTACATGCAAAAATTTAAGAAGTTAAATGGCTCACTGTCCCAAAAGGGCTCACAATCTAAAAAAATGCGGAACACCACCAGCAACAGCCACTAGAAAGGACACTGCGCAGGGGTGAATAAGGACAATTACTCTCCCCCTGCTACATATAAGAGGAACACCATTTGAAAAAGTGCCACTTGCACAGTTAGCAAAGAAAAGTGTTTTATAATTAAAGGATGTCTGGAGTATTTTTGTTATATGCATTTCTATGAAACAGAGAAAAAATAATGGCCTTATAAGACCAAATCCAATTGGAAAGGAAGCTGAAGCAGTAAATTTGTGCTGCTGTGTGGATTCATGCTGTGTTTCTGAATACAGACATTTTCCAAGCAAGTTATTTCTTCCAGCTTTGGAAAAGATAAATAAGATCAATGAAAGCAGGGATGGGCATAAGGTAGGTGGAGCATTAATGGCCAATCTTTGATGGATCACCAAGAAATGCAACTGCCTATTAGCTGCCAGGATTCTTGCAAAGAAAACTAGATTAATTGATCCAACTCAGCAAAGTACCACCAATATTCTTAAAATGACAACATACTCAGATTATTTAGTACATATTACTAATATATTAGTTTTGAGATCCCAAATACACTTTTTCTTTGCAAATATAACACAGTTAGCTATTCCATGGAATAAAACAAGTAGATAATAAAAAACTGAAGTCAACAGTCTTCATATAATGTATTTATATATAAATAATATAATTAATATAATATACAACACACAAGCAAATACACACATTCCCCTTTCTAACACAGCTTTGTAAATGCTCCTAAATGTGATCCTGAAATAGCTCACAAAATCAGATTTTGATATTCTAAGAATAGAAAGATTACTAACTGCATTCTATTGCTCTGTATATAATGCCATTCATTATATATGCAATACAATTCACAGAGGTCTTGTAAAAGTTTGTTTTAGAGAGCTGGAAGATGTCCCAATGCACTAAGTAGCTGGAAATAGACTGACTAGCACCATTTCCAAGGAGTTGACTGCCAGTTTTGATTTACCTAACATGTTATGTTTTCCTGAAAATTTAATAAAAGATAAAAATATGCCAACTGCTGAAATGGTTAGCACTCCTTAAAATGTGATCCTAATGAAATTGGAACTTCAAAATGGGGCCTAAGATTCAGATTTGACCATGAAATAGTAACCTGCTATTAAACATGATGTAAGTAGCCTATGGATCAAAAAGTCAGCAGTAGATCAACACAAAGGACATGCCAAAACTGTAGCAGTTCACAATATCCTTACAAAGTCACAACAAAACAAATTCTTACTTACAATCCAGTACAAAACATATGTAGAAACTATTTGGGAAACACATGCTAACAATTTTGATGGAAGTTGTATCTGATCCAGATCAAATAATGAAGAGATATGGGTGACCTACAAATTATGAAGAAAAAACTAGAAGATACAAAGAGGAATCTGTGCACGCCACACTAGATTTATTTCATCCTTTAGGTGTGGCCAGGATCTGTTTGATTTTAACTGCTTGGTACTAGATAATTTGCACTACTTCTCATGTGCAAAAGTGGGAGGGGCAGGAAGGGATTGGATCTTTTTGTGATAGGAAGAAGGCTGAAGCAGCAAAGTCTTGTTCTGCTACATTATTTTTTAATATATGGCACAAGATAAAGGATTACCATTACCAAGAGTTTTATGTGACAAACAGAAGCTTTGGAAAGCAGGAATGGGAATAGAAGAGCTGGATTACCACTGACACAGGAGGGAAAAAGTTGAGAGAAAAGGTGAGTTGAGTACGGTTGAGTATAAATTGAGTATGGAGATGAGAATAACTGAGCATCCAGAGAACAGCTAGACAAATATACTTCCTCCATTACTTCTTAGCCAAGGGAAGCTATCCAAAGATCTCTTGCCTTTTAACTTCCAACATATTCAAGCTGACCCATGCGAAGACTTACCAATCAAAGCTTTTATTCTTGTATTGCACATTTCTGAAAAACTAAGGAGCCAAGCTTACCACAGTAGCTGGCAATGGTAGTCTAGGAAACAACTTGAACTCCTTCCATTCTATAATCCAATACTGACCACAGACATCATGAAAAGGAATAGATTTTACTGATATTATGGCAGGCCATTGGGAGCTGATGTGCCATTACTCAGTTCCTATCTATGGCTAGACACATGAAAGTGTCATTCAGTGCAAATGGTAAGAGTCTAAAGATTAGCAGCACCAACACAGTAAGTCACTGTGCCAGCAAATCTGTATGTAGTTGTCAACTGAATTGAAGAGGAAAGGGACTACAACAGATTTATTGTAGAATAATTGCATGTATGTTAACTTTATGCCCTGAACCACACAGCGGTTAAACCTAATGAGAACTGCAGTAGCATTGACTACTACCCTTGACAGCACCAACATGGATGTAATTTTTGAAGACCCTGCACAAATCTATGAGCAATGAATTTCTTACAACGGTGGGGTCTAAATTCATGGATCAAAAGACATAGTCATGGGTTTGGTAAACCTGAAAAACTGCAGAACCTTTGTCTAATGAGGTGTCTAACACACCGAGCAATTTCCTGACCATCTCATTTTTCATAAAGAAAAAACCAAAACATATTTGTAGGTTTTGCATTTAAAAAAACCCCAAAAATAGATACTGGTATTCCATCAGACCAAAAATGTGTTCTTTAGTGTGTCATTCTGTCCCCACCACACACACATTTTTCCATTATTCTCCAGCCTTTTACAAAATAGAACAAGTAATTATACAACTGCAAATTTTGTGAAGCATGCAATTCACAGCACAGCCTAAACCTATCCCCTGCTTTACGACTGTGGAATACTGCCCCACTGTCATAAATTGGCTGCCAATGATGTGCAGAACATGCTACCATTGGCCGTTTTCAAGCCGCCATCACAATGTGGCAACAGCATCAGCAGCTTGACTTATTCCAGTGCAAGTAACCCAGAATGGATTGTGGGCAGCATAGGGGAGGGGAAAGAACAGGTATGCTAGGAGGTGGGGTGGAAGCAGGCAGGTGGAAGTAGACAGCAACAGTGCTGGCAATATGCCATGCCCCACACCAAACCTCCCCCCCTTCCCCTCCCCCTCCCCCTTCCACTCCACCTCCTAGCATACCTGTTCCTCCCCCTCCCCAAGTGGAGGGTTCAAGTGGCTTACCTGCACTTGAATTTGTGCCAGGTAAGGAGCTGGCACAGATCTGAATATAATAGCTCAACAGGACAACACAGGCTTACCCTGAGGAGGCCTCCTGATCAGCCCCGACCATAGCATGCAGTGCATGCCTCCTAGGTGTGGCTGCATCAGTGCTGGTGGTAGCGGATAGGTTTGGGCTGTACATTTATTATATTTGTAAAAGATGCCTGAATGACTACAATTTTAGGACCTCAAATGCAAAATTCTAAAGCTCCTGTTTCTTAGCAAATAAACCCCTACACTTCTTTGTTCACATAGTTAAGCAAGTACTTCTGTCATTTTTACAAAGAAAAACTGTCAGGGGAAAAACAAAATAAAATAAGTGTAAAATTTAATAATCATAATTTAAAGATATTCCAAGTGCAAATACATAATTGTATGATTAGATTTCTATAAATGATGAAAAATGTATTTATGAAATACAGCATCACATACTGTTATATAATACTGTAATTATTTTATACTTTAATTAAAACATTAATCTGAAGGAAAGATAGATAATTTTTATCTAAATAGATACTGAAAATACCCAGAATTCTCAAGCTGTGATGCAAACACATTAATTACCTTGCCTAATTTAATTAAAGATTAATTCCTAAACAGGCTTTCATATCCAAGAGGGTCACTTAATAAATGAGCTAAGCTCTTATAGGTGTAAATGAATCAACTTTCTCAGTATTAATTATTCTCTCATTTTAAATCCCATTAGAGTTTGATCACAGCATGGATCAGCTGTATATTAGCAAGAGAAAGATACTTGTACAAAGAGAAATTTGATAACTATAATTTGCTTTCACTTATTAATGATGCCAATTAACAATTTAAAAGCAATTTTAAAACATTTATGAAATACATGTATAGGAAATTAGCTCACAAGTCATTAAACACAGTGCTGTTAACACCACAAATGCAGATCCTGAAGGCCCTTGTTCATACGTGTACCCTCAGATTATAAGCAAAGGGTCTATATTGCATAGTTTCTAACTCACAGAATTATAAAACAATTCTAGCCCCCTCCACATATCAAAGAAAAATTAGAAAATGTGACATTTCTGTTAAAAGGCTTGGCTATGGTTTATGCATTTAAAAATCCCCCCCTTGGAAAAGCCCATCATCACAGCCATGGAAGGGAAGCAGGCTTCCACAATTCCCTTCACCGGGAATGAATGCCCCAGCCCTGAGGACACCCAACAGTCTCATACTGCAGTATGAAGAAGGCAAGAAGCAATCCTTTCCTTCTCTAAAATGCTGCATAAGTGAGGGGATAAAGGTAAAGGTTTCCCCGTGATCGAATGGTTCAGTCGTGACCGACTCTAGGGGGCGGTGCTCATCTCCATTTCTAAGCTGAAGAGCCGGCATTTGTCCGAGGACAAGCTTCCGTGGTCATGTGGCCGGCATGACTCTACGCCAAGGCGCACGGAACACCGTTACCTTCCCACCGAAGTGGTCCCTATTTATCTACTCGCATTTTTATGTGCTTTTGAACTGCTAGGTTGGCAAGAGTTGTGACAAGCAACAGGAGCTCACTCCATCACGTGGTCTCGAACTGCCAAGCAAGCTCAACAGCTCAGCAGTTTAACCCGCAGCACCATCACATCCCACAAGTGAGGGGATACTTTACTTCAAACCCGCCAACAAACATAGAAAAGCACCTCCTTGATACGGAAGTCTTCACTTGGAAAGAGTTCTGGATAAGGAAAGGAACTATGGGAGAATGTCCTATTTGTTTTTTTTTCCCTTCTTCAAACCACTGCATAAGCAAGCTATACTCCTCTCTCAAACTATCTAATAAGCATACCAGACTTGAGGAAGCTGCAGAGTTTTGCCTCATTTAAACATGTTTGGACAAGTAAATAAACAGCAAAATACAATTCTGATATTTTCTTCTCCAAATATATAGCTTAATTCTTGCCTCAGTAGCCCTTTCACCACTGAATTAGATGTCCCATTGCCTTTGACATGTGATCTCTGGGAACAACTATTTCCACCATCATGTGTGTATAATATGCATATTTTTAAAAAGCACTGATGGTAGCAAGAGATCTCTGCTGTTTCTTATCCAAACCTCTGAACAAATGAGAGCATATTCCATCACTCTTCTGCACTTGTCAGATATACACAAGGTTGCATTAATTGCTACATTTTTCTACCAGTTTGTACTCAAAAGAATTACCATTCAGTCTGAAAACAATCTAGTGTCCTGCTCATTCCCATTCTGCTTAAGAAATTGCAGAGAAAGTCATCCACAACCTCGGGTATTTCGGACAGTGAATGCTTAGTTGTCTGGCTTGGTCGTTGAGCCTAAAAGAAAACATCAGAAACACGATTAATCTATCTGCCCCATTCTGAATAATAATTATTCCTGCTTTAAAGGAAGCACCTTCTAATCACAGGCTAAGTTAAGTCTTCTCTGCTTAAATCACAGCACGAAATATAGAACTACGGCAGTTTATTTCTCATGGGTTGGAATATTAGAAGAACTTCATGGGTGTTATCAAGCACTATTCCAGTCTGTTATTTAAACCTCCTGAAAAAAGAAAAATCAATATGCACGCCAGCCACATATATGCACGTCGTTCTTCTCAACTGCAATGCAACCTCATCCTAAGCATGTTAACTCAGAAGACAGTTCCAGTGAGTTCAACAGTGTTTACTCCTATTACCAGTATGTACAGAACTATATCCTTAACCAAGTGAAAACCAGCCCCAATCCAGTCCTAGGAACATGCAACAAGTAGATGCCCTAGCTGGAGATGTGCATTTCCATATTTCCATCATAAGGCCCAGAAAAGCACCACAAGGGGATGCAAATGAGTGCCTAGATGCACTCTGCATACTCTGCACCTACATTAGCTGCACCTGCACATACATAAGACACAGAGAAGAAGTCTATTTTCTTGGTAAACCAGAACACAGATCTGCAAAAGAAAAAGGGTTGCTTCCTACTGTATGTAGGCTTGCATGAGCAACAGTATGAACACGTGCTAACTTCCCTGCAGCCTTCCCACAGGGCAGCTCTCCTAGCTACCTGAAAAGCACTCCTGAGGGCCAAAGAACCCTTGACAGTGATTTGGAAGGCAATATTGTTGGGGTACCTTATCATGAATTGATAAACCATCGCCCATTGCTGCAGGCCTTGTTCTGCTTCTAGAGTCTATAACACCAGGAGAAGAAATTGTATTTATGAAGCTCAAGGCTGAGTACGATGGAAAGCAAAATGGGTACAAACTACAAGAGAAGATTTCGGTTGGATAGCAGGAAGTAATTCCTAATTCTTCCCTGGTCAATTTATAGTAGTGTGTTAAGTGGAATACAGATTAACACACATTAGAATTTCATTCTATAGGGTGGTTACGGCATGCAAACAGAAGATGCAAAGTTGCTCTCAGGAGAAAAATAATGTTTGCAGAATTACCTTGACTACAGGATGGTAAATATACATGTAGCCACCTAGAAATCCTGCTCATAAATTGTGCAGTAAACAGTTAATTATTAATACAGCATGAAAATTCAGAAAACACTTTTGCACTGCAAAATTTATGGCTACAATCCAAAGAAATGTGAGAGTAGCTTTTGGCTTTTTCTTCTCGACTTTCTATGTCATATTTCAAGCAACTATTTTTGAACTTAGGGTGTTGTTTCAAAAGAAGTTTGTAAGATAGCAAGGTAGTTTCAAAGAAGAAACTCTCTTTGATTGCAATCTACACTGCAAAAATTAAAATAGAATCAGTGCCTGCAAATGTTTGGCCATTCCTCTTTCAGTGCCCCCCCCCCCCACACACACACAGTAAGAGATTCCATGAGTGGTCCAAACGCGCTTTACAGTGACCTTTGTGCAGGCTAAACATTACTGGCCTAACTGTGCTGGCTAAAGTCCAGGTCATGATTGCGCTCTAAGAGGCCTTGCTATTCAAAGGGAAGAAGGCAAAAAATCCACTAAGCATATCAAAAGGCTTAAATACACCTAAAGCAGATGTCTGGATCTCGTCCATTAAAACGTCAACTGGATTATTATTACACTGAATCAGGGCTGTGTGGCCTCCTGAATGGGCTTCAGATTCGGCCATAAGGCTGAATTTGAAGCCCACCCACCTCCTAGGCTGGCGTGCCTGCCGGTCCGGCAACAACCCATCCACAGCCTGCCCACTTACACCCTCCCTGCAACCTCCCTCTCTCGTGCTGACATGGCGCCTCCCTTGCACTAGGCGGCTTCAGCTGGCACAAGGGAGGCGCAGTGCGGGCGCAACGGGACCAGCACTGCCTGCCAGTCTCGTTGCCTTCACCCTGATATAGGAGTGTCACTTGGCACCCCCACATCGGCATTAAGAGCGTAACATTGATGCAACAACATGGGCAAGAGGCACTTTTTCAAGTGGTGTCCTCTTATATTTAGCAGGGGAAGAGCAATTGTCCCTTTTCACCCCAGTACAGTGTCTTTCTCGTGGCTGTTGCTGGTGGTGTTCTCCATTCTTCTAGATTGTGAGCCCTTTTGGGACAGGGAGCCAGTTAACTTTAATGTTATTATTTGCCTGTAAACCGCTTTGTGAACTTTATGTTGAAAAGCGGTATATAAATACTAGTGATTGATTGATTGATTACACACAGGGCAGGGCATGTTACTGTCAGTTTAGTTCAGTTATGACACCCATTCTTATGCTTTCTGTCTCATTCTGGGTAATGACAGATAATGCCACCATTTTCTAGCAAAGGTTTATCACAATCTAATTTTTTTTGGCCTCTTTTCCTGTACATATTTACAAGATCAAGGTAAGCCTGTAAGTAAGTTCCTGTACATATGCACAAGATCAAAGTAAGCCTGTGTCAAAATAACGGCAGCATTCATACAGTATGTGTATTACATTACTAGTAAACTAACAGGAATCAATTTGCAATCCTAACTTGGGCAGGAGCAGGCAGGTCGCATGGCCTGAGCTGCATCCTAACCAAGTTAGGACCCAGCAGCAGTTTAGCATCGCCTTGCCCTGCAGTAAGGTGCAGGCAGCCCGATACGGCTGCTTGGACCTATGCCTTCAAAATACCAGGCACAAGTCTGAGTGGTAGCAGTGGCCCGAATTGGAGCCACATGGCCTGGGGACAGCGGTTTGGATGTGACCTAATGGCTGCATCCAAACTCCTCTCCCCTCCCCGAGCCACCCCACCCACTGGAATGCCCTAACCCTACCTTGTTCTGCCCCTTCCCGCCTTCCCCCTCCCTGCCCAGAAAAGTCCCTGTTCTGGCTGCACTTGGCCAGCATAGAGGTGACTTACCCAGGCAGCTCGTTGAAACTACAGTGCTGATGCAACTGCCTGCATTGGCACAGCGCACCTTGCACTGTACTGGTACAAACATGCTTAACAGCATGCTCACAACACTGCAGGGCACAGTAGTGTTAACAAGTTGCCCAGGATTGTGCCATTAGTTACATATTTTGAAAAACAACACATTTACCATAATTTGAGCATCAACTGCCTGTTCCTGCATAGTCTGTACAGCCTTTGCCAGGTCTTCATCACCTTCATGCAAGCTAAATTCATCATCTGCTGGTACCTAAATCATGAAATAAATGCAAGCAAAATGAGTATACAAGCTGAGTGCATGAAAATTGTTTCATTCCTAGACATCATTAAAGTTGCAATCCTGTATACAATTACCTGGAAGCAAATCCCTTTGAACTCAATGGCACTTACTAGCATGCATAGAACTACACTGTTGCCTTATTATCCTAGTTTAGCAACAGAAACCCAGAGCCAGAATTGAGAGGCACTGCTTTGTAGCAGAGAACCAATTGTTTCTGCTTGGCCCCAGCTTCAATCTAGTGCCCCTACTGTTTGGGTAGGAGGGGTTAGGAATTTGCATCTGGGCAAGGCTAGATAGGAGAAGAAGAAAAATATACAGCATAATAGATGTCTGCATTTCTGCATGTGCTGCAGAAATTAAGGATGGCGGGGAAACAGGTTCTATGAGCAGGCTCTGCATCTATTCCAGGAAGGACAGTCTTATTAATAAAAACTAAAAACAAAACCTTTATATTTAACTAACCATTAAATAAACTGTACTAATTTGCCACTATTAGATATTAGCTGTACTTAAAACCAAAACTATATATTAAAAAAATTACTGGGTTGTCTGCTTAATCCTATCCCCCACCTACAGCCAATGCAGCTGTACTAACAGAGCACATGCTGCATCCAATGGTGGGGGAATGATCCAACAGTTAGCAACAGGTAAGTAAGACAATTTTTACTTATCCCTCATTAGGTTGTGGGATAAGTAGGCTACTGAGGAGAGAAAAGGGGCAGGGCAGCCTAGGAAAGAGGGGATATTTGGTGCATGCCAGTACTGCTGAGATCCTCTCCCCCACCCCACCCACAACATGCCCCTACTGCCAACACACTGATGCTGACAAAGGCTTCTGAAGCTGCTGCTGTACACACTGTGTCATTGCGCATTTGTAGCAGAGACCCAGAAGCACCCAACGGTGGCCTGGCTTTCATGCCATCATAAAGGGCCTTACATTGCCAGAATGCTAGTTCTGACAGCATGAGGCCCCAACAGGACTGGGGTGCAAGCTACTTACCTCTTCATATTGGTAGTCATCTTCAGAGCTTTCTGTTATCGTAACCTCTGAATGTTCAAGTTAAGTCTAAAATCCAAACTAGAGGTTTCAAACTTGGTTTCCTAGCATATTTTATTTTGCTTTGTTTTGAAATGTACATACCACCTTTTCTGCTACTGGAGTGACAGCAAGATGTTCATCAAGCAACAAATTCTCTTTGTAAAAGTAAACGCTATTTAGAGCTGTCAGTTTGCAGCTTGGCTGCCTACACACACACACACACACACACACACTAGTGAAAGCCACAACTATCCATCTGGCAAAAGAATTTATCTCTCAAACATTTGTTAACTGCACTAAGTAATTTTTTCTTTGCGTGATACAAGTATTCAGATTGCTATTTTCTCCATAAATACTGGGTCAGATGTTCTGCTGTTACAAGTTCACATAGTTTACTTTTAGCATGTTTTCTGATGGGTATCAGTTATTATTCATAAAGCACTGGATCATACAATTACCAACTCTAACTTAATTTATTTAAACAATTTTTGTGGTTGTGAAGAAATGTTACCATATGTAACCAAAGAAATATTTATTAAAAGGAGAGCTGTATAATTTCCACATTTATGCTAGAAGAGCTAATTCACTGATCCAGAGGAGAGAACATTTTTTGGGAAGGGTCGGGGCAGCTTCACAGGAACACCATTTTCCAGTCTTCAGTCATCTCTGTTCACTTCCCAGTGCAAAAACATCTAAAGAAGCAGAATCTTGTACCTCATCCTACCATATAATATGCTCACACACCTACTTGAAAATGTTCACAATGCCTCACTAGCCAGAAGAGAACATTGCCAGCACTATTTTAAAAACACATTTAACGTGCACATGGGGAAAAACGTTTTGTGTCCTGGAACCCAATGTAATGGCCAATGGCACAACCATATATTTCAGTCATAAAATGGAGATGCGTTGAAGGTGCACAAAATTTAGTCTAGCGCAGGGGTCTCTAAACCCTGGCCCAGGGCCAGGTGCGGCCCTCAAAGAGGCTCTACCCAGCCCACAGCAAGCCTCTGGTACCCTATGAGCCTCCGGTCTTCCTGACCTTGCAGGCACAGGCTGCACCCTCCAAGCTGTGCTCTGGTAGTGTATGGAGGGTATTCTGAGGGCCAAGGAAGCCTCTCTGGCTCACAGAACACGCTCTGTGTGTTTCCTTTCCAGTGATCTGCTGATTCTGGGATATTTACTCCAGCACATTTAAGTAAGCTGCTTGTGGGGTGGGGAAATGGGGGTCCATTAAAGTGTGTGCTATATTTCTGTGGTGTGTGCTGGTGCTTGGAGGAATCCTGAACTTTGAGCCAATTCATTCATTCATTCTTTCATTCATTCATTCAGATTGAACGTATTTATTTCATCTTGAATGTATTTATTTAAATTTTATATTTAAATGTATTTATTTTTGGCCCTCAACACTGTGCTAGATGTTTGATTCAGACCTCTGGCTAAAAAGTTTGGCGATCCTTGCTCTAGCGCATACTTAGTCACAAACTGAGCCTAATGGAAGTAGCTCACACATACTTAGAGCCTGACTTCCTCTGTGCCCTTTACCTTGACTCTGAACAAAAACATGCCTCCCTGAGCTAATATTTCTTCTAAGTCTAAAACAAAGCTCATATCACCAGGTAAAGCAAAACTTAATAAGTGTTATCAGGTGGGGTGGAGTGACACAGTAGCATGCTGGCTTCCAAAGTCATCGTTTTTTCTAACCACAGCAAGCTGATATAAGCTAGGTGCTCACTTATCAGGAAATCAGTGCTAATTGGCAAAAACAAACCATTTGACAGCCCAATGATATACAGCAAACTTCTATGTGGGTCTCATCATTAAGAGACCTTTCATCTCAACAAGTGGAAGATATTCCCCTCATTAGGAGTCCTCTTGTTATGCATCTCTGACAGATAAGATATATTATCAGTCATGTGCCATAGATAACAGAATGGACTAATTGGGGGGAAGTTTGACAGAAGATGTCCCCCTCATTAAGAAGAAGGTACTTAGCTTAACTGATACACATGAAGCATAAACATAATTCGGGGCTTTGAATTGGACAGCATCTGATCGCCCCATTCTCATAACATTGGGCAAGGGCGGTGGCGAGTCTTTGTTTTGAGTCAAAACTTCTATTGCTTCTAATGGGAACTGCTCTGTGGGCTCACAGGCAGCTCCCCCACCTCTGGGAGACACACAGAGGATTGTAGACTAACATAAAAAATGTGGCTAGATTTTAACATAAGATGTTAGATAGTTGCTAGGCCTGACACCAGTTGTTATACCATTTCTCAGGAGCTAATGGACCAATCCTATCCTTGGCTGGTGCTTTGGATGCAGGGCCACTAGCACAGTGTCTGCTACATCCAGTACACTGATCGGACACGTGGCCACTCAGAAGAGGTAAGAAATGAGAAACTTCACTTATCTGCTCAGCCACTGCATGGTCCGTGATGGGAATTCTCAGATCTACACCAGCTCTTTTGCTAATATAGCTCTAAGGAGCTGGCCAGAGCCATGTTGGGGCCAGAAAAACCTACACCTGGACCAGGAGTTCATGCTTTCCACATACACCTGAATTGCTGAATTGTCCCTCTCAGGGGGCCCCATGACAGAAGCCTGTAACTTGAAATTATGCTTTCCATAGAAATCTGAAAGATGGAATTTCTTTCAGGGTGGAACATATTTAACCAACTTGGCTTTTGCAAGAGTTATGCCAAGGTGACAGCTATGCTTCATGAATTAACATGAAATTCCAGAATCCATCTCCTGATGAAACTTAAGACCACTCTGATTCAGAAGATTCTCTCTCTCACACGCACATGCACGCCTCAACTTCTCTGCCTCATCATGCATGTGGAGGCACTCCACTCAGACAAGCCCAAGCCTCAACTGTTCCCATCCCAGCTTTCTGGGGGAAAAAATGCTGAAATAAAACCTAATTAATATCTTTCCTTATTGAAGTCTTATTATTCCTCATTTGCTTTGTGGAAACCAACAACACTGTCAGTGGGGTGGGGGGAGGCAGGAAACACACTAAGTCAGAAGTCTAGGAGAACTAGAATTCATTGTGGCAAGAACATCCTATACAGCACGTTCCAGACAAGGTTAATGGTTCTTTCTGATCCATTACAAAAATCACTTATAACAGGGTACAAAATCCTTGATATGGGTACCTGCAACATAGTGGACAAGAATTACTATATTTGGTCTCATAATAGTCCTGTGAAATTGTCACTATGAATCCATTTAAGAAATGAGGGCCAGAGGCTGGGGCTACACTGGAGTTCTGTGAGAGCAACTTTGGTCAAGCCTCTAACTTGGGCCAAATGACATCCTACATGAATCATATTACAAGGAGGCGTACTGAAGACTGGGTACTTTTTTCTTTAAACAAAAAGCAGCAGTAAGGGTCCCAATTCAGATTAGGATTATGGTATGAAGGAAGAAATAAAACAGCATAGACAGAAATGGTCCTCTCCCTACGTATCATGGTCCTGATCTGGACTGGGCCACCCAAAGCTGCTTTTTGAAAAGCAAAGACACTCTTGAACATACATCTCAGCAATTCAATTAATAAAATGTGCCATCAGGCTCTCAGTCTCAGCTGAAATATGGGAATAACAGATACTCTTCCTATCAGGATGCCATGTGGGGACAGATGCTGGAAATTGTATTACTGGATCTGAACTGAAGGATAAACTGGACTATGAATATAAATTTACACATAATGAAATCCAGCCCTAACAAAGCCCTAACAAGAGCCTTAACATTGATCTGTATACCAGGAGATCATCTTGAATTGTTTGTTCATTCAGTTTGCACAGCTTGATACCAAAACCATAATACTGCAGCATTATTTAATGTTTTTTGTTTGATATTATCTGACCTTCCTCTATAGAAAGTAGAAACTGACATACCAGGCTTGAAAGTCCTAAATCTATTATGAAATATCTAGAATACGTTTAGAATAACTCTACACATGTCCTTTGAAGAACTGGGGATGACTGGGGGATGCCCTCTGGGAAGAAATCTCAGTAGAAGATTACAGACTTCCTAGCATGGGATTAGTTACGCAGCTCCTCAATTAAAAATAGTCACTATGGGGTTATGCTGGTCTTTGACCGTAATAAATTTGATTTGATTTGGTCACTATGGGGCATACTACAAGACAAAAGAATTAGCAAATAATATCCTATAATCACAGGTTACAGGAGGACACTGCCCAATTTAAAAAATGAAAAATTATCACACAAGCAGCATTTTGTAAAAGATTTATATATTGATCAATATACATGCAAGTTAAACCCACAACCCTTTACTAAAAAGCCTGAGGTTAACTTTGCTTTTGCCTATCAAGAATGGAAGGAAACCTCTCTAGTTCCCAAATACTTTATTAATGATACCTATAAATAGCATTTTGAACTTGTACAATCCAGCTTCAGCTCTGCCCTGATCCTCAAGTTTATAACCATTAGCTACTTACCACCAAGACAGAAGACGAAACAATATTGTTTGTTATAATACAACAAACATACAAACATAACTCTTTTCTAACAACAAACAAAAGAACAGCACAAAGGCACAAATATAGATGATTGCTCTTCTTAACAGATCCCATCATAGCACATTCAGGTGCCCAAACTCCTTGAAGTTCGCAGGTTCTTCAATTGCTTACCCAACCTAGTTACGAATCACTTCCCAACGGAGAGTGCTGAGCCTGAGAATCTCTAAAACATGTCCAGACAAACTGGTACACTAGAACATTGTACAAATGTTTCTCCAACATAGTTTTCATAAATGGCACAGTGATAAATGTGTGCAGGGGGCGTCATAAGACTGAATCTAGCTCCATAAACAAAGATTTTCTGTGCATAGAAACTAGGTGTCAGGAGGAAGGTTAACTAAAACCCTTTGCCGGACATGCTAGTTCAAGAAGGTCCAACTCTGGGCATGCCTTCTGTATATAGTCTTCTAAGATTGTCTGTCACATACAGGAGTGCTATACTTGCAGCATTTGTATCTTACAGCTCCCTCCTACCTGAATAAACATCAAGGATACCAAAGCCTCTGTCTCAAAAGCAAAATAGTCTTTACAAATACAGTTTACCTGCCTAGAAGATAATGTAAATTATACCAAAGCCAGAGTATGTAGTCCTTGCTATACAACTACATATGCACAATTCATCAAATATATCCAATCTACATTATTAGTTAAAAATCAACTTAATATTTGATGGGGAAAACAAGAGACATTGTTTGCTGTTCAAATTGTCTCTGGAGGCCTGGAAGAAATACAGTATTGCCTGTAGGCAACCTACAAGATGAGAGAGCTAGGCAACCTTTGCTGGGGCTGGACAAGACATGCACAATGATACAAATAAATAACTCAGTATTACCTACAAGGAGTTATGGTAGCTATTGTCCCCTAGTTTGGCAAACCAAGTCAAATTGGATAGAAGATGTTGCAATGCTGACAGAAATGTTACAATGCTAAATTTGTCCAACAGGCTGAAGCATCCGCTTCCTGATTTAGAGTCTTTCAAACCAGCCACTTTATGTTCATTTGTATAAAGGTACAGAACCTGATAGTTTGCATAAGTTATTGCATCATAGACTCACAAGTAAGACTACATATTTAGTAGGGGAAAAAGTGGCATTTATTAGGGATGCGCTATAGGTATAGTACAGTCTAACTCAAGACAGAAGATTAGATAAATAATCCTTCGAAGTCTTTTGAATTTCTATAAAGTTGGTACTGTATATTACAAATCCTGCCATTATTTCTTTTTCCGTTTTTTTATTTAGGTAAAAAATTAGCTTATTTAGTTAAACAAAAGTTAAGAAGACTTACCAAATATGACACTAGTACATATATGTACGCTGACCTAGCATTACAGCTGTAAAGCAGGCAAATCTTGATCCCACCAATGCCTACATATACAAACATTTCAGAGGGTAGCCACATGAATTTACTACAGTCAATTCAACCTTGCTGCATCTTAAAGATGATATATAGTACATCTGTTAGTCTTTAAGGTACTTAAACTTAATTTAAATGATGTACTATAATTTAAATCCAGGGAACTATGTAGATTACAGTATTTCTGCAATACTGAGTCAAAAGATAAAATTTAAAAACGTAGCCTATTGTTTGCAACAGTGTAAGAAACAAAACACAGGCATTTCAACTGCCAGTTTTTATTTGTTTTGGGGTTATTTTTAGATTTACTATATCTCATAAAGTCTACTGAGGAGGAAAAGTCCAAAACAGCTAAATTTTAATTTGTTTTTTGCCTCCCATTGCTCAAAAGACAAATTGATTTTTCTTCTAAATGTCATGACATACACAAAAAGATCACTTTGAAATGGCTATTCTGGAATAAAAATCATGTTGGATTACCAGCAGTAGCCACTCTATGAAGAACAAATTTTAGGAGAACAATTAAGAACACAATTATTGATTAAAGGGAGCCAATGCACTTTCACAAATTTCAGCAGAACATATTCATACTGGACTCAATTCATACTTTTCCGCACATGAGACCAGCAGCGTAGTTAGCCGGTGTGCCACCCAGGGGCATGGCGGTTGTCTTGCCACTCACCCCCTCCAACCCAGAAGTAATTATGTGACCAGCAATTATTTCCAGAATGCTCAGAATGCACTCTGAACAACTGCACTGGGAACGGTTGCTAGGGTGGGCAGGAGAACCTGCCCATGAAGCATGAAATGGGAATGACAACTATTGCTTAAATGGTTTCATGAGTAGTAAACTGTAGTAAATGATATTGATTCATATTCTTGTCAATAGGAGAGATACAGACCCATTTTGAACATATACCAATTGCTCTTGAAATTGGAGTATGAGATGTGACAGATTACAAGGTGTATTTGTTTGGGTGCTATTTTTCCATTAAGTCTAAAATGGGTGTGAAAGAAGATAAGAAAAGTCTAGCTGATGTATAGGCATGTCACTTTAAGTCAAAATGAGCTGATTACAGTTGTTCTTCTAATTATTACCGCAATAATATTTACAAGGACCTGAAAAAGAAGAATGTGGAGAATATAAAATAGGGGGCGCTATTCTCTGATTCCCCAGACCCAAGTTATAGGACCAAATAGTATAAGTGCCACATCCTTCAGCAATTTCCCTGATCTCACCCTTTTTCTGGTCTGAATGATAATCCTGTTATGCTGTAGTCGTGGGACAAAGTAGGATGCAAGTATCTTGTGCACTCCCTGAGGCATCTGGTGGGCCATTTTGGGATATGGGAAGCTGGACTGGATGGACCTTGGCCTGATCCAGCAGAGCTGTTCCTGTGTTCTACCTTTTTCTGCCTAATATCTTGAGAGTAACAGCTTACACAGGCCACCAAGACTGGTCCAGTAGCCTCTGTGAGAGAACAGCTTTGAGCCTGCCAAGCTCAGTCATTTCCAAGGCAGCCAACTTGCTGCTGAGCCACGGTAGTAGTTACTTAAAACTCATTAATGAAAGGGTAACAGACACTTGGCAAAATTGGTGTTTACTGCTCTGTTTACAATGATCAATGAACCTACAGTAAATAGTGTGGTATGTGAAAAACAGCCCTACTTGCAAGGAATGGTGACAGATAGCACATAGTTTCTCTTGAAAGGTAGTACAGAATATGATCATTTGCACACGTTTCATCAGGCAACTAACAGAAGATCCAGATCCAGAAGAAAGAACAGATCCAGAAGAAAGAACCCTTCTCTTTCTCTTTCAAGCTAGAGTGGGCAGGGGCGAGAGGGGTCACTCTTTTCCCTATCACCTATGGAACCTGATGCTTCCTTCCCATCAGCTCAGATAATATTCCACAAGAGTGGTCTGGGTCATGCTCACTTAGTAAAGCTATGTACCATACATGTGCAGACAAATGTGCCCAAACACATGTCAGGCAACATTGTAGGTTACACTTTCTCCCTTTAATGTTTGGATCTTCATCCTGATATTTTACTCCTTTCTCTGGAAAGTAAGAGGGAGACTATGAGTCAAACAAATTCTGAGACATGGCAATCTCAGAGATGGTCAGTTTTTGTTTGGGAACCAAGATAAGGGAGATAAAAGAAGAGAGAAATTGAAGAACTCACTCCTGTCTTGATCATTTGTAAATTTGAATTCTGTCCATGATAGAAAATTGACACTTATCTTTCTCTACACAGCAAAGCACCAGCAAAACAAAACAAAATGGAGGGGAGATAGAAAAACAATCCCCAACTGCACCATCCCAGACTACGGCACAGTCAGGCTAGAATCCGCTGCATTCTCAACACAGGAATAAAACCCATTCAAAACAGCAATAGTTACTTCTGACATACCTAGGATTGTGCTTTAAACCTAATACACATAGTAATGGGACTCACTTCTGAGCAAAAGCAAATATGCATACTGCAAAGCTGCAACTCTATACCTACTTATCTAGTTAAACCTATACAGTCAAAATAATTACAAAGTTAAAAAAAAAAACCCATACTGCTCACTTTGGCAAAATGCCTAAGTGGTTGGTTGCCAGGGAAAACTCTCCCCATGTTCCTCTTAGAAAAAAGCATTATTGAAAGTGCAGTGAGGGAAGAGGGCAGAAAGGATTTTTGACAAAATCTGAAGTCTAACCGTTGGTAAAAGTGGCAGAATTTAGGATTTTGTTCCCTTTCCTCATTTCTTCTTTTTTTTTTTTTCTACACAAATTAAAGCACTGCACACTTGAAAGACAGGCAAAAGGAACAATGGTGCCAATGTATACGTTCTTATATATGAAGTATATGAAAACACACACACAAAGGAACAGAGAAACCCATAACATTTTATGTTACTATAACTATAAAAGTACTGGAAACCGCATTTAGTATGTGAGCTGCATAAAACTGCAATTTAAGGGGAAATGTAGAGAAATGTTTTGCCTTTAACTCATATCAGGGATGCACCTTTTCCTGCTAGGGGCGAGTGACAGAACGAAACTGGAAGGATACGCTGCAGACTGAAAGTCCCCTCCGATCTTGTCACCGTCATCGAAGCTTCCTCCATAGTATCCCTCAGTTTCTCCACCACAGTCCAACACAACTTCTCCATGCTTGGGTTACTTGGGTTGCTAGGGGTTACGCCAGGGCAACTTCCGCTGGAACACGCATTCACAACCTGCTCTTCCGTTGCAAATTGGGAGCCATTATTTTCGGGCGAGAGTGCAGCGTCGCTCTATCGCGCCGCAGCTCTATGGTGCAAGCCCTGTGCAGTACTGTATGTTCTGTTCATGAAGGTAAGATATCATCTTACCTCCATGGTTCTGTTGGGCGCTGGAATGGTGGCGAGGTGCGCACGTATTTGACAGCGGAAGCGCTGCGCTGAGATTTTCTATTGGACACCCCGATTGTGGGGTCACTGTAGGAGATGCTCAGCCAGCTCTCGGCTGTATGTACTCGCCTATCCCAATTCAGCCTTTACAGAAAAGTTGTCCTTGGACAGAATAGTTACAAATACAAAAAACGAGTACTGTAGTCACCTCAGAAGAAAAATTATTCAAAGCGCATCAGGCGCGTCTTTTGAGCGGCTTTTTTTTAATTAAAAAGGAAATTACCCTCATTTCTCAGCATTAGCCTTCTCCCCCCCCCCCGTTTTACTCTCTCTCTCTCTCTCTCTCTCTCTGGCTTTTAAAGTTCTCTTCAAATGGATGGAGAAAAGCTTTTACATTATTCTTTTACATTATCCACAGGCATGTCATAACTTAAGATGTGGTCCACAATGATTATAATCACTTTGGGGGAGATAGACGACTTTTGAGTTAGTATGATTTTATAGAAAGACTTAAATTTGACATTTACAGCACAAACCTATGCATGTTTACGTAGGAAAAAGTCCCATTGTGTTCAGTGGTTCTTACTACTAGGAGAGCGTATGTAGGGATGTAGCCTAAATTTAGGTGTTGGTGCAACTATATGGGGGATGTCTACTGATTTGAAGAATAAAAAGGTTGTTGCCGAAAAAGGGCACAAAATGGTTTTCATTGCGGGGAAAGAATGTAAAAAGGCAAACAACCAAACGAGAGAGTATGAGGATCATCTTTGTTACACCTGCACAGGCGGGCAATCTTCCTGCTCCACTCAGCAAGCCGAGAAGAAGAGCAAGAGCATACAATTCCAAATCATTTTTATATCCCTCTCCTTGGTGGAAAATTATTACATCCTGCTGCTTGGTGGAAAATTATTACACAGGGGCTGGGTCATGAGAAGCCCTGTGCCAATTGGGCCTTGGGAATATGCTGTGGCCATTCCGATAAGGGAGAAAGCTCTGCTGGCTTTAACCAGTTCCCTATCTATTTTGCAGAGCTAGCTGTACTGGATGAAGAAGGTTGCAGGTGGGGGCGAGTGAGTGAAAACAATGAGAGCAAAGAGAGAAAGTTACATACTTCAGTAACTTTAGGCAAGAGACTTCAAGCAAAAGACTCAAGATGGCTGCACTTTGGTTTGATGGCTACAAGGTTATGGGCTAAAAATTGTTATTGTGGCTTGGAAGAACACTTTTACACCTCACTATGAACGATAGGTGTTTAGGTTGGTGGCATTGTCCTCATATCAACCAGTTACGTTTTAGAAAAATGACAAAGAAATATAACCAGATATGAAATATAACCAGATATGAAACTTTATAGAATTTTACAATTTAGAGCAAGAGTAACATGAAGATTTTGGCTCTGTTGAGAAACAAGATTTAAGGGAAATATGATGAGTAGGAGACGGTCATGTACATTCAAAATATTCCTATGTGATACAATAGTAGTCACACTACCAGTGTGAATTATTCACACTATTCTTTCAATGAAAGAATAACTGAACCCTTTAGATCAAGGGGAACTGACCATTTTAGTTCCTCCATTATCACAGGTGGCACTGTGGTATGGACCAAGCAGAAAGCAGGCAGATATAGGAGGTAATATTGATGGCAAGCAGCTAAAGGAGAGAACCACACCGTGAAGGCTACATCTGGGCCTGAGGATTGGCGGATCACAAGAATACTATAGATTTGTAAAAAAAACCCATTGAAAATATGGTGGTTTATACTACCCTGCTCATGTAAGCCGCCTTGGGCATTTGCTTCGGCATGCGAAAGACGGGGTATAAATTCTTCAAAATAAAATAAAAAATAAAAATATTAACAATGATTTATTTAGAATAAAAGATGTAATTTCCACTCTCAACTGATTGGGAAAGCATCTTTTAAATCTAGATGGATTTTCTGATGGTATCATGTTTGTGAATTTACGTGAGCTTTCACATCTAGATGTTCCTTCGACAGGGCTGACTATTTATGCCAGGCACCTCTTGGTGGTTTCCAACTCTACAGAAGCTCTTGGGTTTACAGGATAACATTCCTCTTCACTAGGGTTACAAGATACAAACTGGGACAGAGTGCCTATACCTTTAACCGTTGTAGAGAAGAGGAAATTTTGGCAGGTGCAGCTCATCAGGTTTCAAAAGCTGCACTTGCCCAAATTCCCTCTTCTATACAATGGTTAAAGGCATAGAAATTCTGTCCCTGTTTGTATCTGGTAACCCTACTCTTACCACTTAAAGCATGCTCATATTCTTTTCCATCCTTGTCTAATAGTTTGGATTTAACAAGATGGAGGGTTTTAGTGTTGTTAATTTTACGGTTAATTTTGGTTAATTTTATATTAACCAATTATATTTTATATTAACCATATGGTTAATTCACATTCTATCAACAATAAAGCAGCATCCATGTGTTGGTGTTAGTTGTTGCAGCCATTACATCATGTTTCAGCCTCTTGACTTCCTTAAAAGAGTGCCATATTGAATTTAGTTCCCATGCTTTATGACGATGCATTGGAATCTTACTGAAGGATTGTTGCAGGGTTGTATGACTCCTTAGTTCCCTTATGCATTTCCCTTATTTCCTAAAGTCTTGATGGAAGCTTTTCTGGGGTTCATTGTTTTTAAGTATTCCGGTTTTACCTTCTTCCTCTGCCCCCTTTGACGGTTTATGTTCACAATTCCTTCCTTGCAATCAAACAACATCCCACTCGTGCATGAATAGACCTCCTAATATTCATAATCTTAAGTTTTTACCTCAACCAGCCTTTGCAGAGAATGTGCATTGGAAGACATTGTGGAAATTGTAGGAGCTGCTCTATGGCAATAGGTGTCTCGGGAAGCAGCCACCAATCATCTGGCAGCAATCAAGCCTCTGAGATGCCATCTCCCACTGCAGCAGCAAAGGAAAAGTGGCATCACAAGGGCAAGGCACTCCTTCCCTGCTGTACAGTCCCCAAGCATCATTAGGAAAACGAAATCACATATGTGCAGGCATTCTAGGCCAACTTAGAATTCTCAAAAACACATCAAGCCACTCATCATTGCCAATCCATTTGCTCTTCATGCTTAAAATCTAAAAACTCTGACCAGCATTGATTGTGAAGAAGCTTGACTTCAACAAGATTTATCATTACTATAAAATAAGAACAAAAACACCTAACCATGATCTAAAAGTAAACTGTGGCAGGCAATCACTGTCAGTGTCAAATAATGTTACTGTAACATTGGGGTAGTGGCATGCTTCTTAACATTGCATGATTACAGTGGAATCCTATCCTAAGGAGTAGGGAAAAATATTTCTTCGAAAACCTTGCCCAAGCCTCTGCTCCTGAGTATGTTTTATTGATAGAAACTAGCCTGGATGGTGGGATGTCTTACTGTAGGAAAGGGGTGCTATCAATGATTGCTATCCCCCTACCCCTTCAACAAGAGTTATTTCCAATTCGTTTATATACTAGTGAGCTAGATAGACAAATGATGTAACTCAGTATAGGAAGCTTCTTATGTTCCTAAGCATTTATTTATTTGCCAGTGAGGCAGATATTCGGATAAGGACAGGCTAGGAATAAAGTACATCAGCTGGAATGATTTGTGCATTGGACTGAAATCTAAGGCATATTAAAAGAAGGCAAATGAACCAAATTGAACAAATACAATACACATCTAATACTGTTGTTATGAGAGTAGTGAAATTGACCAAAAACGCTATAGTTGCTAAAAAGGTTGAAATTTAAGACACAATTTGCTTGTAACATTCAACTGATTAAAATTTACATGGGTGGATGAAACCGTGTGGGGGCTTCATTTCCTTGTGCTTCCAATGAAAGCTATGGCACAGTATATTGATAGCTGTGAGTTGAAATGTCAAAGCTCTCTTCTGAGAATATTTTGAACCGCTTGTATAAACAGATGACAAATTGACCAATTGAAAATATTAAATTTAATTTTTTTTCCTTTTGACTATTACAATATACAATATGGTTGTAGTCCTACCGGTAAAGCACTTATAGAGCGCAATCCTAAACTGGAGTTAGGCCAGCATAAACTATGCCAGCAAAGTTTGGCCGGCACAAGGGCCACCATAAAGCGTGTTTGGATTACTCGAGTTGTCAGGGAGCATGACTCACGTCTGTGTGGTGGTTGCTCTGACTCTGAGAGTGGTCCAAACATACTTTATGGTGTCCCTTGTGCTGGCCAGACTTTGCAGGCTTAGCTTATGCTGGCCTAACTCATTTTAGGATTGAACCTACAGACATTTAGCACAAGTTGGCACATGGGGCACCATAGCTCAGTGGTAGGCTTTGCACATACAAGTTCAATCCCCAGCATCTCCAGCAGACGATAGACTGGAAAAGATTCCTGCTTGAGGCCTTGGAAAGCCACTCTCAGAATAGATGCACAGGCCCAAATCCTAACCACCTTTCCAGCATTGACATAGCTGTGCCAATGGGTAATGTTCTGCATTCTGCAGTGGAATAGGAGTCACAGAGGCCTCCTCAATGTATGGGAATGTTACCCTTACCTACGAACTGCATTGCCCTTAGCCTGGTGCTACAAGTTGGTTAGGCTTGCGCCCTTAGTATATAAGGCAACTTCACAAGTGAAAGTGCATGAAAAAAGGAGAGGGTTGCTGGCCCAGCTAAGCCTCAGAGTTCAGTAGTCGGAAGGGGGTCAACCAGCTGGCTGGCTCCCAGCCCCAGAAGAGTTAACACAGAGCATCCCTTAAGTAGCCTGTCCAGAGCTCTCTCATCATTGGCCCTGAGTGCCTATGAAGCCCTGGGCCCTCCCCTTCCTGAGCTGTTTCTCTCCCATTCCACTACCAGCTAGTCCAGCCCTGTGGCTAAAGGACCAGCATCATCCCAGTGCACATATCCTGGAGGAAAAAAAAGTCACAACCAAAACAATTTAAAGGAAGAGCAATTATTTGTCTGCTAATAGTATGTTCCATTTTGACTTGAGGACTGATGAAAAAGAAGCATGTGCTAGGAAACATCCCCCCTCCCTTCAGCTTAATAGGATAACATTAGCAACCAACCTCATTTTCTTGTCATTTTCATCTTTTGTAATCAACATCAGCAAGAGGGCAGGGGAGGTTGGGTGGGTAAAACAGCATACTTCTGTATGGGTAAGTCTTGGCTCACAAACCTTTTAGGATTCTTTGAAAAGTCAACAGGCATGTGGGTGTGGGTGAACCAGTGGCTATTATATATCTGGATCTTCAGAAGGCATTTGACACAGTCCTTCACCAAGTCCCTCAGTGTTCTTATACAGCAGTGGTTCACAAACCTTTTAACACTGGGACCCACTTTTTAGAATGGCAATCTGTCCGGGATCCCCTGGAAGTGATGTCATGGCCAGAAGTACCATCATTGTGACGCCAGAGCCTGCTGCTTTCCTGAGAATGCAGAAATAAGTTGAATTATTTCTCAGCCATTTTCACATAGCAAAGTGAATCAGAAAGTGAAAAAGCCTATTTACCGCAAAATAACCACCCAGCCCTCCCCCTTTCCAGTGTCTCATCTTCTCATATTTTCAAAGATAGCTGTGCTAGATGCTACACAATCCTCATGCAATTGGCTCGCAATCCACCTAATGGATCCCGACTCACAGCTGCCTTTGTTACAAAAAAAAAAAAAGTTTAATACTGAGCTGCAGCAAAGCTTAGTATATTTTCAGCGTCATCATTCAGCCGGAACGCTGAGTGGGGGGAACGGGTGAGCGGTAGCTCGCCCGTCGTGTTCCGGTCTGTTTTGCCGGGGGCGGGGAAGACGGCAAAACGGACTGGAACGCGACAGGCGAGCTGCCGCTCACCCATTCCCCCTGCCCAGCGTTCCGGCTGAATGACGACGCTATATATTATGTATATATTATGTATACTATGCAAACCTATCCTCCTACAAACCCTCTTTGGGGCCATTTTCATAGATCTGTACAAAAGGATTAGCAACTACAATATTCACAAAGCATCTGATGTTGAAGGAGTAGTAGTAGTATCCAAAACCTTTATTGGCATTACATAATACAAGCACGCGCACAGAACAAACACATTCCAACTCAAGTTGGGGGAGGAAGAAACAGGTTTAACGCTTATAATAAAATTTAAGAGAGATCTTCATAACAGTAAATAAAAATTCAGCTACTTGACTGGTGATAGATGCCGAAAAGTCACTCAGAAGTATTGGCAGTGGATCAGAAAGAGAAGGAGTGAGGGAGGAAAGAAGCCGCCCCAGAAGCCTATTATGAGGAATAGAATGTGCTGGGCATCGCAATAAGATATGGTCCAGGGAGTCAGGTTTGAGGGCACAAAAATGACACAGTCTATTGAGGCGAGGGGTTTTGGTAAATCTTCCGAAGTGGGCTGCAGATGGAAAGATATTCAGCCTTGCAAGCATGAAGGCTCGTCATTTTTTGGGGTTGCATAATTGATTAAAGTAATTAGTAGGGCGGCCAAGAGAAGGGGATAGGCCAAAAGCAAGTGGAGAGCAGACAAGGTTCAGCTGAGAGAATAGGATTACATATTCGGAATCATAAAGCTTGGCCTTGATGGATTGATATGCTGTGCAGAGATTCATATCGGCTAAGGCTTCAACAGCAAGGGATAATGAAGAAAGTTTGGCTTCTATAAAGTAGAACCAGCTGGAAGTAAAGGGGTCCTTTAGTATATCTTGGAGAATGGACTCAGAAGAGGTTGAAAGGTGGATTTTGAACCAGTACTTAAAAGTGATGGTCCAGGCTAGGGTAGATGGTAAGTGAATGCCCAGTTCTAAAATGATGGTGGAAATCCTGATAAGGTTAGGAATCCCAAGGATTTTCCTAAGGAAGGAGGCAGCCACCTTGTCAATTTCAGAGTTTGCCGCCTCGATCCAAATTGGGGCTCCATAGAGTAACTGGGAAAATGTTTTGGAGTAGAGGATTTGGATAGCGGAAGGGACATATTGGTTGCCGGAGTGGAAGTAGAAGCGAGAAATAGCATTTAAAGAGGGGGAAGTGGAAGCAATTGCAGATTTACGGTGAGGGTTCCATGAGTGTCGGAAATGGAAAAGAATTCCTAAATATCTGAAAGTCTGAACCTGTTGGTATGTGGAATCGCTGACTCTCCAAGATGATGGGGCCCAGGATTTGGAGAAAACTAATATTTTAGTTTTCTCTGAATTTATGAGTAAGTCATTATTTGAGCAGTAATGTTGGAAAGAAAGGAGAAGCTTACGAAGGCCCAGTTTGGTAACAGATAGAAGAAGAGCATCGTCAGCATACAGGAGGAGAGGGATAGGAGCATTATTTAAAGCAGGGGGGAGGTATCGGCACCAGTTAAGAAAGAAGGGAAGGAAGGAAGATATGCATGTTGAAGGAAGATATGCATGCCAGATCTTATCCCACCATTTCCTAGCCCAGATTCACTCCCAGAACCTCTTCAGACTAACACCAGCCAAAGTGCTGGTATAGCACTTTGGGTCTGAGAAGAGGGTCTAAGAAGACCCATTGGGGACCAGGTGGTATATGGGGAGGTAACTAAAAACTTACCACTTCAGGTTGCGTGGTCCATATCCAGCCCATAGTGGAGGCTACGTAAACAGTGCTTCATGCTCTGGGCTAGCTAAGGATAGGAGTGGGCCCTTAATAAACATACTTGATAGTGTAAAATATCAGGGAAAACAGCAGATGTACAACATTCTGTAAATATGGAATGTGCCACATAACAATGTTCCAGCCAGTGACAGAAAGACAGATATGTCAGCAGTCCTATTAGATTATAATAATAGATTATAATAGAGGTTTGTATGGGTTCCTAGCCTAGGAACAATAAGCTATACCCGATTTGTCTCACTAGATGGCGGCATGCACTAAGAATATTCACAAAAGGATGACACCGCCAAACCACACATTCCTCAGACAGTATCTCCATCAACAAGCTACACATACCTGTATTCCTATGATCTAAAGGAGGGTATGTGTTCTAATAATTAAGGATTTTCTTCATTCGAAGCCCAGAACAACCAAGAGAAGCTCTTCGGATTTCCAGTAGAAGCTGGTTGTGCAAAGTTTTGATTGATTGGCACTCATGAGACATAATGAGACATAATGACACTTTCCTCCTCTCTGGCTATAGGCAAGGTGCTGATTTGACTGGCCTTGGTGACCCTCGTGAAACCACTTCCTAGCACTGCCCAAAGCAGTGTTCTGTTTAAACATAGGTGTTGTTGGCTAAGGGATTGAGCAGCAAAAGAATGCTTCCTTGGTGTGAGTCTCATCTCTACCAAGAACTTTCCTCTCAGCCTCAGCAGGCCAAGAGCCTGAAAAGAGGCCACATTTCACGTTCAACCGCCAAATCTTATCCCTCACCTCAGCCCAACATGGGCCTCCTCAATTCTGTGCATGCTCAAACATGGGCAGCGAGTTGAGGAGACCCACTAGCAATGCAGCAGTGTTACTCAGGGTGAGGAGGAAATGCTCCTTCCCTGAGGAGATCCTGGTGGTGGCCTCAGCAGCCTTACCACTGCTCTTCCAGGAGCCGCCAACATTAGGATTGGGCTGACTTATTCCCTTACAATGAGAAGATAAGAAGGCACCACAGAATGCACTGCACGCTGTGTTGGCACGGCTGTACTGATAGTAGAAAGTTGGTTAAGATCGGGTTGTGAACCACCTGAGTTCAAAATTGGTAAATAGATTCCTATGTTTCTTCCTTACTTATGACCTGAGTTCTTAAGTTAATTTGCAAATCTTATTCCTTGTGTAACATCTAACACTTCAGATTTCATCATCCTTGTTGTATCTACCCTACCCTCTCGTAACTAAAATTAGGGCCCAGTCTTATCCAACTTTCCAGTGCCAATGCAGCCACAAGATAAGGGAACAAATGTTCTGTGATTGCTCCCTCACACACATGAAGGATGCAGTACATAACTCACCAGCATAGTGGCATCAGTCTTGGAAAGTTGGATAGGATTGGGCCCTTAGTGGCATTCACAAATGGTTTGAGAAGACTGGGTAGAAACATATCATTTATACTCTTCTTTTCCTATTGATATTTTGTTGTTAATTGTGAACACGACATTTTTGTTTGCAAATTGGTAATGACTAAGGAATTTTGGACCAATTTCTTAATAGATCTTACTATACTAAACATATTCAGGTGGTGTTTTAAAAAGTTATTGTGGCCATCCATATATTCGTTTTAGACCACTATGTGCTCCAGACTTAAAAAAGAAAAAGAAATCTTTATGATGACTTTCAGAATTAAAGATTTCACTGAGCATAATGTTCAGTCTTTTATTTTTTATTTTTTACTCTTGTTAGAATGGCAATGGTGACATCTACTGTTTAAGGGAGGAAACTGCTGCAGCATTTGTAAATCTTTGAAGTTACATATTTTTCTGAGATCCAAAACAGCATAGTGAAAAAGCCACAAATGTATTTATTCAGAAGGTTTGGGGCAAGTAATAGGACAGCAGGTGAACAAGTATAAATTACAAAAGGAAACAAAGAATATATATTGTCAGACCTTCCAAATATGTCAGCTTAATGCCAGCCACTGAAGGTTAATCTGAAAAAGAAAATCAGACAGATGTCTTAAAAGTGCGCCAACTGTCTAGCTTACTGCTAGCAAAATAGAACTTTATTAATTAAATAGCATGTCTTATAACACTAAAACTAAGCAATAAAATGGACATACAACATTTTGCAAGTAGTACAGGGTGTCCACAAAGTCTCTTTACAAGTTCAAAACATCATTGCCTTGATGTGCAGCGTGCAACCAATGGTGCACATATAGAGGTTTATTAATTGATGCAAAATGAACTTCAATATATACTCCTAATATTGTATACTTTCTATACATGTATCTCTTCATTTGTTTTTGTAATACAAGTTTGAAATTGTAAAGAGACTTTGTGGACACCCTGTATATTCTGATTACTGAAAGGAAAGTACAGTATGTTCTAATAATTTTAATTAAGCATTTCATTATACATTTATTAAAGATACTTCTTAAACCCACTTAGCTGGAAGAAAGTCCAGAGGTGTCATTGTTTTTGTTTGGAAAGACTTTGGAAAGATACTCTGAGCTCAAAGGATAGCGAGGGAAATAACATTATTATACAAATAACAATGTAATTTCAAATGAAAATGCCTATGATATTTACCTCTTGATCCTAAACGCATTATGTGGAAGTAAGTTCACTTTATACTTTATATTAGGAATTGTTGTTGTTCAGTCGCTAAGTCATGTCCGACTCTTAGTGACCTCATGGACCACAGCACGCCAGGCCTCCCTGTCCTCCACTAGCTTCCGGAGTTCGCCCAATTTCATGTTCATCGCTTCGGTGACACTGTCTAACCATCTCATCCTCTGCTGCCCCCTTCTCCTTTTGCCTTCCATCTTTCCCACTATGAGGGTCTTTTCTAAAGAGTCCTCTCTTCTCATGAGGTGGCCAAAGTATTGGAGCTCCAGCTTCAGGATTTGTCCTTCCAGGGAGCAATCAGGCTTGACTTCCTGTAGGATTGACTGATTGGATCTCCTTGCAGTCCAGGGGACTCTCAAGAGTCTTCTCCAACAGCATAATTCAAAAGCATCTATTCTTCAGCGCTCTGCCTTTCTTATGGTCCAGCTCTCACAGCCATACATTGCTACTGGGAAAGCCATAGCTTTGACTATGCAAACCTTTGTTGGCAGGGTGATGTCACGGCTTTTTAAGTTGTCTGGGTTCGCCATAGCTTTCATCTCAGGAAGTAAACGTCTTTTAATTTCATGGCTGCAGTCACCATCTGTGGTGATCTTGGAGCCCAGGAAAATAAAGTCTGTCACTGCTTCCATTTCTTCCCCTCTCTATTTGCCAGGAAGTGATGGGAGTGGTTGCCATGATCTTAGTTTTTTTAATGTTGAGCTTCAAGCCAATTTTGGCACTTTCCTCTTTCACCCTCATCAGAAGGTTCTTTAGGTCTTCCTCACTTTCTGCCATTAGAGTGGTATCGTCTGCATATCTGAGGTTGTTGATATTTCTCCCAGCAGTCTTAATTCCAGCTTGTGAATCCTCCAGCCCAGCCTTTCTCATGATGTACTCTGCATATAAGTTAAATAAGCAAAGGCTTTGGCATAGTCAATGAAGCAGAAGTAGATGTTTTTCTTAAATTCTCTTGCTTTCTCCATGATCCAGCAAATGTTGGCCATTTGATCTCTAGTTCCTCTGCCTCTTCAGAAACCAGCTTGTACATCTGGTAGTTCTCGATTCACATATTGCTGAAGCCTAGTTTATAGGGTTTTGAGCATCACCTTGCTAGCATGTGAAATGAGTGCAATGGTGCGGTAGTTTGAACAATCTTTGGCATTGCTCTTCTTTGGGATTGGAATGTAAACTGATCTTTTCCAGTCTTGTGGCCACTGCTGAGTTTTCCAAATTTTCTGGCATATGGAGTGCAGCATTTTGAGAGCATCATCTTTTAAGATTTTGAGTAACTCAGCTGGAATGCTGTCACCTCCACTAGCTTTGTTGTTAGTGATGCTTTCTAAAGCCCACTTGACTTCACACTCCAGGATGTCAGGTTTGAGCTCAGTGACCGCACCATTGTGGTTATCAGGAACATTTAGATCTGCCTTAAAGAGTTCCTCTGTGTATTCTTGCCACCTCTTCTTAATCTCATCTGCTTCTGTTTATATTAGGAATACAGTATATTTATTTGGGCAATATGTGGGCTTAAAAACATGCTGGTTGCTTCTTTCCATACTTGTTTCAGCTTCTTTCTCTTTACAATGGCTACAGTTCTTTCTCTTTGCTCAAAGTAATTTAGCTGCATGTGGGCTTGCTTAATTCCTTCTGCTAACACAAATTGCCCAAATAAATATATTAGGAATACAGTATATTTATTTGGGCAATATGTGTTAGCAGAACAGAAGGAATTAAGCAAGCCCACATGCAGCTAAATTACTGGAAGTAAGCCCCACTAAACATAATGGAGCTTACTTCTGAGTAAGTAAGCATAGGCCTGTGCTCTAATTCTGTGATTTCTCCTGTCTTACTTGTTTTTGTTTTATGGTCTTCTGCTGTCTGATGGCGCAATCCTGACCTGGAGTTAGGCCTGCACAAGTCACTTGTGCCAGCCCAGGAGTGTTGGAAACGCATTGTAAAGCATCCGTATGCCTTCCTCCCTGACTGCAAGAGTGGTCCAAACACACTTTGCGGTGCATTTGCAACACTCCTGATCTAACACAAGTGACTTGTTCCGGCTTAACTGCAAGTTAGGATTGCGTCCTGAGGTTCTTTATGACTTTCATAGCTAACTGAGACAAGATAAGCCAAATGGATGTAACTAAATGGAGAGTTTATTGCTGGGGCTCTTTCTGTGCAGATGACCACCAATAGACTGCTGCCATTGCTTTTTAGAATTTTCCCTGTCCCCTTGGCCCAGTATAAATCCTGGAATGGACTGATCGTCTATGACCAACCCAGGGCACTGCAAATACTGGTGCAGACAATGAATGGCTCAGTCACAACTACAACTGCTATTAGCTGTTGCAAAAGGAAGTGATGGTTAGACTACACAATTGATAGCAAAAAAAAAAAAAAGTTTGACAGGTGTATTGACATGAGATCTGCATGCAGCTTCTATATGTGGTAGCAACTGATTCCCCTCGCCCATTGCTTCCCAGTTTGCAGTGTATTTTCTTTTTCCCCCTATTGGGATGGTAGGGTGGAGGTCCCCTTGGGTTGTATATGGTGCACTTGCAATATAAAGGCTGCAGGCTTTTTATACCCAGCGTATGATATGCAAAGTGCCCTTTCTCCATAGTTCCCATCACAAAGGTTCCCAGGTGCATGCTGTAAAAGACCAGGAAGGTATTGCCCATGCCGCTTGCCATCTGATTTCTGGTCTCCCTTGTAGGAGCTTTTATACTGGAGTTGGTGTGTTGTTATGGTCTGTATCCTATGCTCTATTGTAGGAAAGTGGAGGTTTATGTCAGAAAACATATTTTTGTTTTTCCCCCCTTTCCCCTTTGTTTTCTATTGGTTTTTAGTACCTACATTTTGTCCAATGTTGGCATAGTGTTGCACCAACATTTGGGGGCATGTCTGTTGTCTGGGGGGCGGTTAGGATATGGTGTACATCAACTGCTCCCAATGTCCTGCCCATATCTCCATGCCGTTTTGTGCTGGCTGCAGTTGCAGTAGTGCTGGAGCTACATAGGATTGAGTTGCACTTCTTTGATAACATGGCCTATATCATAGTTTTATTGAAAACAGAATGCATTAGTGGTATTGTATGTAAAATTATAATTTCATTATATTAATTATAAATCAGTTATAATTGATGTGAGTCAGCTTCTTCTTCTTATGGTAAAAATATAATTTCTTAATTAGTACATTTTTCTTCATTATTTCTTTATTCTTTATTTGTCTTCTTTATTTATCATCTTTATTTATCTTCACAAAAAGGCCCAAGAATATTATTCTTTTGATTTTACAAATCAAAAGGTGATGGATTTGTTAAGTGTCATCCATTATGCCCAGTTAGGATCTGAAATCTGGAGCTTCCAGAATTGCACAGACTTTTGGGCTTTGGCACATGCTAAAGAGCAGAAATTATAAATTAGAACAGACAACCATTTCTACTGCAACTTTCATAGCTGAACCTTTACAGTTCAATCCTATACATGCTTACTCAGAAGTAAACTGTGTTCAGCAGAGATTACTCCCAGATAAATGTGTTGCAGCATTAGTGTGCAAACTTTGTTTCTGTTTGTTGATCTTTTAAACTATGACTTCCTATTCATTTTTTGTATCTACACTACATTCTTTCAGCAAATGATTTATTACTCAACTGCAAAAATTACTATAAATGAAGTTCATCTCCCAAACTTCAGCTGGCTCTAAGAAAATTTCCTTCATTTCCATCAAAACCCAGCATTTATATACAGTTTTAAATATTCAAAAAAATGTCATATATGTTCTCTCAATAATCCTTGCAATCCAGAACACAAAGCACTAAAAATTTGGGTTCAGTTCTCATTCAAGTCATTTGTATTTTTTAACTCTTGGGTTCAAATGCTAACTTTAACCAACTGCGGTGTAGAGCTCTACTGACTAATCTTTCAAATGTCATGAGCAATAAGAATATAATTTTTCTTCAGAGGAGATCTCATCGGGCTGGGGATACTCCAGCAATGGGGATATTGCTTTTGAAAACTATTTGAATTTTTGAACAAATTAATCTGGTTTGACTAGCCATGGAGAGGGAAAAGAAGCTATGCAGCAGGGGTGGGCCTCCAATTCCTTTTTTCCTCCAATTACCTCCAGTCCTGAGCCTCCAATTTCTTTTTTCATATATTTCATTGGAAATTAATCAGCCATCTCTGACTTCTAAGATTTCAGCAGGCATTGTCCACATAATTTTTCCAACTATGAGGACTAGAATCTTGATTGGTGTTTGTGTTTGAATATATCATAAGCCTAAGAAGATGAAGTCTAAGAAGGCAAATTCACCCAGTTCTACATTCTGTGGTTTGATGGGAGGGAGGCTCCTGTGAGACCATGGCAAAGAGAATGTGTCACATCCAGGGTAACACCTCTGTGAACAGAAGTACACTTTGTGCAGTCCTTGCTCTGAGAATGGAAGAAGCATTCCACTTGCAGAAAGGGACCGTTCTGTACATGCAAAAACGCTTTGTATGAGCACTTCCATAAGCTTAGGAGCACTTACGCTGTTATCGGAGTAACTTGTGTGTTTTAGTGTGCTTCCATTTACAAAAAAAACATGAGTCTTGATATGACCACTAGTCGTGTTAGAAACCATTACTGTTGATTTATTAATATTATAATTTTTTTCTTCTTTATCCAAGAGAAGAAAAGTAAGGGGAGGGGTGGGAGAAGAACTCATTGTTTTCAAATCATATGCAGTGAGCTTAATGGCTGAGCATCTCCTATGTTGCCCAGATGTGGCCAAGTCTGGTTGAGATGTTCAGGTTCTGTTTGTTTGAGGTTCTGTTTCTTTGTGGCAGTCAGAGAAGGGCTGACTATTTCAAGGCAATGTTCTAATTCCCATTGTATTCTCTCTTTTTTTTTCCACTGAATGAGGTAATAAACCTCTTTAGCACTTAAAGGTGATGTGCAAACCTTCAGGGTATGAATGAATGCCAAGGTTTCCTACAAAGCCTGGTTTTATTGCCAACATACTTTTAAAAAATCCCTGCAGTTTATATTAATAAGACTGGATCTTATTGCATGTCAAGAATTATTGTGATTTATAAAGAACTCCTCACCTAGTGCATAATAAAAACACTTGGCTCTCAGTTCTAATAACTAGCAGATGATAGTAGCTTTATCTTCAATATTTACATGACTGGGAACTTTCTATCATATTTGATGACATTTTGCCACAGCATTTTCACATCACCAGTATTTTAGATAGCACAAATTGCCACAGAAACATTTTTTAAAAGGGGGATACCAATTTTTTTAAAATCCTATACAGATACTATCTCAATCATTTGGATTGTGCCACCCTGAAGTGTGCCAGGTAATTAAAAAAAAATCTCTTTTACATTTTATTGATAGGTCATAGTCTTGCATTTTAAACAGTCCTCGTATTTATTATGTTAGCTAGAAAATAAAAGAAACTCATTGCCAAAAGGATTTTCATTTGGTGAACATTTTTGAACTGTCCTGGCTTTTTGATCATTCGTGTGCCATACTGCATTTTCAGGGTGGTCTGTGAAACGGTAATTAAGAGGAAACTGTGAAAGACCTTGTAAGTGGCGCCGACTTTCTTTTAGCACCAGGGGTGCCCATGGCCACGCCCCTGACATCGACGGGGCCATGCCCCCGATGTCGACATTGCCACACCCCTGATGTCAAAGTGGCCACACCCCTGATGTTGATGTGGCCACGCCCCTGATGTGACCATGCCCCTTGACATGACCACGCCCCCTGTCATCTCCCGAGGCACCCCGGCCGTGATCGTGTGCCCCGGCTTCAAGAGGGGGAATCTGCCGGCCAGACAACCGCCTCTCCCAAGGCCAAGATGTGCAATCACAGCCGCGATCACGCCTTGTCCATCATTATGAAGATTGATTCAATTTCAATGGGCAGCGCAATCCCGGCTGCCCCATAGTGTCAAGGCAACTTCAAGCAGCACCCCTGCGTCGGCGTGAGAGCGCCGACGACAAGCCTCGCTCGCGCTGACTGAAGCTGGTACGCACGAGGGAGGCTCCGGGCTGGGACGGGGATTGGCAGCGGGATGGAGATTGTGGGTGGGGGGAGGCGGGCTCCAGATTCGGCCATAAGGAAAAATCCTAAGCCTTTCCAGGAGGCCGCACAGCCCCAATTCGGGCTGCACAGTCTCCTTAGATCTGTGCCTGCTGTTTAGCAGGTGCAGATCCAAGGAGCGCATAGAGGAGGCTGGAGCCTCCCCTTTGGTAAGGGAGTGAACGTTCCCTTGCCGCGGGGAGGTTCTAGCCTCCTCAACCCAGCATCGCATGTGGCGCTGGCCCATCAGTCTCACCAGTCCGGTTGAATTGTGCCCTAAATCCATACACCAATGTGGTCTGGTGTATTATAATGGTTTAGAGCAGGGGTGTCAAATTCATTTCAAACAGTGGGCCAAATAGCATTTATAGTGCCTACTGAGGGTAGGAAATGACATTTTTAAGGAGTACGTGACATCATTAAGCAGATGATGGCCAGAAATGTTGTAGCTACTGGGCTATAACATGAGAAATTTTCCCCAAGAAATGAATGATAAATTGCCTCCTTCTCTTATCTCAGGGTCAGTCAGGGGTCTGGGCAGTTCAGGGGTGTCAACTGCCTGTTGATTGTCTGCAAAGTTTCTGCAGATCGCTTGCAGATAGTTTCCAAAATTACACTCCATTTCATTGTTTATATTGGTTGACAGCTAGCTCTACTGAGCATGCTGTAACTCCTAGGCAGCCCAGCCATAACTTGGGCAGAAGCAAGCATTGCATCCTAACCTGGGTAGGAGGCAGCTGCAGCAAGGGGACATTCATAAGCCTCAGACAGCCAGAAGGGGATGCTTGGATCTGTTCCTGCTAAATAGCAAGGGCGTGTCTGAGCCACCAACAGTGGCCCTCCATCTACAGTGAATGAAAGTTTGCTGTGAGACAGGTTCACACACCCCTAATACCATTGTCTTTGACATTTGAATGTGACAAGGGAAAAGGGTGTCAAAGAACCAACACAAAGGAAACAGAAAAATAACTACTGTCCATTCAAATCCAAAGCCGCTAAAAAAAAATGCACCAGCAATTGGAAATAAAACACAGGCGACAGACAAAAAAGCTTCCAAAACAGGAACATACTACATTTTTAACAAGTATTTGGACAAGGCGTGTCAGTGGGACTGTAAAACAGGGAGTTCCCAACTGTCCCTGTAACAACATGACTTCCACTACAAATGCATGCTGTATGGAGCTTGATGGAAGTAGAAAAACATAATTTCTTACTAATGATAAAGATAAAGATTGTGACCATAAACTTTAAAGTTTAAAGGCACTAACTTTTGGGAGTGGACACAAAACCTTTGAAGCATGATTTTTTAAAAAATAAAAATAAAAATGGGTTGGGCATGGAATGGAATGCATGAGAGCGAAAGTATCCTGACAAGTGGAACAGGTTGGGTGAAACAAGAGACTGGAATTTTTTAGGCTATAGTATCAGTTTTGATAAATGACACAAAGCTCAAAAAGGCAAGAGTTACTTGGAGCATAATTTATGCTAAGGTGTTGGTGGGGTGTGATCAGAAGGCCAAACAGAGATAAGCAAAGCACTTTTTAACTTACTTCTAAGGAGGCTTTCTGGCCACCTTTGGGTCAATCTGGCATCATGTCAACTATTTTGCTGGCATAAGTCTGACTAGAGGAGAGGGACAGGGCAGCCTAGAAAATTGGGAATAAGATCTGGTATGCACCTTTGCCACTGAGCTCCACCTCTGTCAGCCTCTCCTCTGCCCCTGTCCACAACCTGAACCTCCCCTGAACCACCCACCCATGCTACTGACTCACCTGGGCTGGCCAGGCCTGGGCTCTGCAGCAGCAGCAGCAGCGCACGGAACCACCTATCTTTGCATCAGTGACTCCAAATCACCCAGCAGTGGCGTGCCATTTCCAAAGGTGCCACTTCCTTTACAAGGGCAGAAGGGGACTTCCACTCTCACTCAGTGGATGGGACTGGCCCATGAGTTATCCATGATGTTTCAAATGAAGGGCCAACTCTTTCACTTTGTCTGAAGAGATTTAGATGTGAACAGGTTAGTCATGGCAGCTAAATAGTCTCATTGATTTCAGTGGTGCTTAGACTTGACTAACTGGATATAAGTGGATGTGTCCAAAATGATCACAGGCAAAATGGATGGGCAGAGAAAGAGCACTTTCTGGAATATTACTACACACACACACACACACACACACACACACACACACACACACACACTTTTTTAAAAGAGTTGTGCCAAATCGGACTCCTGCCTTGTCTTCTCTGCTCCTTTCTTTTCTCTCTGCTCTCCTCCTTATGGCATGTGTCCTCAGGCTGTCACCACTTTCCCCTTTGCTTCTTCTACCCTTTTATCTTCCAGTCACCTGCCTCAGCTCTCCACACTCTCCTCTTCCCCTTCTTCGCTTTGGGTTTTGCTTTTCCCTTTCCTCTCTTCTCTCAGCTTCATCTCCTCCCTCTGCTCCATCTCTTCTCATGTCTACTCAGAAGTAAGTCCCACCATGTCCAATGGGGCTTACTCCTGGGAAAACATGTATAGGATTGCAGCCTCAGTCTCTTTTTCCAGCAACTCAGCCCTTCCTCTTTCACCAGCACACCCTCTCCCGTGTCATCCAATTGGCTGATGCTGGGCAACAATGCCACTGGAACACACCATACTACCGTCCCTAGTACTGACGGATCAGCTTGACCAGGTGAGCCCTTCACAAATGCCAGATCTGGCAGACCCCTGACAGCACCTTCTGTTTGGACTTTTTGAGACATACTCCAATAGATTTGGTTTGTTACTACAGGAGGTTTGTGTGGTTGGAAACTCGATTCTAAGAGCTGTTGTTTTTAAAGCAGACTGCTGCCTCCTTGGTTTACGATTTACACTTGTGGCAACACCTAGAATGCATCTACAGCTCATGGCAGTGTGACTGTTTTCTTCTTGGTGCCCTCATGGGTGGTGGATTGTTGTCTCTCACAGGCACCATAGCTGTACATAATCGTTCCAATCCCGGTTCTAGATTTTCTGAGCTAGCCTTCCTCCATACACCAATCTGCTGCCATCACCCTACAGCCTGTGGTACAGGTTCAGCTGATATGTCCTTGTCAGTTCCCATCCCAACTTGGAAGTGCTTCTTGCATGAAGTAAAAAAGGGTCATGATCCATGAAGAAATATTCACATATGTCATTAGAGACTTGGAGATGGGGTGCCTGAGTTCATATTTGCTAGGGGCTCAGTATTCAACCCAAATCTATTGAGGAGCATGTTATAGAAAACCCTGGATTCCCTGAACAATTTATGTGGCCCTTTTTACTCCTGCTCTGCAAATGTGTGTTTTAGAAGGTTCGTGATATCAATTCAGCAGATGGGCCTTCAAAGAGGAACACTGAATTAGCTGGAGGGCATTACATTATCATGCCACATTGCAGGACTTAAAATGCAATGCACCAATTGTACACAGGTGCATTTCTATTTAAACTTAGACTTGTAGTGTACACATCCTTCCTCCTGTCTACAAAATTCAAAGTAATTAATTGAAGTGACGCTCATGTATATGCTCAGGATAATTAACTGAAATAAGGCACGTTCTTTACTAATCTCACCACTGCAGGTAAAGCTGAAATGAAGATGACTATCAAATTGAATTATTTCTTCATTAGCAAAGCACTGGGACAATCTCCATGGTTGTGTAATGAATTTTAATTGTATGTGAGTGTTCCATATCACAGATATAATGTATTTCACCAGGGAAGACATTATTAATATAGGGAAAACTATAGACAAACTAACAGTAGCGTTTGAATAACATTTATAGAATGTTCTGCAAGACCTTCATAAAGCAATCTTTTTTACTACTTTACAGGTGTCACTGAAAAGCAAGCCTATGGTAATTATAATCCTCCAATCCCAGAAGTGATTTCTTCCACCTTATTCTATAGTGAATTCAGTAGAGAGGCTGGGGTTTGCTCATACCTGATGTTTGTGGTGGAGAGGATCATTATCTTCTTATGTTTATGCATCTCACAATGTTGCTCAAATTCCTTATACCCCTAATGGGTGGCATTACCTACCAATTTGTTTCCAGGTTCAGTTCAAGGCTCTGGTTATAACCTTCATCACCTAATCATATTGTATTGTAATGCTGGTGTACAACCACGTACATGAGCACAATGAGGGACCTACCCTCATTGCCCCTCTGCTGGAAGCTCTTGCATGCCTACTGAAAAAGCAGCCATAAAGCTGTGTGCCACCAGCAGTGTGGAACAGACCAGGGATGCAGAGGCGGATCTGGGGGGGGGCAAATCTGTAAGTTTTGCAAGAAGCCTTACCTTGCAGTGGTAAACACTCCTCTCCTGCACTGTTCTAGCCAATCCTCACAGGGAAAAGCAACATCTTGGCATTGCTTACTGGCTACAGCAGCAAGGGAGAGGAGGGATTTACATGACAGGGTAAGACTCCTTGCAACACTTACGCATTTGCCCCCCCCCAGATCCGCCTCTGCAGGGATGTGCAGTCGTAGAGGCACAGCCTCACCTATCCTACTCCAAGCCTCAGCCTCCCCTGTGTTTGTGCACATTCCATCCACTTTTTGTGGGGTTGCACAATCACAGGGGAGGTTAAGCTGCCACTAGACTAGAGCAGTGGCAGCGGGGCCTTCTGTGTGATTGTGCAACCTCTCAGAACTGGGTGGAGCACATGCACAATGTGATTCCCAATGATTGTTCATGCAGTCCACCCAGTTTCTGAATGGTTGCGTGATCACTGGGGAGACTGAACTTTCGCTGCCGCAGCTAAGGACACATTCCTAACTTGCGCAGGAACAGCAAGGCTGGCGGGCCTGCACCATATACAAGTTAGGTGGCCTCTGGAGTCACCCTGGGGCAAAAGCATGTTAATGCCCTTCTGTCGGCGCCCCTGCATCCAGCGCTATTGATGTTGGGCCAACACAAGCACATTTCGTTGGCCCAAAGCCACCTATAGGATTGCACCCTAAATCTCTATACAGGGAGAGACTAGCGCTGAGGCAGGCAAGAGCTTAGCCAGTCAGAGAGGCCAGCACACAGACGTGCGCCATCCTCCCTGACTCCGAGAGTGGTCCAAACACACTTTACAGTGGCCCTTATGCCGGCCAAACTTTGCTGGCCTCTGTGCCGGCCTAACTCCAGGTTAGGAGTGCACCCTTAGTACAGAATGTGGCCGCCTGTGTTGTTCCTGGAGCTCCGTTGCTTTGGTGACTTCACTGGCTGCCAATTCATTTCCAAGCTAAACTCAAAATCTAGTCTTGATTTTTAAAGCCCTTTTATGGCTCATGTCCAGGGTATTCTTCCATACAATCCTACCCATCCTCTCAGGTAATCAGAAGGGGCCCTTCTGTCTGTTTCGCCACCAGTAGAGGTGAGGGCTGTGGCGGCTAAAAATAGAGCCTTCTCGGTGGTGGCTCCTCATTTATGGAATTCCCTCCCCTTGGAACTAAGAAATGCTGGAGACCTTTCAGCGGGGTCTTAAGATCTTATTTCGGAAGGAATTTGAGTGAGACAGTGGGTTGGCGTTTTTTTAATTGTTTAGTAATGTTGGTGATTCTGTTTTTTAATGTTTTAATATGTTTAATTGTTGCTTATGATTTTAATATTGTTTTATTGAAGTTCAGTGCGGAAAAAGGCGGGATATAATTTTTTAAAATAAATAAAATAATTAGTTAATGAAATTAACACCGATTAATTTCCCCCCCGGGAGGGGGGAGTTACACGCCAGCAGAGTCAAGTGAGGCATTTTCAACATGGTGAGCCCAAAAGGTTCACCATCACTGTGCTAGGGTTAGGTTCCTGAAAATCCTCGCAGACAGTGAATTCGCATTGATCCTATGGGATCCACGAGGCTTGGTGCAAGGAGTACCTTATCTGCCGTCAGAAGAATCTAGCAGACACCCTCAGGAAGCCAGCAGACTGCAGCAGGAAGTGCCAAAAGATCTCTGGATGCTCCAGAGACCTTCCAGAGGCACAGGGACCCAGAGGCGGATCTAAGGGGGGGGCAAATCTGTAAGTTTTGCAAGAAGCCTTACCTTGCAGTGGAAAACACTCCTCTCTTGCACTGTTCTAGCCAATCCTCACAGGGAACAGCAACATCTTGGCGTTGCTTACTGGCTACAGCAGCAAGGGAGAGGAGGGATTTACATGACAGGGTAAGGCTTCTTGCAAAACTTACAGATTTGCCCCCCCCCTAAATCCGCCTCTGCAGGGACCTTCAGAATGGCACCTTTAACTAGCATAGACCCCTTAAACATGGCCAGTGGATGCTTCTGTCATCCATTTTAAAGGGGCCAGTGCTGGTCGTATGTGCCATTCTGAAGGTCCCTGCAGCCTTTGGAAGGTCTCTGCATAGTGGATAACGAGGACAGAAGCACAGATAACAAAGAAAGGAGCAATTCCGCCCTGCGCATAAAGCAAGGTTGCAGATAAAGAGTATATCTCCAAAGCCCTTTTCTCAATGTTATTCATTTAGTTGAAGAATGTATATCCAGTGGCGTTTCTATAGGGATGGCAAAGCTCTAAATTTTGCAAGAAGCCTTACCTTGCAGTGGAAATCACTCCTCTCCTGCACCGTTTTAGCCAATCTTGGCGTTGCTTACTGGCTACAGCAGCAAAGGAGGGCAGGGATTTACATGACAGGGTAAGGCTTCTTGCAAAACTTAGAGCTTTGCCATCCCTGTAGAAATGCCTCTGTGTATATCCAGCCTTTCCCATGCCCAAGGAAATGCCCAATTCAGTTGTAACTGAATGTTATAAGATGCAGCTTTTCGGACTATTTCAACTTTAAGTACGATTGTACTTTCTGAGACTTTTAAGATTACAACAACTGTCAGAGAGTCTGTTGGTTGCCTTTTATCGAAGCTCTATAGAGAGCATCTTATCTTATTGCCTCTGTGTGTGGTTTATGAGTTGTACAGGGGTGGAGAAAAAGGCACTCCAAAGAGTGATAAAGAGGGCACAAAAGATCATTGGATGTCCTCTTCCCTCACTGGAGGATTTGTATAATATGGGATGTAGTAGGAAGATACAAAAAATCTTGAGAGATTCTTCACATCCGGGTCACTCAATGTTTGAGATCTTACCGTCAGGAAAAAGATATAGAGTGTTGAAAGCTAGGACAAGTAGATTTAAATATAGTTTTTACCCAAGTGCGGTGATCAGGCTAAATGCAGAGTTTTGAATCTGGTGGTCTTAACAAATGTATACCTCATGGTTGTATGGTACCTATATCCATATTTTTTTAGTGTTGTTTTAATTGTTATTTGTATATGTTATTTGGTGTTGTCCAGTTGTATGATGTGAAGAGCACCTCATTTCGTTGTTCTCATACCTTGAGTACAATGACAAATAAATTTCTATCTATCTATCTTTAACATGGCAAGCTGGATTTGCATAAATTCTCCAGCCAAGATATACCAAGCTAGTTCAGGCATACCAAGAGCTTGGGTAAGTTCACTGTGGTTTTATATTTTTTTCCCCACTTTGACCAGCAGGACCTATTGCCATATCAGAAACTCCTTCAGTTTCAAGTGTGGTTTAATATGTGCTGGTGGGGAATCTAAAGCCCTCCGAGTTCTCAGGCCTCAATACATGAGTATTTGGATATTTTTCAAGATATGGGAGCCCCAATGCTAAAAAAAATGGTGATCCTTGACCTGAGTACTTAACAACCAGGTTTTTCTGTAATATTATCAGAGCTTTAAAAGGCAAGTGATATTTGATCTAGGCATTTATTGGAAATAAAATGAAAGTTTATACTATATTATACTATAGCTAATGCATTTTCTCTGTGTTTGAGAAACAGCATAAATCAAGTAAGATCTTTACAGCAGCTTCTTTGGAGCAATGTAGAAAATATCTCTTTAAACCCATCAGCTCCCCCCTCCCCGAAACTACTTGCCTGATTTGATTTCTTAAAGGAGTAAAATATCTATGTTAGTCTTAATTGATGTTACTGTAAAATACATATTTGTTTGCATTTCTAATTGGGGAAGCACAGATGGCAGAGACTGCTGTTAGAAATCACATGCTCTTCAAAATTTCTGATAATGTTACAGTGAAATGCTGGTTGTCAAATGCACAGCTTGTAAAAAGAAAAAGTTTAATTCACTGAAACCAGATTCTTGCTTGCTTCAAGAAAAGGGAATCTTTGTGTAACTTGGTCTAAGGTAACAGACAACATTTTGATGAATTTTGGGCAGTGGTGTTCCTGGGGGGGGGACACATTATGTTTTGCAGGAGCCTGAGCTCCTGTGTAATCTGGCCCCTCCCCCTTGCCTTCAGAGCAATTTGTGGCTTGGAGATCAACGCCATGAATGGCTCTGAAGGTTAGGGGAGGAGCTGCATTGCACAGGAGATCAGGCTCCTGCAAAACTTAGCACTTTGTCTCCCCCTAGGAGCGCCACTGATCTTGCGAATAATTCTCCTTAGCGTGAAGGCTGTATACACTTACCTGGAAGTAAGCCCCATTGAACTGTGTGGGCTTACTTCTGAGTAAGCATTTATAGGCTTGCACTATTATTGTCTGCATTCATGGCTGATGGACTTGCATGATGTGTAGGGGTGTTTTAAAATGGTGTTGTTGTTGCAATTTTGTGATTTGAAAGGCAGACAGTGGTGTGTTTTTATTCTTTCTTATTCCAAGTGCTCATTTTTATTAATTTTAAATGATTTAGTAGCGTGCTAGGTAGGGTTACCAGGTACAAACTGGGACAGAGTGCCTATGCCTTTAACCCTTGTCTAGAAGAGGGAATTTGGGCAGGCACAGCTTTTGAAATCCCTCCCTGCCGACCTGCACCTGCCCAAATTCCCCCTTCTATATAATGGTTAAAGGCATAGGCACTCTGTCCCAGTTTGTACCTGGTAACCCTAGTACTAGGTAAGTGATTTAGGGCCCAATCCTAAAAGCGCTCTTGGGTTGGCCCAACGGCACCAGCACTGAAGCGAGGGCGGCAACTGGCACCCTCATGTCGGTGCTGGTGTTGTTGTGCTGATGCTAGCAGCAGCAGCAGTCCAAGGACGCCGGCCCAAAGACGCGGTGCACCGTTCATGCGCCAGCCAAACTCAGCTAGCATAAGAGCAGCTTTTGGTGGGGAGAGGGCGGGCCAGGAGGCATGCTGGAGCCGGGAGGGTGCTGGAGCTGGGATGTGGCCATAAGGAGTACATAGGGAGGCTGGCACTAATGTGCCCTGGCCCTGGGGAGACTCCTGAATGCTTCTGGATACAGCACAGGCCTGCTGGCCTTGTTGTTCCAGGGCAAGTTAGGATTGCAATCACAGTGACAGTAGATGTAGCCATAGTTATTCTTTCCAATTGGAAAAATAATCTATTTTATTTTCTGAAAAATATCTTAAGCACCAAAATGCAGTGTTTTGTGTTTTTATTCAGAAAAGTGGTATTTTGTGTTTTTATGCGTTTTTAACATCAGCAACAATAACAATAACAAAAAAAACACCCCTAATGATGCATTATGGATATCTGTATCAGGAATTGTTTTCATAGCAACACTTTTCACCTGTTCTTTATTGAACATACAGTAGCTGATTTTCTTTGTTACACATTACACATTCAGTAACGTGAGCCTCTGTCTACTGTTTGAAGTGGTACAGTCCAGGTACAGGTAGTACAAACTGTCTCACTGAGAACCAGCACCAGTTCACAGTGCAACCATTCTGGTTCTGGAAGGGCACCTGTTGGATGTTATCCCTGGTAGCACTGGCATCAGGGGTTCACAGAAAAGGCCACAAAAGGATTATAGACAATATTCAGAGGAAACTCTGAGACTGCCTGATACTAGGTCAGAGCACTGGTCCATCTAGCTGAGTATCATTGATGCTGTCAATGGCTCAGATGACAAATTTGGCAGGTCAATTATTATTTTTCTGAGGTTATTTAAATAATACAGTGACTTGCTTCTGAGTCTAGTAGACTGTGATGTTTGGAGCACTCTCATCCACAGATGTGGATCTTGGAGCGTGTCTAACACGTATGGGTAACTGGTCCTTTGTCCCTGTGTCTCTCCCAAATAAGCGGGATCAAATCAAAGATTTGATTAAGAAACCCATGCTGTTTGTGAAGTGTCCCTAAGGAGTCAAATTGACTAGATAAAAACCTACTTGTCTGATCAATGACTGTTTTGTGATTCCATTAAGTGATATGGGGATAATAGAAACTCTTGTCATTAGGAATCATTGTAAGAATTAAAAGACCTTTCTTTTGCAATGAGGTACGGGGAATGTATCCAACATTCCAGCGCTGATGCCAACAGGGCATATGCTGCATCCTGGAGGGGATCCTGGATAGAACACAAAATAAAGGCTTAAAATTCCCTACAGACATTAACATTGAAAAAGGTCTGCTCCTAACCTCCCCAAACTAGAGAGAGGGCAGTACATGCACTGCCATCATTTTGGTAGCAGATGCTGGCAGCAGAGAACAGTATGCAGATGTGAACCGTCAGCCAGCCCAAACTCAGGATTAGACAAAAGAGAAGCAGACAAAACAAGCCCTGAGGCATGCATTTTATTGTAAGGCTGGTTAAGAATTTATTTACTTATTTATTTATTCAAAAGACTAGCTTGACGCCTGTACTTCGCTATGGTATTTACTTTAAATCCAAGATTTTGATTTGTATTATCCAGTTTATTTGCTTGGTTTTTGCAATCAGTGGGATAATCTTTATATTGAGACTCCATCTAAGGGGAGAGCCATAGCAACCCCCAGGTAAATTTAATCCCCTTCCCTACCCTGCACAGCACAGTTGTGAAGATCATCGTGACCCACCAGGCATGAACCACTGATCGACTAAGAATTTTTATTCTTTTCCCATTGGTGCCACCAGGACAGTTCCCAACAACAACTGTGACTGTGGGATTTCTATCCCACTCCAACCCATGGACTCAGAGTAGCTTGCAGTACGCTTTCTACATGTTAATAGACCTATCCTCCAAAAGCTCACAATCTTAAAAGAAAAGAAATGGTTCCTTTCTTTAAAACTGCGACCTGATGTCAGGTGAGTCACAGAAAGCTGAGAGCTTTGGAAACTGCAGACCTTACTCTCGTTATATTCCTTTTGTGAGTGTTAACAACTTGAATTTTCAAGGGAGGGTTTTTTAATTTTGTTTTTAGTTCACTGCTTTTACATAATATTTTGTCCTAATTTTGCTTTCTGTCAGGGATGTTTCATGGGTGTGCAATTGCTGCAGTCTAAGAATGCCAATTTGCATTTCAGGAGTGTCATTTGATTATGTTACAATGACAGCACTTCTGACTTGATGATGTCACTTCCTGTCATAACATAACTTCCAGGTTAATGACATCACTTCTGGTGGGTCCCGACCAAGAAGGTTAGATGACTGGAGTCGGCATGACATCATTTTCTTGAAGCCATGGGTCAACAAATATGGCTGACTCAGATAATTCCCGCCAAGGAGGAGGATTGCCGCGAACTCACGAATATAAATCTCCCTGCACGTGTGTAAAAGTTAATCTCAACGTCTTTAATCATGCCTGCGTGTTCTGCATACGGGTATGGTAATTGCTGAACGAAAAATGGGATTTAATTTCAACGGAAAGATTCATGTATTCACATTACATCGGTTCAATAAAACTACCGTTAACTGAAACAGTGAGTGCATTATTTTTGAAGCTGTGTAATTTCTTGTTGTTCCTAGCAGTCTTATTCACCATTTTCAGACACCCACTGTTAATGGTCTAGAAGGTAAAAAAAAAATATTTCCCCCCTCCTTTTCCCCCCCTTCCCGTTTACACGTTTTTTCCCGCCTTCCATTTTCTACTGTAATATTTTCGAAATTCTGAACATTAACAGAATTTGTTTTATGGGGGGGGATGAGTGTAGAAGTTTTAAAAAATACTCTTAATAGTATAGAAGTAAAAAAGAATTACTCTCATATTGACAACTACTTGTGTTATGAAGATATTTTAATGTAATTTTTCTACATATTTATCTAATTTTTGCCCACCCTCCCCTTTTTTTCTTTCCTTCCCGTTCACACTTTATTTCTGCTTGTGTAGATTTCAAAAAATAAGTCTGTCAAAACAGTGCAATCTGAGTTTAAATAGACAGCAAGTAGCATTTCATCAGGTATGTTCAGTAATATAATTATGCGGAATTAAACCTTGTAAGTGTATATTAAATCATAATAAGGTTACCAATAATGTTTCTACACGATCACATGTTTTTATTTTTGTAAGTTTTTACTTCAGGAGTAAACTATTCAGTCCTAAACAGTACGAGCAAAGCAATCTGAAATGCTTGGAATACGGATTGTTTTGAGTTAACCAACATGGCTGCTAAGCCCGCCCCCTGGCTTCAATTCGCTCCTATTAATTCTACAGGCATGCCAACTCCTGTCATCTAACCTTCTTGGTCCCGACACATGTGCCATTCTAAAAAGTGGGTTCCTGTCTAAAAAGTTTGAATACCACTGGGTTAGGGAATTAAGAGGCCAAATTAATTAAAAATGGTATCATCATAACATTATTTTCAATAAGAAAAAAGAGCTCAAAGCTCCGTTGTAGGTGTGCTGGAGTCCCTGAGGCTCTGCCCAGGAGGAAGACAGATGGATTGCACCTCCTTCTCAGTAGCAGCACCACCAACTGTCTGTGGTGACCATTCAATAATGTGCCCCAGAATGAACTGGGCTGGATGGGAGTTGGATAGGGGTGCGGTGCTCAGTCCTAAATGTGGTGGAGTTGCTTAAAGATTCACAATTAAAAGTTACAGATTAAAATTATAATTTCAAAGTTGGTGGAAAGTATGCTCTGACATGATATCTGAAGGGTGTTCACCAGTGGTCGTTGCTTGGAATTCTCCTCCAGAGAGATGGTGCTACCTTTGAGAAGCCCGTTCTGAATCATCCCCAAGAGCCTATTGCAGTGGTTCCCAAATTGTGAGTTGTGGCGCCCCATAGAACTTTGGGGAAAGGGAGCTGGGGGAACAGTGGAATCCTCATGCAAAACCTACCACCCTGTGCAGTGCATAGGATTGTAACCCTAATGGGGAGCCATGGCCAATTGCCCAGTAGGTCAAAGGAGCCACCAGTCAAAAAAGCTTGGGAACCACTGGCCTATTGGATCAGATCAAAGGATAATTTAGACCAGCATCCTTCTTCTCATGGTGATCAGCCAAATGTTTCTGGGAAGCCCACAAATGATGTAGATTCCCAAAGAAAGAGTCACTTGAAACAAAGTCTCTTAGAAAGTGGAAATGTCTGAGTGGAAGATAATAAAAGCTTTAAAAAAATGTATTTTTAAAAGCCCTGCCCCTCGGCCCTTGTGTTCATTTCATTATGATGAAGTGCTTCTTACCAATTGTAATTGGTCTCCCTTTCTTTAATTTTGATCCTGATTTTTGCTGCCTCCTCTCAAAGAGTCAGTTGTAGCTCATTCTATTTCATCAGGTCAGAGCTATTTCAATATTGGAAACCATCAGCATGTTTCCATTTAATCTTCTACAACACACTCAGCGCCTTAGCTTTTCCAAATGTGACCTGTCTCCTATCATATTTGTAGCTCCCTTGTGATACCTTGTCAATGTTAATTCTGAACTATGGCAGTATCCAAAAGAAAGCTTAGCAGTGTGAACAGTCTATTATTGGTCTATTGCAAGTTGGACCATGTAATTAGCTTTTGCAAAAATTCGTTTGTTTCAGTTGATAATAACAAGATGGATGTGTTACAGGTTACTTGTGACTGAATCAGGTGTGCCTGACAGACATTATTGATTGGATTTGATAAGACTCCTTTAAAAAAAAAGAAGAAGGGACAGGTGAGTCTATCTATGTCTTTGCAGAAGGAATACATCAGTTTGAAAGGATATTATAATCAACCATCTACACCAGGGCCTCCAAACTACAGCCCCTGGGCCAGATCCGGAATCCGGAGAAATCCTTCCCTGTCATGAGCGGCGCAGATCATTCTGTTGTACAGCTGCTCTGTTTCCAGCTGATTGGCTGGCAGGAACACTCTGGACATTTGCGTCTATGCCCAGGCACCCCAGAAAGCCGTGCAGCAGGACATCAGGCATAGATATGAATGCCTAGAGTGTACTTGCCAGCCAATTGGCTGGAAAATGGGGCAGCTGCACAACGGAACAATCCGCGCCGCTCCAAACAGGGAAGGCTTTCCCTGCACACAGCAGTCCACAGTTTAGAAACCACTGATCTACACAAAAAGAAAATATTACAACCCTCCTCCACTGCCTCCCATCAACTCGTCCAATTTTCTTCTCCCTTCTTTTTTTTTTTTGACTCCCTAACATCTTCCTTCCCTGGGTTCCTCTAGGAAGCCCAACTAATTTGCCTGCATCCCTTCTCCCCCATTGGGGTAAAAGGGGGCCTTCTAGCAGCTTTCGTTAAGGCTCCATTGTGTATAATTGTTAATGGTAGATTCTTCTTCTATAGTTTAAGAGTAAATGAGCTAGTTCCAGTTCAAACCTCCATTTTTTGTGCTTTGAGCATTTCTAGTAAACCGTTGTGCACTTTTACCTTTGTCTCTGAACAAGAAAGCTCTACAGTCAATCTCTGTATGGGGTAGCTTCAAGGGCAATTCATCATTGAAACACAGAGAAGATTTGATCCTACATGAGAGATTTGTTGGTCAAGGGTGGCAGGGGCAATCCTTGGGAGGGGTCAGAACCTGGGGGCACACCACCAGAGGTGTACCCCCTGCAGGTGCCAACCCTGGCCCCCGCTTCCGTCATGGCTACCGGTCTGTGCCTGTGCAGGCCTGGGTTTAGCCCCACACAGCTGCTTCCCAGATCAGCACTGCGGCTGCTGGTCTGGGAAGCAGCTTTGCGGGGCTAGTCCCTCCACGCGCGGGCAGCACTTGTTAGCCACACCAAGGCCAATCAAGGAAGTGGTCACACAGCCACTTCCTGATTTCTCAGTGGTGGCGGGGGGCGGCCAGGCGGGGGGTGTGTGTGTGTGTTCGGCATCACTACTCCCCATGCCGGCACCTGGGGAATTTGCACCCCTTGTACCCCCTCAAGTCCCCCACTGAAGGTTGCTCTGATTATTTGGAACTTCTTGACCTGCCTGGTATGTAGTCGTCTCCCTTGATCCATTTCATTGCAGCATGGCCCCATCCATTTCCACATTGGAGCAAGTACTTACCCTGCCTCCCATCCCTATTTCTCCCTCCTCCTGATCTCCACTCTCTTTTCCTTATTGTAGCCTGCCTACCCTGTGGTCAAGCTAGGGAGTGTTATTTAGTCGGCAGATTTGTGCTTGTGAAGTGCTGACTGAATCCCTACCCATTGCCACTGGATGGTTACTAGTAAAGATGTAAAGGTGTACCCTTCCCCACAAGCTGTTCCTATCTGCAAACCACCCCACAGGCCCCCAGTGCACTTCGGGAGTTCATAGTAGAGCAGTGGTTCTCAAACTTTTTGCACCAGGACCCACTTTTTTAGAATGGCGTTCATGTCAGGGCCCACAGGAAGCGGTCATGGCTGGAAAAAGACATAATCAAGCAGGAAGTGCCATCATTGTGATGATGATTCACCTGGAATTCTTGGACTGCACTAATTGCACAGCCATAAAACAACCCTAACAGGAAGCAAGATTAGGACAAAATATTGCATAAAAGCACTGAAATAAAAACAAAACTTAAAAAACCCTCACTTGAAAATTCAAACTGTTAACATTTACAAAAGGAATATAACAAGAGTAAGGTCTGAAGCTTCCAAAATGGCTGCTCTCAGCTTTCCGTGACCCTCCGTGACCATCAAATGGGTCCTGAACAACAGTCTGAGAAACACTGTAGTAGAGACTTGATCTAGAAGTTTCCTCATTCATAGCTCAGCCTTGTGGCCACTGAGCAAAATCAGATTTCACTTATGTAGCACATGCAGGGTATACGTGCAATCACCAGCTTTACTCAGAGAGATTCTCAGAAATCGCTGGGTAATCTTAAAAGCTTCCTTTACTTCTCCCTGGCTCAAAGCTGGGCTTGAAAGGACTTGCCTTGGCCAATGGGCTTTTTCTTCTTCTACTACTACTACTTAAAGGTCCAGTATAGTTTAAGCAGAAACTATTCCTGATGCTTGAAATTCCACCATTTGGATCCAGGTTGAACGCAACTGGACTAAAATGTTCTGGAAAGTGACATTGGTCTGTGTTGAAGTGATTTTCAAAGGGCGGATTAAGAAAAAAGACAGAGTTGAAGGGAAGTCTATATATTCATTTTTTCTGCTATCCAGATTATTAGATCAGAGCCAAGGAAATAATACTTTATTCAGTGATTGAAGTTCCTATTTTAAATTACATACTTTATGTCATACTTTTAATGCAATACTTTAAGGGTGAAGCTCAGCCTCCCAATATTACAAATCAGTCATTTTGGAGGTGTGCACACACTGACATGGCTGAATGAAGAAGAGTATCACCTTTCTTTGACTCTGTTGTATCCTTTTCTTTCTCTTTTTCTCCCTCTGCAGGTGTCTCCCTTTACACTCGAGAAATACCTGAGGGCCCAATCCTGAGGACCCTATCGCCAGCAGTACGCGCTTACCACCAGTAAAAGTGTTGCAAATGTGCCGTAAAGGACATTTAGGGCATGTTACCCCTCGTGCTGGGGCCTCAAGGTGAGTGGGTGGTCAGCCGGTGCTCTAGCAGTGCCAGCCGCCAGTAAGCCTGTTTGGGGTGGGGAGGGGAGAGGAACTGGGCGAGGGGAGGGGAGGAGCCAGCTGCAAGGGGGTGGGACCTGGCGGAGGCTTCCACAACCAGATCTTTTCCCCAGCAGTGGCTCGGGCAGCCCAACACGAGGTTGCTCAATTCGCCGCTGGCAAAATAGTTGGCGGACAGCCAAGGAGCCCACTTGCGGGCGACGGGGCTTTCCCCAGGGGAAGGGGACGAATGTCGAGGAGACTCCAGTGGCTGCTTTGCTACTGCTGCACCCGTAGCAGCATTGCCAGGCAATTCTGGATGGGGCTGCCAGACATAGAAATCATCGGGCTGCTTTCATTTCAAGTTGGTTTATTTACACATTTATATCCTGCCTTGCTTAAATTTTAAAAAAAATCAAGGCAGCTAACAATTTTAAATCATTCATAAAACCAAAATAAAAATACAGCACAGCAAGAAGTATCACATTGTAATAATCTTATTTATATAGATGTGGGTAATAAAGTTCCACTTGGGTAAAGTTTTAAAATGGGGTTTCTTTAATTATATGGAAACAGAATACTGTATGTATATTATTATATAAGTGTAATCCCACATTTCATCTGTTTGCTATAACTATAAGTTCCCATGTGTTAATAATAATAATATTATTATTGTTGTTGTTATAATAATATAACAATATTATATTGTTATAATAACAAATAAACCAATGAGAACAATCCTTTTCATCCAGGATCTTGATACCAGTACGTCATCATGAGATAGCTTGACAATGGATTATTGTCTATCATGTTGCTTTTGGCTCCCTTTACGGCTAATGGATTATTTCACCAAGACTATATACTTATGTGGGAGCAGGACAGGCAAAGAGGGAGAAACTCTAGGTATTGTTTTGCATTTACATCCTCATAGAGGAAAGTAAACGGAATGAGCAAAAACTGTATCTTAAAATAAGAGAACTGGTTTGGATGAGAAGGGAATAATAAAGAAAATTTCCTGAGTTAAATCAATGTTTTATGTTTATTGGTGTAACTTGAGTTTCTATGCCTCAGATGATTTTTGTGTGCGTTTACCATTCAGGGCGCAATCCAAGGGTGCCCTTGGGCCAACACATGTGTGCTGCGTCAGCCCAACACTGTCGTGAAAGTGCCATAAGGCACTTTTGCACCAGCTCAAGGCGCGCTGTGTCAACACAGGCAGATGTGTTGACGCAGTTGTGCTGGAGTGGGTGGCTAGAGGGAAGCAGGAGGGGGCAGAACGGGGGGGGGGGGCGGCGGGGATTCCTGAGGGTGGGGCCACATAGACCAGGGAGTGTGTTGAGTCTGGATGTGGTTGTCAGGCTGCATCCAAACCCCTGTCCTCGGGCTGGGCTGTTGTGGCATGCTTGGACTTGCGCCTGCTAAACAGCAGGTGCTGATCCGAGCAGCCCATTGGGGTGGCTGGGACTTACCCCTGGGTAAGGGGACAAATATCCCTTTACCCTGCGATAAGCTCCAGAGGCACAAGCCTGCACTGGATACTGCACAGGGCAGTTGGCCGCCTGTTCTAGCACAGGTTAGGATTGTGCTGCCCGTTTATAAATATGACATAAATATGTAATAATAAATATGTCAGTGTGTGCGTATGTGTGTGTAAAATTGATAGTGCAATCCTAAGCTGCACTGGGGAGACTGGTATAGCAGGTGCAGAGCCAAGAAAGTCATGCAGCCTGAATCTGCCTGGGAACAGAGGCTTGGATTCCAAGTTCAGCTGGTACAGGCCTGGCGCCATTGGATTGACGCTGCCCCTAGTGTCAGCCCAATTGCACTAGCGCTGATGCAGAGGTGCTGGTCGGCACCCTCGTGTCAGCGCTAGTGACTTTAGGCCAACGCAAGCATGTTGTGTTGGCCCAAGGCGTGTCATGGGATTGCGCCCTAAGTAGTGCAATTCAGAAAAGATCTGCAATGTACAAGTGCTATTAAAATCAATCACATACTTAACTGTGTTGGGACTCGCGGCACAGAAAAAAAGGCCAATAAACAAGCAGTTTGATCTGCACCTGAGCAGTCAGTTGTTCAAATTAAAGAACTAGGTTGGAATCAACAGCTTAATAGGGCTTGATGGGGCAACCTGTGTCATATCACCAGATCCGTACAGGGCACTCTTCTCTGATCATCTGCAGAAGATGGCACTGCAGAGATAGGGCTGGCAGTTCCCTTGGAAACTGCCATGGTGGTGCAGGAAGAAAAGGACTTTTGTCTCCGCAGGACCACCACTATCTTATTACCTTTAGAATGAAGCATGCTAAGGTCTGTGGCCTGGTCACAATATGTCCTCTGTAAGCACTGCCTATGGGGGTTTAGATGTAAACCGCCTAGAATTAAAGTGGGAGGAGAAATCTGATGACACAAGAAAGATGGTATATAAATACTGGTTGTTGCTGTTAGTGTTGCTAACTCCTTTCATGGCTGTCTTTTTTCAGGCAAACATTTGCAATTATTCCCCTCTGTAGCAACCCTAGTTCAAATCATGAAAGTGTTGCCATGATCCAGACAGCTTTTAACTCCCATTAATTGCAAATGCTTAATTCTCCCTTTGAAATCAACAGGCAGAGCCAGCCTTAGGGCAACTTGACCAATTTGGCTACATTGGGCCCCATGCCTGGAGGGGTCCAGCACTGGGCAGTGAGCAGAGTGACAACAGCCGGCACCTGATGTGGTGGCATGGAATCTTCCTTGCCGAGGCGTCTTGAAGAGAGTGCAGCGAATGGAACATGGTGTTCCACCAAATCCCGTCCTGCAACAGAGAACTTAAAGTTAGGGAAGACAAGTGTTCCGCCAAATTCCCTGCCAGGCCTCCCCAAGGACCTCAATGCCCACATTAGGCTAACTAGTTTCCCCACAGAGCAGCCTCAGAAATAGGCAAGAGGGAGGGGGTCAGTCACCCACTGGGCCTCCTCTCTTTCAGCAGTGTTTGTTTGGGATCATTGGCTGGCCAGCCTCCTCCAGACTGCCCTCATCACTGGCTTCGCTCAAAATACCCCACCACGAAACAACAGGCAGTCAGCTTGTCCCAGCTACAACGGCCTCCTCCACTGGTGGCTCCAGGGGCGTGGCAGCCAAACAACTGTTCCCCACAGTCATTCCCCACAATGAGTTTACCTTAGCCAGTCCAACTGTCCTTCCTTCAGTCCTGCCAACAGGCAGGCAGGCAGGCAGTCCAGGCAGTCAGTCAGTCAGTCCATCCAGCACTCCATCCCAGGTACCATCCTCCAGTACCTATACAGCATCTCCCTTCTTGTACCAACCCAGGTGCCTTCCTAGGACCTTCCCAGGTCCCATCCCAGGTACCTAGGTCTCTTCTCTATCTCCTGCCTCCAGCTTTATACTGCCAGCCAATCAGTGTCTGTAGCTAGGCAGACTCTAACATCAGCCATGCCCATCTGCACCTGTGCTGGCCTCCCTTCATAGTGGAGAGCCTCAACAGCCTACAGCTGTGCTCCCAAGGCTTGCAAAACCTTCTGGGATTAACCCTATAATCCCTGGTTTATCTGGGACAAAGGGGCCATTGCTGATACCATTCCTTCACTCCTGGGGGTAAAAGGTAAAGGTAAAGGTTTCCCCACGACCGAATGGTCTAGTCGTGACCGACTGTAGGGGGCGGTGCTCATCTCCGTTTCTAAGCCTGTAGAGCCCGCGTTTTTGTCCAATCATGTGGCCAGCATGACTCTACGCTGTAGCGCACGGAACGCCGTTACCTTCCCACCAAAGTGGTCCCTATTTATCTACTTGCATTTTAGGTACTTTCGAACTGCTAGGTTGGCAGGAGCTGGGACAAGCAACGGGAGCTCACTCCGTCATGCAGTCTCGAACTCCCAACCTTGCGGTTGAAAGCCCAGCAACAGCGGATTAACTCGCTGCGCCACCACATCCCTCAATACACCATGTCCCTCCCTTTTCCAATACACATGGCCACTAGATGGCTCTCCATTCTGTCCATCTCTGGGTCCGATTGGCTTGAAATAGCCCTCCCCCAGGAAGCAATTGGTGCTGACACAATTGCCAGGTACCTTGCCACAGCTGCTCATCATGGTGAGGGAGCATGGGGGGCCACGCAAAAATGTTTTGCATTGGGCCCCACAGCTCCAAAGACTGGCCCTGTCAGTCGGACTGAAAAATCTTAACATGGGCTGACTTGTGCCCTGTGTTGGGAATTAAAAGGATTTTTAAGCGCATACGTTCTTCGAAACATGCAAAATCCACCCCTATCTGTTTCAGAGCACAATCTTGACCTGGAGTTATGGCCAACACAGTTAGGCCAGTAAAGTTTGGCCAGCACAAGGGACACTGTAAAGTATGTTTGGACCACTCTTGGAGTCAGAGAGGCCAGCACACAGACGTGAGCCATCCTCCCTCTGAGAATGGTCCAAACGCGGTTTACAGTGACCCTCGTGCCAGCCAAATTTTGCAGGCCTAAGTATGCCGGCCTAACTCCAGGTCAGGTTTGCGCTCTCAAACTGTGTCCTTCCTCTGCCACTTCAAGTTTAGATTCCATCGTGATGCCATGAAGCAATGCAGCACTAAGGATTCAAATTAAAAAAAAACACTACTTGAGCCCAGAACATCAGGATGGCAATCTGAGAACTATTCAAAAGAACGGAAAGACTCTCAGTTCAGATTATCGTGTGGGATCTCTAAACAGGTCAAGCAGGCTACCAATTCTTGCTGTATTGAAAGAAAACAGATTCTCGGAGGCATCAAGAGAACGAATGTGCCTCCACTATGGGTAAATAAAGGACGTTTGTATAATAAAATGAAGGTAATTAGAGCCAATGGTAATTAACCACATGTAGTAAATGCTTCTTAAAAATCCACAAATTGGATGGAGATTCCAAGTTGACTATTTTGTTGCTTGAATAGCATAACCTATGTATGTCTGGCACATTCCCCCCACCCCTGCGCTTTTCTCTTACATCTCTGTATTTGGCAAATTCAAGCAATGTAGTGCCGTTAACCTGTAGGAGTGAGAACAATCAAAAGTTCTGTGGCACCTTAGAGATAGAAGACCAGCCAATTTACTGAAGTATGAACTTTTGAATACTACTGTCAAACTCAGAAAGTGCATAGGAGATCTTCCTCTTGCACTCCCTGTCACTTTGGCTTCAATATTACCATTTTTTCCTCTATACCCCTTTCATCTGTGTGTGTGTCCATGCACGTGTCCGCGCATGTGACACGAACCACACATGCACATGCTTATATTGCAATAATTTGTCAGTTTTTCAGGTAACACTGCCGTGAACTCACAGGGCCACAGTGGGATATCCCCAGCGCCTCTTCTTACTGGCTCTCCTTGGTGCCACCATTTTAAACAATGCAAGATCACATGCAATTGCATAATCAAATCAACCAAAATTGCATGTAATCTCGCACAATTCAAGATGGCAACATGTGGAAGAGCCAGGCAGTGGCACCGCTGCGACATGGCACAGTGACAGGGTGCCATGATATGATGCAGGAAGTAGAAAGCTGCATTTTGTATGCATGCTAGTGATGGAGTCCCCCTTGCATAGTTTAAGAGTGAGCATATAGGTATAGTGAACTTCACGTTAAACCCCTTGTCTTAATTCTTGAGCATTTTCAGTAAATTTTGGTGCACCTTTCCTCAGTCATCATTCCACCATCAAATTACATAGATGTACCATTAGCCAGTAATAGATCGGGATCCTCACAGTGGTGGGATTCAGGGGGTTTGCCCAGGTTCTATAGAACGGGTTGTTAAATGGACAGGCCCCACCCACTCGCTTACCTCGGCTGGCTTTGGTTTTTTATTTGGTTTCGGCTATGACGTCATAGAACCGGTTGTTAATTCATTTGAATCCCACCACTGGATCCACACATGATCGTTTCCCCCTGTGCGCACATATTACTTGTGTTTTTAAAAACACTGCTGGTAATACTTTAGTTAAGGTCACTGTGTTCATAGGCATGTGTTCATAGAAAGGGAATATTTCATGTATAGCAACTCAATGCTTGGATGGGGGTGGGGGAGAGGGGGGTGTTACGTTCTGGGAAGAAGAAGGATAGCCTGAGATCATGTAAATCTGCATATTTAAGAGAGCTTTACCAGAAAAGCAAGATGGGAGGTCCTCACATGAGTCTGGTGAGCTTATTACCTATATTGCCCCCTTCAGGTATAGGATGCTTGTACACCATTTTCCACTTTCAGCAAGATAGCTGCATCATGCGTCCTCAGGGCATACCCTGGCAACATTGAGAAGGCAAAGTGAACATTTCTAATGTTCAAAGCAAGTCCAATGTGCAAACGTCAACTAATGCAACAATGATGTTCATGCAATTTTTTTTTTTTAGGAAAGTCTCCTTTTTCTTGTTAGCTTTAAAGAGTCAAGATGTGTCTTGTGCCATTAAATGCAGTTAGAGTAAAGCTTTTCCCCTGCAGCACTACTGCAACAAATATTCTGGACAAACTTTCTAGATATTAGATTTTATTCTTCCTCTGACACCATAGATAATGAAGTTTTATCAACTCCCTTTTATTACTGCTATCTAAAACTGTATCATGTAATAGGATTGTAAACATTTAATGAAACTTAGTGCTGTACTGAATTTTAAAAATGAAATTTTAGGATAGACAGGTAGATTACCAGTTTTTAAAAAAGAGTGAAATTGTACTCTTTTACTACTAATCCAGCCTCTCCCACCCCAATGTATACCAACATACAGTGGCATCTCTACAGGGAGGGCAGAGCTCTAAGTTTTGCAAGAAGCCTTACCTTGCAGTGGAAATCACTCCTTTCCTGCACCATTTAGCCAATCCTCACATAACAGGGAAAAGCAACATCTTGGCATTGCTTGCTGGCTACAGCAGCAAGGGAGAGGAGGGATTTACATGACAGGGTAAGGCTTCTTGCAACACTTAGAGCTTTGCCCTCCCTGTAGAGAAGCCACTGCCAACATATATGTAAGTGATAGGGATGTTCTGTGATTCATTCCATGGCATCCCTGTTTCTTTAATGGTTAGTGTTCGGGGTCTCCCCGGACCCTGGCCTTACCTGGATCTTAGGGTCGCCTCCATGGACGAGGAACAGCAGCAGCCTCCAGCCTCCCACCAGGACCCAAGCAAGGCCCTCCGGGAAAGCAGGGGGAGATCAGCCAGGGCGAGCCAGGCCAAAACCCTGGGGACAAAGAGTAGGACCAGGAGTGATCCTACAACCCAACCCAACACCCCAACCCAACACCCCCCCTCCAAGCTAGGCCTGTCTCAGGATGAGAGGAAGGGGTGGAGTCCCAGGGGTAGGACCTAGCCATAAAAAGCAGTGATGAAGGCAGTTGTGGATGGGAAGGTAGAGCAGGAGGTTGTGGAGCAAGAGCCTCCTACTCGCAGGGTAAGGACCAAGAGTGAAGCAACCCCGTTTCCCTGCGACTGGGCTGAGGCTGACTCAGCCTGCTTGAACCGGCTCAACCTTTCTGGGGCTCCCCACTTCCTCCCGCCAACAGGTGAGGTATGAACCCCTTTGGACCCCTCAAGCCTGCCACCCCAGCACCAGGCTCACCCCAGGGACTTGACAGGTAATTTAGTAGTCAGACAGGTGCTGCTTGCATGTGCCACAGAACTTAGGCTATGAATGCTGGGAAAACTGGGTAATCAGCCAGATATGCCCAGCACTGGAGCTGCTTTTTCAATCTGCCCTGTAATGTGAACACAACTGACAAGTTGGGAAGGCAGGCTCTGATCAGCAGCAGGTTAGCACTTACATGTGCTTTTTGCACACATGTCTCCCCTCATCCTTTTGCAGTGAAAACCCAATGGGCATTTCTTTTCTCTAGCAGCAGCTTGACTTGTGAGCCAGACAACTATAGGAAGGAAATTTTGTGCACTATTTAGCACTCAGAGCCTGTTCAGGAAGAAAAATGGACATACTGTACTACTGAGGCCAGGCTGATTCCCACCTAAAAAAAAAAAAGTAATGTAATGGGGAGCCATACCCCAAAGGGAGTCATGGGTCAAAAACATTTGGTCTACCTAAAGAGAAAACATGCAATTAATAATTTGTATAATAACATTATAAAAATAAAGATTGCATAATAAGTACAGAGGTGGTTGTTGCTGTTTTAAATAAAGGATCAAACAGCAAGATCTGCAGGTTGGAAAACAAGGGGGGGAAGAGTAGGAGTACAGTTACATAACTGCAACAGATTAGAAAATCACACATTTGAAGTTCAGAATTGTGTTAAGGGAACAGCTTCAGTATAAGATATAAAAAAGCACCATACTGCCATTGCATTGATTTAGTTCTAGGATACAAAAAAGTATCATACTGCCATTGCATCAGATTTGGTTCCTAGCCTACGTGACTTGTAAATTTGCACACAAGCTTGGCCACAGCTTGGCTACTGCCTGAGGAAGCACCAAATTTGGCTGCACTTCTGCAGTCATGCTGCCGCCGCCACCTTGCAGTTGTCCAAATGGGGAAACAAAAACTGCCTGTTCTGTGCCATCAGCCCCTTGTCCACCCAGCTGCTTAGGAAAGAGTGTGGGTGTCCAAGGAGGGTGAGGCAATCTGGAGCCCACCACCTCTTTCCTCGGTGCCATCATTATATTTTTTTCCAAAAAAGATAATGTTTCAAATAAACTGGATAAACACAGCATGCTGGGAGCCAAAGCCCAAAGAAAGGGGTTGGTGTGGACAGACTCCATGCTGTGCCTTTCCTTGCTCAGCCAGCCTCTTTCCTAGGCAAGGAGGCAGTAGCAGTAGCACCTTCCCCCTTTTTTCCAGTACTGAAGGAAGAAATGGGCTGCCTCTGCCCTGATCCTCTTCCTGCTCACTTTCAGGGCGCAACCTGGAGTTAGACCGGCACAAATTAGGCTAGCAAAGTTTGGCCGGCACAAGAGACATTGTAAAGTGTGTTTGGACCACTCTTGGAGTCAAAGAGGCCTCACACAGACATGCACCATCCTCCCTGACTCTGAGAGTGGTCCAAATGCAATTTACGGTGGCCCTTGTGCCCGCCAAACTTTGCTGGCCTCACTGTGCCCGCCTAGCTCCAGGTTAGGATTGCACCCTCAGTGACTAGAGTGGTTCAGTGAGTAGCAGACCGAAAGGGGTGAGATGAATGGAGGTGGTAGGGACATCTGATGCTCAGTGTGATGAGACAAGCGTTTCCAACTTGAGACAAGCGTTTCAGTCAGCATCATGGGCAGGCTGGCCATGAAGATAATCAGACCTTCTCCATGTGTTGATTTTGAGTGGCTGTTGGGTGGCTATTTCCACAGTCTAGCAGTATATATCTTGGCAGCCTAGAAAGCTGTGGTAGCAGTGATCTACGCAGGTAGTTTTGGAATCAAGTGTTGTAGTTTGACCAACTTTTGAATTGTGGTTGACTCATCATACTGGTGAATCAAAGTACGAGTCCACCCACTCCCACATATTCAGCAGCCAGCAAAAACTGGTGTGGCTTTTCCGTACAACACCAAATAGACGACGTGGTTGGGGGTCCCAATTTTGTTCAAATCCTCTTTTTAAAACACAGTCCTTGCAGTTATACATAAGTTTTCCAGGGACCAACTTTATGCTAAATTCCCTGATGCGGGGGATGCCACATCCTCCAAATAAGTAGCTATGCAACTGAAATGTCCCTCTTCACCCCTGCGCAGTCTTTCTAGTGGCTGTTGCTGTTGGTTTGCCTTTTTTTTTTTTTTTAGATTGTGAGCCCTTTGGGACAGGGAGCCATTTAATTTTATTATTATTACTATTTGCCTGTAAACCGCTTTGTGAACTTCATGTTGAAAAGCGGTATATAAGTACCTGTTGATTGATTGATTGATTGATTGATTGATTGATTGATTGATTGATTGATTGATTGATTGATTGATTGATTGATTGATTGAAAGAGATTTGGGGAGGAAGGGCAAGAAGAAGAATCAGTGGCTGCCTCATTTCCCTAAACCTACTGGACAGAAGTACAGGTTACAATGAGACAAACAAAATAAACGACACAGTGAACAATCAATCAATCAATCAATCAATCAATCAATCAATCAATCAATCAATAAGTTTATTACGGTCATTATTATACACTGGATAGCTTATGAGGAGGCCAGTCTTCTGCAATCAAGCTAACAGAAAAAGCAAAGTATGTAATGATTGGAACTTATTCGTATTCTGTCAATAGTCTCCTGATTGTGTAAGATAAGATGTGGAAATCCCAGGCCAGCCTTATAGAGTGAATTTTCTTTTTAACATAAAAATAAGTTTTTGTTTTTATTTTTAACATAAAAGCAATTTATAGCAGAAACACTCTACCATATAATAACATATTTTTTATATGTTTGCAATCATAGCTAAGCTTTTCAGTGCCAAAATGAATACAGTACATAGCCATCGGCACAGAATGTCATGTGACCTGAAGCTATTTCAGCAATATATATGGTAGAAGAAATGAGAAAAAAAACAAGATTTGTTTAATGTCCCCCCACCTTTTCAATAGGCATCGGTCGCCCCAGGCTGGCCCGCGGCACGGGAACACTCACCTGGGTGGGTGGCATAGAGGCGACTGGCAGGGGCTCAACGGGTGGCACAGGATATGTGACATTGCCAGAGAGCCCCAGGCCCAACAATGGCGGCAAGCACATTGCCACATGGCTGGCAATCGCCACACGGCCACCCGCCACAACAAGACCAGCGATTGCCCCCTGGCAGTTGCAGGACCAGTCCCCACAGCCTCTGAGGAAGGGAGTCCTGGCAGGATCAGGGCCCCAGGAGGGCAAGCACAACTGACTCAGGAAGAAGTCTTGCAGGGCTTCAGAGGCCAACGAGCGGGGCCAAGCGAGGATGCCTGGGCCTTCAAAAGGAGCCAGGGAGAGCTGGAGGGAGGAGGCTCTCTCCTTGGCTGGGGAAGTGAGGGAAGGCTAGCTCAGGGAGACTTGCAACCACCTTACCGTTGCAGGTTTGTTGGCCCACACCTGGAGGGAACCTGTGGAGTTCCAGGAAATCGAGAGCAGACCCACAGCAGCTGTGTAAGAACTTTGTATTGGCCTCCAGCTGCCAGAGGGAGGGAATGAACAGTGTCTGGCCCAGACAAGCAGCCCAAGGGGCCAGACTTTGAGGGCCTGTCACCTGTCACTGTAGGCCGGATAAAGGCCCTGTGCTGTAACAGGGCCTGATGAGCATGGAGACTTCGACCAGAATAAATTGGCCATATAAAAAATCATCAGCAATAGAGAGTCTTTCTGCACTGTGGTGAATTATGCTGAACCCCTTTACCCCACTGTCTTGGGTGACCCTGCTGGCCCCATCGATGTCACCGCATCCCAGTATCCATGGATAACTGAAACGATAGATACCAAATCAGTGGATATTGGGGCATGCCTGTACATGGAGAACCAATATGCTTAAGAGTTTGATTGAATACAATAAGTATGTGGGGTGGATGTATACCTCATTCAGACACTAGAAGTGCTAAATGTAATGCAGTGTAATGGAAAAGTTCCATTTCCTTCAGCACCGGTAGTAGCCCAATGCAGTATATTCATCTAATCCAGCTCCCATGCTGGCAGAAGTGTGAGCTATATTTAGCCTTGAAAGGCTTGGGAACTGCACTGTTTGACCATGCAAAGGTAAGAAATGTGATTTTGACACTTTTCTCTTTTGTCAGGGGCATTTACATGGTGACCCTGATATCTGAATGGTCTAGTACAGGGGGCTCCAAACTCTGGCCTGCAGGCTGGATCCAGTGCCCCCCTTTTCCTTCCCCCAGGTGACCCACGCTTACCATCCCACTGGGTAATGAAATGACTGTCGCGCTTACAGTTGTTATTATTATTTATTAGATTTCTATCCCGCCTTTTTGCCCGAAGGCACCCAAGTGTTGCCGTGGCCAGCTGCTTCCTGGTTGTGTCGCCCCAGCAGGCTGAGCACCTGCCACAAGCGCAAGTCACGCTGGGGAGCTTTTTCACAGATGCGGCTGTCTCCAGTTTGGAGACTGCTGGTCTATTAACTTAGCTCCTTTTAGTTCCCCCGAACATATTTATATTCATTATACACATGTGACTAATACCATTTTGTTGTTGGGATGTAGTGTCAGTTCTGGGCGTTCAGTATCGGTTCAAGGTCACTCCCTGACACACACCTGTTCTAGGTCCTGTAAATCCTATCAGCAGCTCTGGTTCCTAGCAGTCCTGGGAATGGGCAGCCCAATCCTAAGCTGCCTGACTGCCCTAGCAGCCAGGCAGCCACCGTGGGAGGTTCTGTGGGGGGAGAAGACGCTTGTGGTAAGGGCACACGGCTAGTGAGCAGTCTACTCACCTCTGCACAGGCTATTTAGCCAGTGCAGAGGCGAGGCTCTCCCATGTAAGGCTGTGGACAGTGGCGTTTCTACAGGGATGGCAAAGCTCTAAGTTTTGCAGGAAGCCTCACCTTGCAGTGGAAAGCACTCCTCTCCTGCACCGTTCTAGCCAATCCTCACAGGGAACAGCAACATCTTGGCATTGCTTACTGGCTACAGCAGCAAGGGAGAGGAGGGATTTACGTGACAGGGTAAGGCTCCTTGCAAAACTTAGAGCTTTGCCCTCCCTGTAGAAACGCCTCTGGCTGTGGAGCCCTATGTGGAGGAAGGAATCGGCGACAAGTGTCACTGCCGGGCCCATCCCTGCTCCCCCTGCTCCAAAACGTCCTCCTGCTCTGCCCAAAAAAGCCTACAACGCCAACAACCGGTGGACTCGGTTCACCGGTTAAACACAGTACTTTAACCAATAGATCAGCATTTCTCAAAGTTTGTCCCCTGCTGTATCACTTCACATTGTCCACATACTGGCAGTATCACTGGAAATAACTAGTGATGCCAGTTACTTCCAGACTGGGAGGCCAGATGCAATGTGACAAACACTGGTAAGAGGCTCAGGATAGTCAGGAAGGCCTTTTTGAGCACCTTGAGCTTGAGCTCCGTCCACTGTGCCGAATCTCCTGCCACTGCTTGTTGTGTTGTGTTGCTGGTCTCCCTGCCAGGCAATGGGGTTATGGGGATCCTGCACACTCCACCAGTCAACATCTCAGGTACCACTGGTTGAGAAACACCGCAGTAAATCATATTGGTGAACAACACTGTTAGTTTAGTGAAATTGTGGGCTGCTAATGCCGAAGTTGTTAGAACCATGCTCCCCTACCCCCTACCCCCCCCCAAAAAACCCTAAATGGGATCTAAAGGAACAGAAAATGAGTAAAGAGAAATCAAAATGAGTGGAGTTAGAATCTGGCAGATGTGCACTTTTGCAACGTATGTCAGAAACAACAACAAAACCTCTTGATGTTGACTTCAGATAATAGTGTCGCCTTAAAAGAGGGGCATCTATAATGTATTCATTAAGTGAAAGGATGTTAACTCTGTTTAGGCATAAGTAAAAGGTACTTAATAAAAACAAGGAAGGAAGAGATTATTCAAGTCATAGCTATGAAAGGTATCAGACCACATCCTTTTAAATCTGCATGTTAATTTTCATTGTGAACCACTGGGTCCATTTACTGTGGTGCTGCAGATGGAGGAGTGGTTCGTATCTTTCGTTATGACTCTGCATCAGAGAGTGAAACTTGTTCTTAATACTTTTGAAAAAGTTTTTTTTAATCACCAAGCATTGACAATTCGTTATAAAATTATTTTTTCCTGGAGTAAAAGGAAGATTGGTCCAAATTCCCATGGACTCTATACTAGTGTTTCAGAGCGCAGTCCTAACCTGGAAATAGGCCGGCACAGTTAGCGAAGTTTGGCCGGCACAAGGAGTCAGAGAGACCAACACACAGGTGTGCGCCATCCTCCCTGACTTCTAGACTGGTCCAAAAGTGCTTTGCAGTGGCCCCTGTGCCAGCCGAACTTTGCTGGCCTAACTGTGCTGGCCTAACTCCAGGTTAGGATTGCACAGTGTGTAGAAAACCTGAGTTCAGTGCATGAGCTATCTTGTCACTATGCATAGTTAATGGAAGAGTAATAATTTTAAGGTCCCAAGAACCTGCTTTGTTTGGAGAAGCACCAGGCCTGGATATGCAACAACACCAAATCCAATTCACTTTCATTTTTTCCCTCTGGAAACCTATGCATGGTGAAAATCCATGGCGGCACAATCCTATGCTCCATTTGCACTGTCCGAGCATGTGCTCCGCCAGCACAGGCTGTTACAAATGTGACTTAAAGCACACAGCATAGGAATTAGTAGCTATACTAACCTATAAGAGACCTCCAGGCTGCAAAATTCACCCATGGGATATAGTGCAAGACGTGCTGGCCTTGCTGCATCAGTGTGGGGGAATTTGAATAGGATTGGGCCGTGATTTTCCCAGAGCTGTACTTGGCTTGCAGCGCACCTGGGGCAGGGCAACGTCACTGCACCCCCAGTGTGGCTGCCACGCCCCTGTGTCGCCCAGCTACGTGGCTGCCCCACCCCCACGCATTGCCCGGCCACACCTCCCCGTGTCCAGAATCACTCCATGTAGGAGCGAACACAGCACAAGGGAGGACAGCTGGCTGAAAAGTGCCCTGGTTTTTCCATGCCTCACCCAACCAGAGCTAGCGCCCGCCACGCTCACCTTCCCCTGTGGCACTTTCCCTATTTCTCGCATGTTTTTCAACTATTTTGGACCTTTCTGTCAACTCAGAGATTTCTGTGATGCTTCAGCATCCCAAAGAGGCTGCTGAGTCCTCCAGATGCAGGACCCATTGTTCTTTGGTTGCTGTTGGCCTGACCAGTAGACAAAGAATTGGCTTTGAGTCGGTTCACTGGACTGTGAAGCCCACCTGAATTCTAGGAGCAGGAAGGAAAAATAATTTGGGAGATATCCAGGATCCAACCGCACAGGTATAGGAGGGTTAATGCCCACAAGTTAGAAACATCTGGAGTTCCACAGGGAGCTCATTTGCTCTTCTTGCTAAGAGTGGGTGCAAGAAGCAAGAACGTTGAATGGTATAAATAGGTACGGAAGATATCCCAAAAACATGAATCCGCTTTTATTTGATGCTTGCCTTTCAACATTCTTGTCAACTTTACAGCCTCTCCTTTTTTTTTTTTTTTACCTTTGTTGGATTATCAGTACTTAGTTTTTTATCTTCAACTCTTTTCCTCCATTGCATTAACATTCATTTCATTTTTTCCACATTTTTGTACTGGCCTTCCTCCAAGGAGCTCAGAGTAGTGTACAGTTATATGGGCGATCCTGAGTGGGGGGGGCACACCTCCAGTGGCTCTAGGAAGCTTCATGGCTGAGCAGGGATTTGAACCTGGATTTTCCAGGTCTAAGTCCAACTCCAGAATCACTACACTATTCTGACTCTCCAGGAGAATAGTCTGCAGTCTTTAATAAAATTCTCATTTTACCTCATTTACTTCTCATTTACTTAAATTCTCATTTACTTAGTTATAAAAAACTAAGATCATGGCCACCACTCCCATCACTTCCTGGCAAATAGAAGGGGAAGAAATGGAAGCAGTGACAGACTTTATTTTCCTGGGCTCCAAGATCACCGCAGATGGTGACTGCAGCCATGAAAATAAAAAGACGTTTACTTCTTGGGAGGAAAGCTATGGCAAACCTAGACAACTTAATAAAAAGCCGAGACATCACCCTGCCAACAAAGGTTCGCATAGTCAAAGCTATGGTTTTCCCAGTAGCAATGTATGGCTGTGAGAGCTGGACCATAAGAAAGGCAGAGCGCCAAAGAATAGATGCTTTCGAATTATGGTGCTGGAGAAGACTCTTGAGAGTCCCCTGGACTGCAAGGAGATCCAATCCGTCAATCCTCCAGGAAGTCAAACCTGATTGCTCCCTGGAAGGACAAATCCTGAAGCTGAAGCTGAAATACTTTGGCCACCTCATGAGAAAAGAGGACACTTTAGAAAAGACCCTCATGCTGGGAAAGATGGAAGGCAAAAGGAGAAGGGGCGGCAGAGGATGAGATGTTTAGATGGTGTCACCGAAGCAATGAACATGAATTTGGGCAAACTCCGGAAGCTAGTGGAGGACAGGGAGGCCTGGCGTGCTGTGGTCCAGGGGGTCGCGAAGAGTCGGACATGACTTAGCGACTGAACAACAACATTTTACCTCCTGGGTCTCAGTTCATTTAGAGCACAATCCTAAACTGTGCTGGATTAGCAAGGCCGGTGGCCCTGTACCAAATCCAGCACAGCTTTGGTGCACTGGAGAGCCTCCCTGGGGTTCAGGGCACTTTTGTGCCTTTTCTCCAGAGGAGGCTCCAGCCTTCCCATTCGTTTCCTCAGATCTGTGCCTGCTGTATAGTAGGCGCAGAGCCGAGGAAACCACAGGGCCTGAATCAGGGCTGCGTGGCCTGGGGACAGAGGTTTGGATGTGGCCTACTCCCACGTCGGCACTAATGACACTGGGCCAACACAAGCACACTGTATCATCCAAGGTGCGTCAATGGTTTGATTTTAAGCCGTTTCCCCAATGTTGGGCTCCCTGCTAACCTGAGAGGGAGGGTTTCCTAATGCCGTCTCCTTCTTTCCATGCTTTCTAGCTTTGGATTACGACAGTGAGAACAACGTTTTCCTAGTTAAATGAATGAAGTGAGGATCTAGGCAATGTTTTCCCCCCCTCCATTTTTGTGTGGAGGACTACAGTGGCTGTGCTAACGGGGCTGTTAGTTACCTGAGCACTTGGCAATCGTGTCATTGTCAGGTTCTGCAGCCATGGAGTTGAAACAAAGTAAGACCTTCAACATAATTTGGCACATGTTTTTATGGCTAGGAATAAGCATGACTTTTTTTAAAAAAATGTAACAGCATTTATTTAGCAGCATAGTTTTATGCATGTCTAGCCATTAATTTAAATACAACTTACTTCCAGGTAGGTTATAGGTAGGGGTGGTTTTCTTTTTTGTTAAGAATGCATTAAAAAAAATACAAAACACCAGCTTTTTGGTGTAAACAATATCTGATATAAAAACACAAAACAGCATTTTGGTGTATAAAGTATTTTCCAGAAATTAAAATAGATTACTTTTTCAATTAGAAATAATACTGTGGCTGTATCTACTGACACTATATCAGCTACCTACTACACTATTAAAGCACTTAAAACAGTGGTTCCCAACAGGGTTGGGGGAACTCTGTAAGTCTTTGCGGGGGAGGGCGGTGACAGCAGGGACAGTCTCACAAGGATCGCACCGCTGCTGACACAAAGAGGTAGCAGGGGGGGAGTAGCAGGGTTAAGGTACCTGGGGGGGAGGGTAGCACAGCCATCCAGAGGGGGCAGGGGACGACAATCCCCTCTGCGGGCCATGCTGCTTCCCCAAATAGCGCTCTGTGATGATTACACTCACTTCAAGGTTTGCACAAGCCCAGCCATGGGTCAGATTGCTGCAGGTAGCTGTTTAGGGCAGCAAGTGGCCCGCAGAGGCGATTGCCGCCTCGCCCCTCAGGATGGCCATGCTGCCCCCTCTCAGGTACCTTAACAGAGCTCTTTGCGGTGGTGGCGGTGGCGGCGGCAGCAGAGAAATCCCTGTGAGGCTGTTGCTGCTGTCACTGCTTCAACCACTCCCCTTAAAGGGGTATACAGTGGTTCCGATTTCCCTGGGGGGTTATGGGCCCCAAGTTGGGAACCACTGATTTAAAAGTGAGAACTTTGAATGAGAGAATAAAAATACATAATACCACTTTCTGCCTTTTAAAATCAGAAAATTAATAAAATAACACCATTTTCAAACACCACTAGCTATAGGGTTGAAACCAGGTTGACTCAGCACCAGATCTTCATAAATTAGAACAGTATTTTATGGTCAAGCATCTATTTATTTTTTCCCTGTTACAGATAAAAGACAGTCCTACAATCAGAAATTTTTTTTAACAGTTTCATATACAAGTGGGCCTGCATTATCTGTGGGTTCGACATTTGTGGATTTGAAAGCCACGGACACTGCCCCCCTAGGGCCCACCTGGACCTCCAAATATGATGGGAGCTGTGCTCTGGTTTGGTCTGGAGTGTTTTTGGAGGCCTGCAGTGGCTCTGTGGGTTGCAGAATGGCTGTTATGGCAGGAAAAAAACACCTGGAGGGCTTCCCCGAGCCTCAGAATGCCTTTTAAGGGCATAAAAACATCACTTCCAGTTTTCCTCCAGGGCACAAACATCAGAGGTTGGGGGGATGACCAAAACCCGTATCCGCGGAGTTTTAGTATCCGTGGAGTTTCCGGGAACAGAACCTTCGCAGTTATCGATATTGTAAATGAATTTTGAGGCTAACTTTGGAGAACAAAGGAACCTCTGTGTGACAAGGAGGTATGTCTTTCAGTTCTAAAAATATCTCCACAATCTTGGGAATGGGGCAGTTTGTTCATGACAGGAAAAAACGTTGGAGTTTGGTGCAGTTTTTTTGGGTTTTAGGGAATTTAAATTTAGACCCTTGTATTCACAGATTTTGGTATGTGAGGGGGATTCCAAGATCCCACCTGCAGTAAGTGAATCATCTTGATCAGCAGATGCCAAACCCTGACTTGCGGGCTGGATCCGGTGCCAGGAAAATGCCTCCCCTGTCATGCACTGTCCTGCACTGCTCCATCTCATTTTTTTTCCAGCTGATCTTGTTGGAAACTCACTGCAGCCTGTCTCTTCCACCTCTAAATCAGGGCACAGAGCCTGCTGGGGTGATGGACAGTAGAACTGGCTGCCCAGTGCAACTTTCTAACAAGATGAGTTGGAAAGATAAGATGGAGCAGAGCGGAATGGTAAGTCCCGCACACGATTGGGAAGGCATTTTCCAGATGCAGCAGCCCGCCGTTTGGAGACTGCTGACTGATAATCAACTTTTCAAATACTTTTTAAAAGTATTTTTTAGCATCAGCCATCATGGAACTTGGTCCACTTCATTAGATGCATAAATAGTTGCACTGTGTGCAACCATGGAAAGATTAAAAAAAAAAAGGTGTACACTTTTGGACAGTGATTCCATCTTTTTCCTTCTGCAAATTAAGTACATATGCTTCCAAACTATCTACAGTTTTAATGAAAATAGTGGTTTATAGTAATGGAAAACAATTACTGCCATGTCTAGCATCCTCTTAAAAATTAATAGGACAGGTCCTGCAAATATTCAAGAGGCTCATTATTTTCTTTATAGGTCTTTTTATTGATACTGCTGCATATAAACATAAAAGAGAATACGTTATAAGAAATGTGTAATGTAGAGGAAAAGAGAGGATAATGTGTACATTAAGGCTGATGTAGCTTTACAATGTCCAGTGCTGAGAACCAACCACAGCTACTCTGATCATGCAGCTCAAGGACAAGCGTGGATCCTTCTTCCTTCTGAAGGACTATGGCCGCCCAGAATGGCTCAGGCAGCAAGGAGGAGGGCCACTTACACTGCGCATTGAAGCGCTTGCAATACTTAGTCCACTGCCCTGACTCTGGTTACGCTACTGAGTTCTCCAATGTCTTCAACAAAGGCCCTTCTTGAAGTGCCCCTATTTGCAAGGATTAGACATGTGTTCTTTACTAGTTCTTTACTGTGCTGGTGACTTGATCTTGAAATTCATACTCTTCTAGCACCTATTTTGCTGACATAGGTGCCAGCATATGTCTTTTCTAAAGTTTGTGGTTATTTTTTAAGTCCTACCAGGGGTGGTGCAATCCAGACTGCTGCCTAATACCACCTAGGGTCACCTCCGCCCTATTTTTTAAAAGCTTGATATTGTGTGTCTTGTGTGGTTGCCTCAAATACGGAAGTGTGGGACTTGCGGTTTTATCTGAAGGGACTGCATGAAAGAAGGAGCCCCTTCAGCAAGCAAAAAGTGAGTTATGTGGCTCACATCTGAGTGGGCTGGAGGGAGGTAGCAGCAGACTCAAGGTGAAGGGCACTCCAAATCCACTGCTCTCTCGCATCCCTGCAATCTGCCACTCAGTAGCGTAACCAGAGTCAGGGCAGTGGACTAAGTATTGCAGGTGCTTCAATGCACAGTGTAAGCGGCCCTCTTCCTTGCTGCCTGAGCCATCTGGGTGGCCACAGCAAAGTAGAGGCATGAGGAGGCAGTGCTGTCGCCGCCCAGAATGGTTTCAGTGGTAAGGAGGAAGGTCCACTTACACTGCGCATTGAAGCACCTGCAATTCTTAGCCCACTGCCCCCTATTCTGGCTACACTGTGCTACTGCTGCCTCTGATGCAACCTGTACCAACTCACCTCATGGACTGGCCAACCCTAATTCCTATCACTGCTGCTTACTGCTATTTTATTTCTATTTTATTGTTAGAAGTCTGAACTATTGTCGTTCAACACAGAACTATGCATATTTACTCTGAAATGTCCCATGGCCTTTAGTAGGACTTACTTCCAGGTAAAGGTGCACAGGATTGCAGGCTTCATCTTAACGGCATTGTTTTCTCATTTTACTGTTTGTTAGCCATCTTGGAAGTTTAATTGAAAGATGGTATACAAATATTTTAAATCATTAGAATAAATAAAACAAAGAAATAATTTGTGCACAATGTACAACCCACTTATTATGTAGCAATCCCAGCAGCTTTTGACAAGGTTTGTTAACTGCAGCCACAGTTAGTTATATAATTTGCTGCACTGTTGGAAATATCATGGTTTAGACTTGAGTACCTGCCAACTTCTCATTTTGGTTTGGAGACTGAAGAAAAATCCCGGCAAGAATCCGGGGGCAAGAATCCTGGCCAGCAGGCTTTCCCGTGGGGACTATAGCAGCAGTCCAGGGCCTCCCTGCTCCATTGGTGGGTCAAGCCATGAGAAGCACTAGGCACTGCTGCAGCAAGGACAGGCAGCCCGCTCCTTCCCCCTCAATTGCAATCAGGCCGGTCCTGTTGCAACCAAGGGAGAAGTCCGCCTGGCCTGCTGACGCCGAGAGCAGGTGAAAGAAAGCCCCTGGCTGCAATTGCCAGAGAAGGCAGAGTAGTAAGTATTTGCAGGATCAGGGACCTAGAGGGTTGTCAGTCTGGGCTTATATAGCCTGGCTAGGGGCAGACGCGTATCTAACCTGTTGCCCGGGGTGGCGCAAGCCATGGGTGCTGGGCAGCGGCGGGGCGCCATTGTGTGCAGTCCGCACACGAAACAGCACGCTCTTCGGCCCACCCACCCTCCCTGGCCGAAATGGAGCATTTCCGGGTGCAGGGAGGTGCGTCAGAGTGATGCACGGGGGCGGGGCAACATCCTGGGGGTGTGGTTTTGGTGCCAGCCATGGGCGCGCTTGGGCCTCCGTCTGTCGCTGGCTAGGGGGAAGAGGTGGAGCAAGAGAGCGGGGAGGCTATATGTAACCCCAGGCAAGCTGGTGATAAGGGCAGTCTGGAGGAAGCTAGCCAGCCAGTGAACCCAAGCAAGGCTGCTGGAAGGGAGGAGGACCAGTGGGTGAAAGAACCCCCTCCCCTTTGCCTATCTCTGAGGCTACCTATCTTTGATCCTCAATAGGCTGGGAGGCTTGAGGGACCCCAGACACGCTTGGTGTCTGCTCCAGCTGCTACCTCTCGCAATGCCTTAATGTTGGCTGCTGCGGAGGCAGGTGCCTCTTGACCGACAGCACCGACACCAACTATCCAGCACCTATGCAGTTGCAATGCAGCCTCAAGGAATAAATTTTCCTTTACATTGAGGAAGCTGCCCTCCCCATTACTGCTCCCCATCACAGGGTGCAGTGCCCGCTCTGTTGGTACAGCTGCATTGGTGCTGGGAAGTTGGATAGGATTGGGCCTGACAAGTAACTGTTAATTATATGGTCCAATCTTGGCATCTACTCCCAGAAGCCCCACAGATGCTAAAATCTGCAGATAACAGGATCTTCAGTGGGAATCTTACAGGACCTCTGGACATATCTCAGAAGGCCTTCTCACATCTCAGAAGGCCTATCTGAGTCTTTGAGACGCACCTTGGGTTTTCAGAAAAACCAGAAATGCGTCTCAGCCTCTCGGATGCGACAGGAACATTTCCTGTTGTATCCAGGAGGTCAGGTCAGTCCTGCACTGTGGGTTCGGAACCCAAATGTCAACGTAAAATGTTACACATGACAATGTTCTTATGGGCTTTCCTTTACTAGCATGTAGCAGCTGGGCGGGGCCATGATTTGAATGGTACAGAGGTGCAGTATTTAACCCTTTATCTTTGCACTGTACTCCTCCCAAAAACCATGCATGCGAAGTACCTATTAATCCTTATAGTGTTACTGCTGCAAATGACACTTTAAGGGTTAAACAATCACTCTGGGGATATGGTTTTCAACAAAAAATGGTGCAGAGGTGCAGATATGTAAATATCCTTTATGTACACACTATGGCCTTAGTGTGAACCATTGCCTTACGAGGCTGCTACATGTGATTAAAGGCTAACCTTTAAGTACATCATCACATGGTAGACATAGTGTTGTCTGACTGAATCCTGAGGTGGTAGAGTGGATGGTACCACTTCAGACTGCAGTGGGGTAATGCCATTTCTGAATATTCCTTCATGCTAATCTCTACATATTAAGGGTCAAGGTTCTAACCTAGTCGTCTCTTTGCTGTGTGTGTGTTCTATTTGCAAAATAGAATATATTTGCAAAATATAATATATAAACAAAAGAAAGAAAAATGTAGAAGAGCATCTATTACTCCCCACCTGAATTGGTGCAGCCCATTCTACTCTTCTTTCAGAATTCTGCATGCATGTGAGGACCAGGTCTAAACCTTATATAACACATTGCTTTTCAACAGAACACCTATGCAATTAGGGCAGCAGGATTTTGTATACGTGGCCAATAATGACTTTTACTGGATAGCATTTTGGAGTCAGGCTAATCTCTTTCTTTCTTGCATCCCCCAGAGACTTAAATTCTAATTTTTGTGGTTTACAGCATAGTCCTCTAGGAGTGGCCACACATTTTTGTCTTCAAAATTATCATCCCATTTCTGAATATCCTTATCTGTTTTAAGTATGCCACATTTTCCAGTTTTGCCTTCCAAACTTCAGTGTACCTTTGAATGTTTGAAGTTTTTGCAAAACTTGAATTCAAATGCTTGCTGGCTTCCTTTAGGCTTCCCTTACTCTGGGAGTAAGTCCTACTGAACACAGTGAAACTTATCTATGAGTAGATATGCCTAGGACAGGGGTAGGCAACCTTAAACATTCCAAGAGCCATCTGGACCCATTTTCTGGAGAAAAGAAAACCTCGGGAGCCACAAAACCCTTTTGACATCTAAAATGAAGATAATACTGCATATGTAGTTTTTTTTACCTTTATGCTATGTATAAAAAAACTGTAGGGAGTGGCAACAGGATGCAAGCATTTTGTTGTCTCATGCCTCCCTGGGGCACCTGTGGGCCGCTGTGAGATACAGGAAGCTGGAGTAGATGGGCCTTTGACCTGATCCAGCAGGGCTCTTCTTATGTTCTTATGAGCGATCACGGCTGAAAATCAGGTCTCTACATTCGTCATTTGCTGTCTCCAGCTTTCTTTCTCTCCCACCCCCAACCCTGCTGCCAGTCCTGTGGAGGCTGTGGAGCCTTCCGATCGCGCGCAAAAAAACGAACGGCAGAACAAAAACCAGCCACCATGCTGCACCTTGCAGGGCAACGCAGCGGATTGCCCGCTTGCAAAGAGCACATGCGACAAGCAGCAGCAGGATGGGTGGGCAGGGCAGACCCCAGAGTCGAGCTGAGCAGCTGCCCGTGCCACTACTGCCACTATGGGGTGTGTTGTTGTTGTTTTCAAAACGGTGGAGGATTTTTTATTTTTAGGTTTGCAAAAGGGGGATTCCAGGCTCTTGCACAGGAACTTTTGCAACTTGCACACCATCGATGCAAACAATCCCTCCTCGTTGCAGAAAGAGGGACCGGGCAAAAGATCCTGGAAAACGGGCGGGGGACACACATACACAACTGCGAGACCCGGCGCTTTCTGTGCTTATAAGCGGGAGCTGCCCCAATGCGTGCAAAACCAGGGGCAACTTTGCAACCCAACCAAGAGCAAGCCAGAAAGTTTTCCCCATCGGCTCTCTGCTGCACGCCGCCACCCCCCGCCACGCTCCATCCCAGCTCTGCGTGCGAAGCAATGCAAACACATGGAACATTCAACACAAAAAGCCACGCACCCTTCCAGCCGGCGGATCAGCTCTGGAGCTTCTGCACAAGGCTATCCACGGACCGAGCGGGAGCCCAGTCGCTGCCACCGCCAGCACGCTTTCCCCGCTTCCCGGAGCAGCGTGCAGCGCGGGACTGGTGCCGAGCGGAGAGGCGCTCTCGGTAGCAGCTCCCGGCTTGTGGGGCTCGGAAGGAAGGGGAGAAAAGGGGGCGATTCCCAACCTGCAGCCCTGAGCACAGTGCAGCCTACTGGGGGGGAGAGTGAGCCCACGGTCGCAGCCAATGCTGGGCGCCTCCTTTGCTACTTTCACCTGGACTCCGGAGCCGCAGCAGACGGCTAAAAGAGCCACATGCGGCTCCAAAATCATAGGTTGCTGACCCCAGGCCTAGGACTGCACTCTTAATACCCAATCCTACCTGGCTCTGCATTGTGGGAACTGGTGTTCTGGCAGTGCCAGGCCATTTGCCAAGATGCAAAACCCAGGCTGCCATAACTTATTACTGAACTGCAAATGGCTAGAGAAGCAGCATGTGCCAGTGGCTCTGAGAGGCCCAACCAGTGCTGGTAAGCTGGCGGCAGGGGCATGTTGTGGGTAGGGAAGGTGAGGGCAGGGGGTGTTTTGGGGTGGGGAGGGCAGAGGGCAAAGGGGAGGGAGGGGTGGCCCCTGGTGGCCCCAACATTTGCCAGGATCTTATCGCCCCTTTTTGAACCTGCCCAACCCCTTTTCGCCAGCTAGGTGTCAGATACGAAATTTCACAAATAATATTTTCAAATGCTAAATATTATTGCATATTACACAGGCCTTTGGAGGTCAGAAAAAAACATTTTTCAAAATTTTTCGTGGTTTCATATGAATGTGCAGTGCCGATTCAAAAAATGGCCTCAGTTTTGCCCTATCACATCTAGTTTCAGAGATACAGCATAGCCTCATTAGTGAATGGTTCAAGCACTTTCCTCATAAGGAAGCCTTTCCCATGGCTTCCAGACAAGGAAGCTGCTTGAACCATTCACAAACAAGGCTATGCCATATCGCTGAAACTAGACATGTTTGGTCAAAACTGAGGCCATTTTTGGCTTCAGCACCCCAAATATGCCAAACAATAGGTATAACTTTTAAGACAGTAAAATGTATGTTGGCCTATGTTATCTATCAAATATAATTAAACAAAAATACAATTATACCATTATATCAATACTATCCAGTTTAAATATGAGAGCATATAAACCATAAAATACTGTCAAGTATGATATATGCATGGTTTTAAAACTGCCTTTCTGGGAACCCTGTTTATTTTGAGAGCATCTGAGGGCTTCCTCAATAAGAGGGCAGCTTACCCACCATGCCTGATCCTCCCCCCTCCCCCCCCAGAGGAATGTTAGGTGTACATTCTCTTTTCATTGCAAATGATGCTTTTAAGCAACACTGCCCCAAGTGAACTGAGTGAGCATCCTAGAATATGTCCCAGCATCCTCAACAATGTAGGAGGTTAGTGGTTTCCAAGGAGTGGAAAGTGTTCCCTGTTGGAAGATAATTAATCTGAAAACCATTATGATATGCCATGGTACACCAACCATTAGTACCAACAAATATTAAATGTTACTGTATGCCAAATACATACCTATTGACAGATATCAGACACCAAAATCAAATGCCTTTGGGCAAATATATTTGACAATATTCCAAGCATTTGAAAAACACTAGGAGAATATTCTACTTCAGGTTGTCTGACCTTTCAGTTTTAGAACTCCTGCACCTTTAACAATTGTGTAGAAGAGGGAATTTCAGCAGGTGCAACTTCTCATCGCACAGGTGAAAAGCTGCACCTGCTGAAATTTCCTCCTCTACACAATTGTTAAATATCCAGGAGCCCTAAAGTTGAACAATTGGTCACCCCGTTCTACGTAAAAACGTACAGTAGTATTTGAATGCACATCAGTTTGAAAAGTCTGTTTTTTGTTCTTAGTGTATTTAAATTCATAGCCTACAATTTTTCAAAGACTCAAGTACAGCTGTGTCCCAGTATCCCCTGACTTTGTATCCACAATTTCAGTTATCCACGGATACCATGGATACTGGGATGCCTATTAGGAAGATAGGGGAACATTAAACAAATCTCTTTTTTTTACCTTGTTGCAGCAAAACCACTGACATTCTTTAAAAAGGCATTCCCGGTATCCAGTTTCAGATATCCATGATAGGGTCTGGAACGGAACCCCAGTGGATACCAGGGCATGCCTGTAATCTAAATTGTTTTTCATATCTTATTTGCATTTCGAGCCAAGTTAAACCATGTTTAACTTTGAAGTCAGTTCCATGGACTTCAATAGTACTAGCTTCCAAGTAAGTATGCTTAGAATTGTAGCTTGGTACTTGCCCCATGAGGAAGCTCACAACAGTTTTCATCTTGCAGACCAGACATAACCTATGGAACTCTGTGCCACAAGATGTGGTGATGGTCATTAGCTTGGGTGACTTTAAAAGGGAATTGGACAAATTCATGCAAGATAAGTCTATAAATAGTTACTAATAGTGATGGCTATAAGCTTCAGTATGCCTCTCCATCGTTTCAGGGGAGCAATGGCAGAAGATATAACTTCTGAGAGAATGGAATGATATAACTACTGGATAAATAAAATAAAAATTGTGCTCACAACCACATAGCGAAGGCATGACTGAGACAAATGATGACCTGTTTCCCAAGTCACCCAGATTTCCAGTTTTTAGATGAAGAACTGAGTCTGAAGGTGGATGAGGCTGCATTCTGGAGTCTGTTTTGACTGCCAATTCTCAGAGGAAGGATGTGTGAATAACAGTGCTGGAGCATGTGCAGATTGCTTTTCCCCAGGGACCCACAGCACCCTCACACACTCTTGGGAGTCAGGTTTTTGGATCAGAGGAGGTGGCCACCTGGATTTTTTTTAGACCTTAAGTGTAGAGTCGGGCCTTGCCAGTCATGCAAGAGCAGGAGATTTCAACTCAGTCGAAGACCCACACGACATGAATGGATTTTTCCATGCAAGTCACAGCCATTCCTTATTTGCTAATTGTTACAGCCAGGATTGACTTTCGAAAAGCACTGTTAAAAATCAGGAACGCCTGCCTTAGAAATTCTGCAGGGAAGGGTGGGGGTGGGGGTTGTCTGGGGCAGGCAAGAAAACAGAACCAGAAACTTCAAGCTGCCGGGCATTCTTTTGTTTCTTTTTTGCTGCGCAGTTCCTGCTTTCATCCTGGGGGAAAAGAACGAGCGAGCGGTGATCTGTTTCAGTGCCTCCCTTGTTAAGAAGGCTCAGTAATCCAGCGTCTGAATTGCACCTCTGGGTGGTGAAGAAACCTTAAGAGCCTTTGCTTAGGGAGCAGGGAGGCTGCGTGCGTGTTCTGGGAGCAGCTGAACACTTGTCCTGTAATCGATTGCCGAGTCTGCTGAGCAGCTCTGCCAAGCACAGACAACACGCTTCCCAGATCTCTCTCTCGCTCTCTCCCAGGCTCAGGGTGTCTGGGTGAGATGTGTATACTGTGTGTGTGTGCGTGTGTGTGCGCGCGCGAGGGAGAGAGTTTGCCGGATCGGTTTCTCGGGGTTTGACCAGCTGTCCCAGGCTAACCCTGCTCTCTGAAGATGGAGGAAGTAAAAAACAGGATTACCCTTAGCTACAGATCCACTGCCTTAGTTTCCATAACCAACTGCAGTGCACAAATACACAATCGTTAGGCACAGAAAAGAAAAGGGAGAAAGGAGAAAGGCTCATTAAAAAAACAAACAAACAAGGGTGATGGAATTGATTTACTGCATGCAATGCTGAGGTAAATCTTTGTTGGGGTATTTCTTGGGCTCGGCGGGGGAGGGGGGGTAGAACAAGAACCGCTCTGTTTATATATGTAAATATTTCCTTACGATCTCTGTCTTCTGTGTATCGTGTGTGTGTCTTCAGGCGGGGAGGAGGGTCTGTCACAGAGTAACACGTAATTATGTAGCATCTCCTGCGCCGGGATCAAAGTGACTTGTTGCTGTTTTACACGAATAATAAATCTTTATCATTGTGAGGAGGTAAAGCAAAACATGTATTTGTATTTTTTTTTAAAGAAATATTGAATGCTGATCAACCGAACGAAGAGATGGAATAAGGAAATACTTGTTTAAAAGATGCTTAAGAAACAAATCTGTTTTCTAGGGCTAATCGATTAATCAGTCCTCGTTTTTTCTCTCTTTTCACTGACATGGGCTTGTCAGTTGCAGTTTGCAACAGTCTTCCATGCAAGATGCATGCAGATATCTACGCTGAGATATCTCTGGACGATAGCGTAAGATTTACTGGCATGACACACATTATATTTAAAAATGCAGGGCTTAAATTACTGACAGGTTCTGCTATAGGCGCGGGAGAGAAACGCACACACACATGTACACACAGAGAGATGTAATTAAGATCTCTTTATTTTTGCCTTGGGCCAAAAACAATTCTTGTGAAGTTGGCCTTGGTTTTCTGCTTTAAAAAAGCAAAAAGCAAAACTCGCTGATCCACCCCTTCCAAGTCCCCCTCTTTTTTTTTTTTCTTCTTTCCTCCAAGATTTCTCTCCCAGTCTCGATTCTTAAGGAACCGGTGGATCAAGTTTTCTCTCGTCTGGTTAATCGCATTGCTGTTGCTTTGGCTGACCTCTCTCTCTTTCTCTCTCTCTTTTTGTTCTTCATCTTTCCTGAAAGTACGTGCCATTCCCAACAAGACCATCCTGAAAGGGGTGGGGTGGGGGAAGAAACTTCCTCCGCTTTCATTACTGCGTTGTCTCCCCACCGTTCCATTTGCTTTGAATGACCTACCTGTAAGTTTTCTTCCTCTTCCCTTGAACTCTGGAGGCGGGGAGGGGAAAAAAAAAAAAAGAGGGGACTGGCTTGTTTCAAAACGCTTCCCCATCTTGCTCCAGCTCCAGTGCACCATAACTCCCTCTTCGTTCTTGACTGGGAGGAGGGGTTAGAAGCTGCCATCAGAAGCTGGAAATGGTGAACAAACTTTATTTTAATGGTAGAACTTTCCTTTCCCACTCTTCCCCCCTCCTTGACGATTTCTTTCATTTCTTCCCATCTCATTGGCTGGGATAGTCTCTCCCCCCCCTTTCACGCAACTTTTTCTTGTTACCGTTTTGTATTACCTGCACAAGGGGGAAGATAAGGTAATTTTGAAAAGGCATGAGGGAATTGTTCTTCTGCTACAACATTTAATCTGACTTTAAAAAATATCCATGTAAACATTAGTTGGATGGCAGCTTTGCCTGTTGAAATCTAAGCGTTCTATACCGAGTGTCTTGGGAATTTGATCTGCAGTATGCCAGGGAGAGGAACACAGAGAAAAGTATTTAATTTTTTTTAAAGGAGGGGGATGAGGTGAAGGGAAGTGGTTTAGGAGACAAGAAATGAAGCTGCCTGTTTTCCAGTAAGTAATGGAGAAATTCCAGGAGCTGGGGCTAAATATACTTGACGATCAATACAGAAATGGCTCATTGTGAATAATTTAACTGCTTGGTGTAGTGAGAGTTTTGCAGCTAAAGGCAAGAGGGAGCCGAGGATTGAGGGGCAAAACCTGGAATTCTTCTTTCGCCATGATTTTTTTATTTGGTTACCAAGTTTCCATTTTAAAGAATATGGTTACAATTCCTGAACTTTTAAATTTTATTTTATTTTTAATCAGGTGGTAAGCTAGTGGGCGTCATCTAATACAGTTACTTGGGTTTCTGGAAAGTAATAGCTTGCTCAGTGTCAGCAAACTGCTTCAAGAAACTTTGAGATTGCTGTAAAGCTTGCAATTCAGAAGGAAAAAAAAAGAAGTTGGAATGCCTGAGAACAAGAGTGACAACAATTCTATTAAGGAATATGAATTCACCTTTTTTTTGGCTTTGAAAAACTTCACAGGACTACTGTGATGGCAGGCAACCTTTTGGCACTGACATCCCACAACACTTACAGCTCAGTCCCAAACATGCCTGCTTGGCCGTAAGTCCCACTGAGTTCAGCTGGACTTAACGTTCTGGGTTAGACCTGTGTATTGATAAAACATCAATAGCTCAGTCAAAGCAGGACTGATCCAAATAGGAGTTCTTTGGAGATAGGGAAACTGTGATTCAAGTGTGATTTTTTTCCCCCCCATCAGCACAGGTTTGTTTCTGAAATGTAAACTTACTTTTTCTACCTGCCTCAGCACTCAGATGTCTGCAGAAAGATTCCAGTAACTTAAGAGTGTGCAGACAGGGAGTTCTGTGCTACTTAGATGCAGTGACAAAAAAGGAGAAATGGCTTGGGAAGTCCAGCTGTTGAATTGCTGATACAGACAGGGCATCTCTGACCGTGTACTGTTTGCCTTGCAGCACTGCACTTTGACTATGGAAGCAGAGGCTACTGATGGATACATGCCATGTAAGTATTGCCTTTATTTCGCTGTGTGTCTTTTCCGGATTTTGCCTCTTAAGTGCTAAAATATTACAAACCATTTAATGTCTTTTGAATTTATGATTTTAAGTCAGCATGGGTTTGTTTGCTTTCAGTATTTATTGCTGGACAGTTTTATTGAAGCAACATAGATGATTAGAAGTAATAGAAAAGGACAGGCTCTGAAATTGGAAGCAGGACAGAATTTAACATATAATACTTGTACTTGACTCTTTACAGTTCCACGCTCCCATGTGGGTTGAAATATTCTGCTTTTTAATCTATACATTGAATGCAAAAGTAAATGGCCAAGTATGAAATAGAAGGGGTATTTGTCTATCATTCTTGCCTTGTTCAAAGACAGCAAGATGAAATCAGTTTTGTTCATGATGAAGGGGGGTGGGAGAGAGAGTTTTCTTCCATTTCTTGAGAGGTCACTGTCATTGCAGTTTACATTTTTTAGGATATCTGTTTTTCTGTAACTAAGACCCCATCTAGATAGTTAGATATGAAATAATCTAATAATGGAGTTAATATACTTAGGCTGCAATCCTACACAAAGTTACAAGCCCACTGAAAGTAGTGAGATCTATTGCTGAGTAAACATGAATAGGATTGCACTGTTGGGGCGTGTGCGCACACACACATATAAATAACATACCCCTTGGAAGCACATGTTCTTATTTGAGTTCAGATGCTGATCTTTCAATATAGAAATGATAGCAACTTTTCTCTTACGGAATAGGTGACAATGAACTTTCGCCCGAAAGGGAGCACTCCAATATGGCAATTGACCTCACCTCAAGCACACCCAATGGGCAGCATACCTCACCAAGTCACATGACAAGCAGTAAGTCATCCTTTAAAGCTTTCTGCCTAGCAGGTTGATTGCTCTTGTCTGACTTATGTGATTTGCTAATACAAGAAGAGAGGGACAAAATAGTTCTGTTTTTGTTCATGACACTTATTTAAACATGAGCTTGGTTGCTAATCTGGGTTATCCCAAGTAAAGGTGGCATATGGACGCTGGCCCTTACCTGAACCAGATAGGAAAAACCTAGGCTTCACTAGTAATTGTTGTGGTTTCTCAGGTTTTGCAATCAAAACAGATTTTAGGCATGATTCCAAAGAGAGGACAGAGAGAATTTGGTCCAGGATGTTCTTAAACTACATTTGGTGGGATGTATGCCTAATGAAACATACAGTCGTGCCCCAGTATTCACTGATTCTGTATCCACGGTTTCAGTTATCCATGGATACCATGGCTACTGGGATTCCTATTAAAAAGATATGCAAACATTAAACAAATCTCTTTATTTAACCTTGTTGCAGCAAAACTACTGATGTTCCCTTATCTTTAAAAAGGTGTCACCAGTATCCATGGTTTGAGGTATCCATGGTGGAGTCTGGAACAGAACCCCCCAGTGAATACCGGGGCATGCCTGTATCCCTGAGCTTTTCTTCCTTCTCCTCTGAAATATACTTCTGTGTGATTATGTTTCTATTCTTAGATGTAAGACTACTTTTAATTTGCACTAAGAGAAAATAAAAGTTCACTGACTAATTAAATTTAAGCAACATGGATTTTTTTTGTTATTGATTGGAATATCTAATATTCATCTGTCCTGACCTGTAAATCTGAGAATATTGAATTTACAGCTTTTTGCCCATGCAACTATTCTTCTCTGAGTATGCACGTGTGTGCATTCTTGCCAAGTGGATTTTTATTTCTGGAAATAATACTCTACAAGAAAAGTGAAGTTTTGAGAATGAGCTGGTTGTAATAACGTAGGTATGATCTTCATATCATTCCTGACTGAGAGGGAAGGTGTTAAACTCAGCCATTTCTCCTGTCCTCCAGATTATGAGTAAGACGTTTTTATGAGCCGTTAAAACTGAGGGCTATTGTGAAATATCCAATTAATACATACATAATGGTAATGGCTAGTATTCCAGACTGAACCTCCAGCAGCATTTCATAATTTAGCATATTTACAGCCCAATCCTATGCACATCTACGTGGAAGTAAGTGCCATTAAGTTCAATAGGACCTACTCTTTGGTAAGCCTATACATGCCCCATTGAACTTAGTGAGACTTGCGTCTGCATAGACTTGAACTGTTAGGCAATTCCAGACCAATGGAACTGCAGTTCAAATACATTGTATTGTATTATAAATCTTTACTCATAACTTCCTTCATTTAAAAAAAATTCTGTTAATGAGGGTAAGATAACTACTGCTGTTGACTTAAATGTGTTCTAATATATGGACAAGAACACCTCCCCCATTTAATTATTGCTAAAATGCACTTAACGGAAATCAGGCGAATATTTTTTCATAATTTAAACATTGACATGCCACCCTGTTAACCCTAATTAGCAAGTGTAACACATATTTTGTTCATAGCCAGGATTTAAAATAGATGGCTAAATTAGTGCAATTATTTTTTTAAAAAACAACAACGCTGTGAGTTTTATGGGTTCTACTAACTTGTCAATTTCTGTTTATCTGGTCTGAGTCTCTTGTGCCTCTATCTTATATTGTGAATATACACTGAACTCTTATTTGCAAGTCATAGGGGGTTTGCCTACACAAAGGGGACTCGGTATTGTATTGGGCTTCCAAGACAGTTTTTGTATAGGCTGTATCATAGGCTTCCACTGGTCCCAAGCACTTGTACCAGGGACTCCAGTGCCAATGTTGCACATCCACACAAGCACTGTATGCATAACAGCAGTATGGATCCTTTGTCTCTCCTTAATTTTACTACAATGGTCTATAATGAGAAAAGAATAGGGACAGATTGCTGGCAGAGCACAGGAGGGTCAGTAGGGTAGAGGATCCCTGAGCCTATTTGCTCTTTTCAGATGAGCTTTATAGCAGAGGGCTTCCAGCTGGTAGGGCAGTGATGGTGAACCTATGACACACATGACAAAACATTTGGGGTGACACACCAGCATTCACCAACGCCTAACAAAAAATGAGTTTGTTTTACTCATTTTTGTAATTATTTGATGTTGCTTCATGTAATATATAGCAACACACATGATTGGATGGTTTTTAAAATAAATAAATGAATATAATGAATAGTTTCTCTTTTGTCTGGGAGGGGAGTTGACACGCCAGCAGAGTCAAGTTAAGCATTTTCCTAAGTTTTGACACACCAAAACCAAAAGGTTCATCTGTGAAAAGGTTCACTGTGATTGGGACTTCATAAGAAGAGCCCTGCTGGATCAGGCCAAAGGTTACCAATGTCCTGAGTAATAAGACGCCTCATATTTATCTGTAGAACTTGGATAGTTCTTCCAAAAGGGTGGGGTGTGGGGTGAGTGCACCTGAGTATATGTTTGTGTGTGCTTGCATGGCAACCCTTCTCTATAGGGGCCCAAGAGGCCTAAAATGGGAGGCTCGGACTTCCTGTATAATTTTAATCAGTTATTCATTTTATGAAAAGTCTTGGAAGGGGACCTTGGTGTATTAGAACACATTTTAAGAACACAGTTCCTGTATATGGCTGTCTACAGTGCAATCCTAGACATATCTATTCACAGGTAAGGCCCCCTGATTTTAATGGGACTTACTTTCATGTAAATGTCTGTAGGATCAGTAGTGTCAGCTTACCGGTA
>JAJKFI010000015.1:18315041-18350129 GCA_029204185.1 Lerista edwardsae | reverse complement strand
ACTTTCATGTAAATGTCTGTAGGATCAGTAGTGTCAGCTTACCGGTACGCTGGGCGGGTCTTCCGGGTGATCGGCAGCGCGATCGCTGCGTCCCGTTACGCAACGGAACGCAGCGATCACGCTGCCGATCACCCGGAAGACCCGCCCAGCATACCGGTAAGCTGACACTACTGTGTAGGATGGCACCCTGGCAGCACAGCCCTGTGCCTGTTTACTAAGAAGTAAGTGCCATTGTGTTCAGAGGGTTTACTCTTAGGAAATTTGGTATTAGTTTGTTAAGGATATGGACATAAGGAAATGTAATTAGCTTTTGCTGTTGAAAAATGATATGCAAGTATTTGTATTCATAATGATGCTGCTTTTAGTGGTCCATGTAGCCCAGTATAGTTTATTCTGAATGGTAGCAGCTCCCCAGCAGAGGTCTTTCACAGCTTTGCTACTTGTGATCCTTTGACCCAGAGATACTTAAATTGAACCTGGAACCTCAGATGTACAACACATGAACTGTGACCCTTCCCTGCAGAAGCTCACCCGAGTGGAAATATGTAACCATGCTATGGCTGTATTTTCTACCAGACTCTAGGGATGGTGCTTTTCTTTTACCTTGATGCTTCAGTGGCCCTTCTGTATTTCTCCCACTGCTGAACTAAATGGGTCTTACAGTTATTTGTTCACTTGGAGCAGTGTTTCCCAAACGATGTGCCTCAACAGCCCAGGGAGCCACAGAATCCTGGCTAAAAATTCACTACCCTATTCAATGTATAGGATTGTAGCCCTAACAGGGAACTGTGGACAATGGCCAAATGGGTCAAGGGAGCCGCCAGTCAAAAAGGCTTGGGAACCATTCATTTGTATCCTGCTTTTCAGTCTCCACAACCAATACCCCCCCTGCAAAAAATAATCAGCAATTAATAATTAAACATGATTAAGAGCGCAATCCAACCCAGTGCTGGATTGGCAAGGCCGGCTGGCCAGCGCCAAATCCAATGCTGAGTTGGCGAGGCTGGAGCCTCCCCGTGGCAAGGGCACGTTTGCGCTCCTCAAATCTGCACCTGCTAAACAGCCACGCTGGCCGGCTTCGGTGGGCGCAAGAGAGGCTTGGCACGGGTGCTGCATGGTGCCCCACATCGGCGCTAAGCGCACAGCGTCGACAGAACCCCATTGCATTGACGCTGTGCGCTTCCAGCATGTAACATGTAAACATCCAATGTGTAAACAATAAAAACGAAGCAGACAGAGGCTTTAAAAATCCGCAGGGGGAAACAAAAGCATATTAATCAGCAATCAAAAAGACAACAAATTGGGGGGGAAGTCAGGTGGGTTTCAAGAGGCAGGGGATTTGGTGGTCTGGCGATGCAACCAGAATGGTCCTGTCGTGTGTTCTGCCCTCTTAACAGATTTCTGAATCTAGGGGAACATGAAGCAGGGCTTCATATGATGAACAAAAAATTAATTACCATGAAGAACTGTTAGGTGACACGATATGTGTGTGGCTGTTCTACTCTCTTAAAAATATGCTTTTCAAATGCAAGCAGTTCACTGAAGATGACAGCAGCCATTTTTTGTGCTTTAATAGGATTAAAAGGCTTTTGCTATTCCTTTCTGGGTAAATTTCATGAAGTACAGGAATTATTTATTTGGAATTATATCTCACTTTTTCCCAAGGTTGGGGATAGAATTTAAACTTTTAGTTTAGAGATAATAAGTAAAAATAGAGTCCTGAGAGAATAAATGTACTGTATTATAATGCTTAAGGCACCCATATACAATAAGTGGTGGAATATGTGTGGACAGTGGCCAATGAAGTGTGGTAAACAATAGTATTGAAACTTTCTGAACCATTCATATCAGGATCATTAGACAGATTGAGGCTGCAATTCTGTACACACTTGCCCAGGAGTAAGTTCCATAGAATTTAGTGGGGATTACTTCTGATTAGGCATGCATTAGATTGTGCTGCCACTATGGTTAGGGTTAGAAATTTGGACCTGTGAACAATTTAGCAGTGCATACACTTCACTTGAAGGCTAGAGAAACTGCTTGGTGCTTGTCCAGTTTTTTGTGTTCTGTAATCAGTTATTCCTGTACTAGGAGCTGGTGTAGGATGCCAACATTTTATTTTACTGGTATTTTTGTACTTCTGTACTGTATATGGCGGTGAGGAATGTGGTGGCGCAGCGGGTTAAACTGCTAAGCTGCGAGCTTGTTGACCGGAAGGTTGGCAGTTCGAGACCTCGTGGTGGAGTGAGCTCCTTTGGCGTGTCCCAGCTCCTGCCAACCTAGCAATTAGAAAGCACGTAAAAATGCAAGTAGATAAATAGGTACCACTTTGGTGGGAAGGTAACGGTGTTCTGTGCGCCTCAGCGTATAGTCATGCTAGCCACATGACCATGGAAGTTTGTCCTAGGACAAACACGGAGATGAGCACCGTCCCCTACAGTTGGTCACGACTAGACCATTCGGTCGTAGGGAAACGTTTACCTTAATTTTTACTGAATGTGTTAATCATAGTTTAATACTATGCCTTTAACAGAGACTGAAATAGCATGTGAAATTGCTTTTTCTTATATGAGTCCCAAAGTTTGACAGTATTAACGCTAGTGCTTTTTTAGGATTTCAGATCTACAAAGAGTAATAGAAAATTTGCACTGAGAGTGTTTTAATAGACTACTGTAGAACTACAGTATATCCCTTGGTTGTGTTTGTATTGTCAAAGGCAGGAGATACCCTGAGTAGATAGGGAATTGTATCAGCAACGGCCCCTTGTCCCAGATAAGCCAGGGATTATAGGGTTAACCCCCAAGGTCTGTGCAAGCCTCTGGAGCACAGCTGTAGGCTGATGAAGCCCCTGGCAATGAAGGGAGGCCAGCATAGGTGCAGATGGGCATGGCTGATGCTAGAGCCTGCCTAGCAACAGATATCAATTGGCTGGCCTCAGTAAAAAGTTGGAGGCAAGAGCTGCAGTAAAGCACCCTGGATAGGTGTTGTAGGTATATAGCACCAGGTAGGTGCTGGACTGACAGATTGCTGGCTGGACTGACTGCCCGAAGGACTGTCGGACTGAGGGACTCGCTGAAGGACTAGATGAGGTAAGGTTGTTTTGGAATAATCATTGGGAACTGTTGTATGGCTGCTATGCCCCTGGAGCCACCAAGTGGAGGAGGCAGTTGTGGCTTAGGCATGCTGACTGCCTATTGTTTGGTGGTTGGGTTTGTTGATGCTAGACTTAGGGTAATTTGGAGCTAAGCCAATGATGAGGGCAGTCTGGATGAGGGCAGTCTGATGAGGGCAGTCTGGCCAGCCTGTGATCCCAACAAAGCTGCTGGAAGAGAGGAGGCCCAGTGGGTGACTGAACCCCCTCCTTCTTGCCTATCTTTGAGGCCGCTCTGTGGGGAAACTAGTTAGCCTGGTGTGGGCATTGGGGCCCTTGGGGTGGCCCGGCAGGGAATTTGGCAGAACAGTGTTGTGTCCAGTTGAAACAAGGAAGGAACTTGTAAAGCAATTTTCTTGGCTTTTTTATGTACTGTAAACAGTGTGTGTACCAGACAGGAGAGAGAAACAACTCCTTTCGAAACAAACCATTCTCACCCAGTGATAATAAAATTACATGCTTGGGAGAGTGGGGTTTCATATTTATTAGCCTGTGGCAATTCCAAGTGAGTAAGACTTGGCTAAATGACGACTGTTTTCAGGTTTGCTTCCAAAAGGTTGCAGGTCAAATATTTTTGGCACATGCTTCATAGATGTCAGTTTCATCTATCCATTACCACATCTGTAATTACATATAACATACATAGATTATGTATGATGCCAAGATCTTCTCTTTAAAAAAGAGAGAGGAGTGCTACCTGCTACATGAGATTAAATTGTTTGTCTTGGCTAACTAATAATATTGCATATCCAATGAAGTATACCTCTCTTTTGTAGAACCATGCTATGTGTGCACTGAGATAGAGGTATAGAATATTGTACAAAACATTTTATGTGAATATTTAAAATCAAATATAAGTAGTATAGAGCGGCACTTTCATTCCGTTTATGTCAATGCTGGAAGTATAACTTTGCATTGGTTTCAGTGAAACAAAACTTTTGCCCTGTGTGTGTACTGAAATGATCACAGTGAATTCGGTGGAACTAGATTAGCCTGCCTGACAAACTGGGGGAACTCTAGCCACAATTTGTTCATGATCATTTGTTGCCCTTGGCAGGGTGGGCCACCTTGATGTTGTCAAGGATTCTAGGGTGCATTCTCTTTTTCAAAGGGGAATTGGCCGTGCCAGAGGCAGCTTACAACCAAGTTTTGCGTACTGTTCCTTGTATGGAACACGTGTGGCCTCTGAAACAGTGCTGCCCATAATCACCAGTATGATTAAGGTGGCTTGGCTTAGGAACAGCACTGCTATCCCAGTAGGAAAAAGACTACCATGTATTTTTTCTCTGTATCTAAGCAAAAAGAACATTCTTACTCAGACTTCCAACTTCAAGAAGTAATTGTATTATTAGTAGTATCAAGAATATTTGTATACCACTTTTCAACAAAAAATAGTTCACAAAGCAGTTTACATGGTGAAATAAATACATGGCTCCAGAGGGCTCAAAATTGGCTCAGTCAACATCCAAAATCCACTGCAAAAGATGCTCTGCTTGGGTGGGTCAAGACTTTTGCTATCCCCCTGCAAATCATGAGAAGCACTACTTTGAAAAGTGCCTCCTCGCCTGGTTAGTAGAGAGTAACACACTCTAAGGAACTCAAGAAGGGCTCTTGGAACACAAGGCTGTAGTAGACCTTCCGTCCTTATATGCTGCTCATACTTCCTCAAAGATTATGTGGAAGATTCACCTACTAATTCTTGCAGCTGGTTGGAAAATTCCTGCTCCATGCTGATGGAATGACAATGGATTGATGGTGGTCATTCTTTCCCGCTCCTCCTCCCAATAGTACTACCAAGAGGATTTTTTAAAAACAATATTGGGTGCATTTGATAAGAAAGAAACTTTATTAGGACAAGCTCTTGCCATTCTAGCTTTCAGACAGAGAATTTTATTTGCACAGCATGTTTCACTCTGCTGTGAAGTTCGCATGACCTGACGATAGAAGGCCAGTGAATCCTCAAAACAACCCCATTATAAAAGCAGACAAAAGTTTGTATTTTGCTTTCTTGTTATTGTTGTGACAATTGGAAAGTCGCATCAGTCCCTGGTTACAAGGCTTTAGAAAGATGCATTACAAGTGTACAGTGGCTAGTACATTACAAGTGTACAGTGTTCTAGTTTCCTCTGGGGAAGAAGTGATAGTTTTTCTTGAAATATTATTTTTACGAACAATTATTTTCAGTGGAAATATATGGAAGTGTAGCTTTGCCAGCATCTGGTTCCGTTTACCCTCAGTAGATATACTGCGTAGTGGTTAGTAATTAGGGGCACAATCCTAACCAACTTTTCAGCACCAGGGTAAGGGCAATGCAGCTCCGAGGTAAGGGAACAAACATTCCCTTTCCTTGAGGAGGCCTCTGTGACGACAACTCCACTGCAGGATGCAGCACATGCCCCATTGGCACAGCTATGTCAGTGTTGGAAAGTTGGTTAGGATTGCGTCCTAAGTAACCCACTGGGTTCTACATTTTTGCCAAGTGTGGAGAATTTTGCTCCCCCCACCCCAATTCCTAACAGGATACAGAAACTCACATCCCACACCACTTAATGGACAATATAGACAGCCTTTTATTAAGTGGGCACATGTATATTGTGTTAAGTATGATGTTCATTTGCAGTGAACCCTCAATTTGAATAGACTTCAGAAGTGTCAGACATTTCCTGCTTCAATAAAAACTAGCCATATTATATGTTTTGGGCATGCACACTTCCATTGACTTCAGTGCATTAAGACTGAACAGACTTTCAGCATTAATGGACACTCCTTCCTCCATTAATCCCTTAAATCAAGGGTATACTGGATGATCACCCAGAGTTGAATCAATGTGCAAAGGTTATTTTTTGATGTATTATGAACCATCTGGGCCATGAGGGTGTTTTTCACTCCTCCTATGGTGTGACTAAATACTTTTTTTTTTTAAGTATGGGGAGTAGTTTGCAGGTCAGATGGGTTTGTGACTGATTTTTTGTTTGCCTAGTGTGTGGCTCAGCTTGGTGGTTATCTGTGTCATTTGATGCTCTTTGCTGCCATAGTTATCTTATTTGCTGCTTCTTTTGCTTGAGACATTGGTCTCGTTCTCACTAACACTAAGAGGTACATCTGGGTCTGGGCTATATACCACTTCCAACTGTAGGTGGAGGCTTAGATAAGGGAAGTCAATTCTGCAAAGCAAAATACTTGCTTGTGCAAAATTTTGCATGTGAACGGGAAGGCTAAGTTAAAACACTTCTCCTTAGCATCAACCTATCTATATGCAATGACCTTTTTTTGTATGGATAGGCATTTAATCATTTGAGTCTCAACTTAATCAGGCTGAAAGGAAACTAGATAAAAACCTACTATATCAGTGAGAATCAGGCCATCCTTTGGTCTCACCTATGTGGATTGAGCTGTTGTTGTCTTGGTTGTGTCCTTGTGGATTAGTCCAAAACAGTAGTTCTCGAACTTTTCTGGAGCAGTTTACAGTCCCTAACAGAAGTCTTGGGGAGCCCCAGAGCACCAGCACAAAGCAGGCAGGTGGCAGATGGTGGCCACTTATGATGTGCTTGTAGAGCTGTTTAGGGAGCCCCATGTCTCCTATGAGCACATTTAGAAATGCTGGTCTAGAAGGACTTTTGATCCATTCTAACTTGAATACAATAAGGACCAGCTGAGTTCAAACTTTTGTTTATGTGTAATAATACACTGAGCCCTCATTATCCATGGGGGTTCCATTTTCGGAACCCCTGCCGTTACTTAATTCCACGGGTATTCAAACCTACAAAATTCAGGGCCCACTCTCACCCTCTGAATTTGACCAGAACTGAGTTCCAGTGGGGTTTGGGGGGGGGGCTTTCTGAGACCCACAGAGGCCGCAGCTATTGTGGACTTCAGAATGGCTGTTTCGGCCCAAAAAGTCATGTCCTGTTTTCAGCAAAAACAGAACGTGACTTTTTTGTCTGAAACAGCCATTCTGAGGCCTGCAGATGCCACAGCCTGTCATGCATGGGCCCTGTGGAAAACCCTCTGGACCCAACTGGAGCTCAGCCTTTGTCAAATTCAGAAGGTACAACTGGGCCTGGGGGCCTGCTGACCACCAGGTCAGCATCTGCAGATTGTCAAATCCCTGAATGTCTAACCCGCTGGATAATGCGGACCCACCTGTATAAGCTGTTTTTGTTCCTTGTCTTTTGTGGGGTTTAACAGTTACGATCCACGTTCCCAATCTATTAGTCATTTTTCCAGCCCATATTATACATGTAATTATTTCCTCATTGCTATATATTCATTTAACCTAATACTGTCCTTTTCAGTATTGACAACTTTTATTAGTTGGAAGATTCTGTTTGCACTTAGACGATGAATTCCAAGATTAAGTTTGTAATTGAGTATGTAGATTTAAAGTTTTCAGTGCTCTATTGGTTTTTGCATTTAAAATATTATGGACTAAATAATTTACAAGAAATTTGTCTGGATTAATCTGGACAAATCAGTGGAATCTAGTACAATGTGATTTTTTTCTCAAACAAGTTATTTGATGAAATTAATATATAGGCAACACAACTGTATTCTTACCTATTGGAGAAGACTTTTCAAAACTGTTGCTCTTCTTCTGTTATGTAGTATATGACAGAAGTTGAAACCATTTTCTCATTGTGCCACTCAGTCCACTATGACCCTTTGGAACTTTACACTAACTGATAAACCCAATAGCTGGTATCCAGATATGCTGAGCTGGTTGTGACTAAGTCCCATTAAAATTAATGTGATTTAATGGCCCTGTCCCCCACAACTCTCCATGCAGTGATGCAGGGCATGTTTAGGCCTCTTTAGAGTAAGGGAATATTTGGTCCCTCGCCTAGGAAAGGCACATGCTGGGCCAATTGGTCTGCTTGGACCTGTACCAGCAATATCACTGAGTTCTTGGGGTACAGTCCACTGTTATTCCTTCATTCCACTTTCCCAACCAGTGAGAAGTTCCACAGGCAGCACTATTGGTTTAGTTCTGGATGAGAGAATATTGAACATTTTATGGTGTCTGTAGTATGGTTATAATATAAAAACAGCCCAGAGTGAAAGCAAGTAAGCACTTCTCCAGAAGGCAGCAAGTTCACAGATCCTTGCATCAGATTATCAGCAAGCAGTTGTTGTAGTCTCCCATCTTGGCTGTTTCTCAGTATCTTACTCCAGCCAAGTTCTCAGCTTTCTCCTCTCCATATTTGTACCCCCCCCCACACACACATACTATGCACAGCACAGATTCCAGACTCTATTTCTCATATGAATTGTCAATACAGGGGGAAAAAAATCTACAGTCATTGGGCCCATTAACTTCTTTTATCAAGTCCAGGCTTCTATCTGTCAACATTTGTGGCAAAACGATAGCAGCAGTGCCATGAGATTTAATCAGAACAGCCCAAAATCACAGCAATACAATTGAAAGAGTTGCAACTCCTAAAAGCCAGGTAGAAGTTCCTAATGCATGATTTCTGAAGACTGAGTAGGGTTAAGGCTATGGGGAGGGATGGAAGATGGATGCATTCAAGTCCTATTCTATACCCTGTGCACCCACTTTTCAGGGCCGGATGTTATATGGAGGTTCCTTTAAATTGCTGTGTGCAGTGATTGTCTCCAGCTGGCAAGATGTGCAGTGACTCTTGCCAAAGATTTTCTTCACGCTACTCTTTGGATTGTGTGCTTTGCAATATATATATAGAAGAAAATAATCGTATTTGCATTGTCAGCCACTACACATGAATAACTTGCCGTAATGAACAGATGGAGTTTCCTTATTCTGAGTCAGAATCATAGTCTGCCAAGCCAAGTTTCACTTCCACTGACTGGAACAGCTCTCCAGCAATCCTGCTACTGAGATCTGTTTAAGTGGAGAGTGAACCTGGGACCTGCATGCAAAAAACATGCCCTGAGCTGTCGGCCCTCCTTGTAAATTCTGAAAAAGGGATTAAGTTCTATTCTTGGCCACGGATCCTGTGAATATGTAAAATATACATAGCCCTCCGAATACTCCTGAAGTGCCACTTACTTACTTGGCTGTTAAACCCCTCCTCTCCCTTGCTTCAGGTTATGGTGAGGGTGGAGTTGAATCATTGGTTAATCTGCGGTACTATTATATTCACATTAATGCCTGTTTAGGGAGATTGACTTGTAATAAAGCTCAGGCTGGCACACCCTTCCCGCCTGCATATGTGTGTAACAGTCACCCTGTCAGTTTCTCACAAACACACGCACCCCTATTAAATCACTCAAAGCAGTATGTGGAAGCTGTTCATTCAGATGTTTTAATTACTTGATGTGAAGTGTTTAGGTCAAGCCAGCCATGATGGGGGTTAGGTGGGGGGAAGCCACATTTGGTTTTTTTCCCATGTCTTCCCTGGCACTGGAAGTGAGAGAAAATGTGGTGGAGGAAGAGGCTTATCCAGCTCTTCCCACCTATATACAAATTTGCTGGAATGGTAGACACCTACCCACACCTCCTAGATGTGAACAAGAGAGGCACATGAATTGAAAAAATGTGGCCACCCCATCACATCTTGTCTGACCCTGAATTTGTTTCAAGTAGTTGTAGTGAAGGTCAGGAATTGCTAAATAATTGGAAAATAACAGTCACTGCAGAGCAATTAAAATCAAAGATCAGAGCATTTGCCAGGCTGGCCCCATTCTACTCTTGTAGAAGTTTGTACATTTTTCTTTTATTTGGAAAAGTATTCTCAAGGTGAGCAGGATGTTTACCTTGATGGACTGTTATTGGTTTTGCTGCAAATTTGTGTTACATCTCCTGATGGGGGATCAAGGAATCACAAGAGCCCCCATTTTCCATACGAACCTGTCCGAGAACTTCACTGTACTTTTGGTTCCTTTCTCTCTGTTCCCCCAGATCTAGGTAGGCACTAAAGATAGTGCCTTTTCAGTTGTGACACAAGAATGTCTAATCTCCCCTGCCAACTGGGCAAAGGTGTATCTGATCTGTACAGTGCATATTTTTAGGCGGGCTTTGAAAATAGGTCTTCCTAGTTGGTGTGTGGTGTTGGTTTGGTGTTGGGTTTTATGACACATGCATTCTAAATGTGCTTTTAGTGTGCTGCTGTCTTGTTTTATGTGGCTGTTTAGCCCTGCTTGATTTATATGCTGCTGTGGTGATCTGATGATTGGTGCTAGGAAGAAACTAGGTGGACTGTGATGACTTGACCTTCCTCCATGCTCTTGGGTTGCTTTTGAAACACACAACCACACAAGTTCACAATCCACTGGCAGGTTGCGTCTACTAGGAATGTGAATTTAGGTAGTGCCTCATGCCTTTCTCCCAGGAATTGCTAACATATATCATCTGTTAGTCAGCATCTGTGTTGTCTGTGGGAGAAGGAGAGCAAAAGGAGAAATAGATACGATTTGGTGTTCCCCATTTGGTGTTCACACACGCACACCACTCTTGGTCCTATAGATTAAGGAGGTGGGAAGCACTTGCATGCTCTCTCTCTGGTTGAAAGAATTAGGAAAGTTGTTTATTCAAAACAAGGAAAAGGTTTACTGAAACAAAAAGGTGATAATGGAAGACAAACAACCAAGTTCGATTCTGGAGACCAGACACAAAGTTTGAAAGAAAAATAAACTACAGTAGCTTCTAAGTGATCTTTTTTAGCTTGCAAGTTCACCCATGATTAAAGACAACTCAGCTTGTAGCCTTCTCCTGAAATTAGAGGGGTGGGATATCTCTGGAATTAGCTGTGTCCTTGTTAGACAGCCCCAACCTTCTTCTTAACCTGGCAGTATCTTTCTGGTCTGCTCTTTTTCTGGTCTTTCTCCTTTTTTTGAGGAGAGTGGCACCCCAAGCTGTGTTTGGCTAGTGGTCAGTCACAATGGACAATATTTCAAATTTTCCACTGTCAGATCAGTTGGGTTGATTTAGACCAGTGGCCAGGAATAAGGTAAACCCAGCTGGCTCCAGGGAGGTTCAGTAAGATGCCTTTGTGCATTCAGTAAGATGGAGTAAGGTGATACCAGAAAGGCTGGCCCACTCCCTACAGATCCTAAGTAAAGCCTACCTTTGAGATGCGTACTGGAATAATGGTGAACATGACAGGCGGACTCCCAAGTCAGTGTTCCCAGATGGGGATGTCATTTAGGAGAACAGTATCTGTTCACTACAGCTGTGCATGTTGTTGTTTATGAGATATTTGACTCTGAGATGCCCTAAGTGCATTTTAAATATAGAAAGGTGAGTGATGAACTATAGAACTAAAATAAAAATGAATATGGTGGAACCTCAAATAAGGGAAGATAATGTCATTAATCATCATTCCAGCGGTTTCTCTTTAGTAAATCTGAAGGAAAATTTGGAGCTTCCGTTGAAACTTGTTGGATTCGTACAGCAGTGTCCTTAGCCAGGACTGTCCTGGTTGATCATCTTACACTGATTAAATGTAAATGTATTTGCATATCAAAAATTCAACATAGACACTTCTTTGGGGTACTTAAGGAAGTGTACAATATGTTAATAAACACAAACTATGCTATCATTCCTTGTTGGAATGGCCATCTTTAATATTTTCTTTTTATTCCTTGTCATTGTAGTCTTTCAGAACTACAATTTGCCCTAAACTGCAGTCTATTAATTGACCTTTGCTACTTAATACATTTAAAACTTTTGATACTTTATCAGTTATAGCAATTAATCTTGCAGTCATGTTGTAAATTGAAGCTTCTGTGACTGTTTTGGCCTTCATACGGAACTTGTTCAGACATCCCATTGCACCTAATCCCATTGATCCAATAGGACCAATGTTTCATTATCTGCTATCCCTGAGGATTTCCAGAAACCTTACCCTACTGGATAATGAGGATTGACTGTCTGCTCCTCATGGAACATAGATTTTGATATGTATTGAACAAAGAATACCATGACACACAAGAACCCACAATTATTTGGTACTGTCTATAGACTACTTGGGTGTGCATGTGTGATAAATCTAATATTTCCTTCTCTTTATATGCTGCTTACACAATAAGATAGCTTTCCGATGGTGGTTTTCACAGAACGGTTTTGGTATGTTTATTCCTCTCCCTTTCTTCCCCTGCCCCCTGTAAAACTGGTCTCTAAAGGGCAAGGCTTCACATTTGGTTAACAGACAGTTATCTGCAACTGCCTTCCTCGCGGAGGATCATTACACCAGACATGACTCATCCAATTGGCATATGACATGATTTCATTTTAATTTGCATACTGTAATTGTATAGCAATGCTGTAAAACTTGTTTTGAGACAATTTCTTCCCCTCACACCATAAGTTTGTCAAATTTTATTACTGGGTGTAATGCTTGTTAAATATAGCTTGCTAGTAATAGATGTGAAATTATATAGTGTGTGTACCTATATGTACATCTATAGACAGATACATGCGTGCTTCATCCTCACTTGGACGTGCTTTAAGGTGTTTTTAGAAGTGTCCCATCAAAGGCTACCTAGCAGTGATTACACTGAGAAGGGTCTTTTCAGAGAATAGAACTTTTAAGAGAGGGTTTTCTTTGCACTATGTTTCTACTAGCCCCGGCCCAGTCCCCAGCCCTGGTGTCCAAAAAGCAGGGCAAGCTTTAAGCCATACGGTGAATTCACATACGGTGAATAGCTGTACTTCCATTCTTCTATATATATAAAAATGGACGTTTGTGTGTATATATGTATGTATGTATGTTCCTTATACAAATCTCCGTCCCTTGACCCACGGCCACGAAACTTGGCACACACGTTCCTTGCAGCCTGGAAGGAATCACTGCGGGGGTCAGACCCCCCTACGGCCCCCCGTTTTTCAGGGAGGGGGCCGGATCGTCAGGAACCAAGGGGATTGCATGGGGCTACAGGTCTGCTGCCACCCTGTGGTCACAGACGATTCTGCAGCAGCTCAGCTGAAACTGAGCAGAACAGAAAGTGAAACTAAAGTGCTTGGCCTGCGTGGCCTGAGTGGGCCAGGGAGGAAAGAGCAGGATCCACAGAGTTCCAGCAGCCAGTCGGATCTGCGAGGGGCCTATTATATGTCCAGGGAGCTCACAGGCCACCTCTGCCTGTTTCTCATACGTGAGGGCTGGACCTGCAGACAGTAAGTGGGACCTTCATGTTGCTCTCTTAGTTGATGCTGTCCCTGTTTCCTCATTCATTTCACAGTGATAGTGTGCATTGTGGGTTCCAGGTCATCAATACTGTTTTATTTCAGGGACGGGTTCTATATGTCTACATATGGATCTCACTATGTCATGCTTTTGAGGGAGGTTTGCATATTTGTGTGTATGTTCCACCATTCCTCTGGAACGCCTGGAACGATGTGCACCACACGTGGTACACTGCTTCCTTACGATCTGGACAGATATACTGTGGGGGTAGGGCCCCCCATACGCCCCCAGAGGTGGGGGTGCATTGCAGAACAAACTCATTCCTCCTCCTAATAGAGCCTGGGGATAATTTCTGCCCCCGAGCAACGCCGGCTCACAAACAGCTAGTTCCTAATAAATTTGAAACTATTAAACTAACAGCACAATCCTATTTGGAACTATTAAACTAATGGCCCAATCCTATTTGGATGCTACACTGATGGTGCATGGACACCGGTGTGATGACCGCCATACCCTAACCGTGTTCTTGCAGTGTCTCATGGATGGCTTGCCAATGCTAGCACAACACGAGGCAACAGCTCACAGCATTCAAAGAAACAACAATGAAAAGGCAAATGGTTTTTTGGGGCCCACGTTCATCGGTTTGGGATTATTCAGTTGGCATTGCAATCCCCTCCACCTGCCTGTCAAAGTAAACTGAAGCACGTTTGCCTATTCATGAGTTAATGTACGTGTGTAGCGTACACACGTACATTACACACCATTCAGTTTCTATAGCGTTCAATACATTTTCTTTATCAGCTTGTCAGTTTGATAACCCACTCAAAAAAATCAGGTTTGTCAAACCCACAGATTGAGAACAACTGATCTACACTATATGTAACAACCTTGCAAAAATATGCCTGAAAAGGGCAAAGTAGACCTCACCTGCACGTGCTATATCTCCAGTTCAGTATGCATGTTCTGAGAAAGTTCAGTGGCAAGAGTACAGATTACTCAGATTACAGTACTTCCTGCCTCGGTGAGAGGGGGGCAGGGAGGGACAGTTTTTGGAGGGCCTCTGTGAGAGAGAGGCAGAGATCTGTAGCAACCTCAAACCTCAGTGTGAGGGGGGTAGGGGTTGCTGCAGTGGAGGTAGTGTGCGTGTGTGTGGGTGTCTGTGATTTTAGACTGTGTGTGCGGCTGTAGTTTGGCTGAAGGTCGTCCCTGCCGGAATATGTGCTTGACATCACGAGGGAGCTCAGGGGAGGGGAGGGGGGCCACCATCAGCAGAGTTACGGGTCACGGAAGGTATGGTGGTGGGGGTTGGGCCGGACGTTACAGAAGAAGGAGGGCCAGTCGTAGACAGACTGTCCCTCTTTCTGGCCCTTCTCTCATCCCTCTGACCCTGGGTACTCCTGGCAACAGCCCCCTAAGTCTGAAGCTGCTGCTTCTGAATGCCAGGTCGGTTAATAATAAGACCTGTCTGATCCAGGATCTAATCCTGGAGGAGAAGGCCGACCTGGTATGTATCACGGAGACCTGGTTGGATGAGCTGGGAGGGGTTAGTCTTTCCCAGATTTGTCCGCCGGGTTTCCAGGTACTGCAGCAGCCACGACTACAGGGGCGGGGAGGTGGGGTTGCAATGGTCTATCGGGATTCCATCCGTCTCACCAGATATTCTGTCCAGCAGTCCACCAGGTTTGAGTGCCTTCGCGTTGCGTTGGAGGGGCGAGACAGAATAGGGATTCTGTTGGTGTACCGCCCGCCTTGCTGCCCAACAGTCTCCCTGCCTGAGCTGACGGAGCTGGTCTCGAGCGTGGTGTTGGAGTCCCCCCGCCTTTTGGTGTTGGGGGACTTCAATGTCCATGCCGAGGCCCCGGGAACAGCTGCAGCTCAGGACTTCATGGCCTCCATGGCAACCATGGGTCTGTCTCAAAGAATATCTGCCCCGACGCATGATGCAGGACACACGCTGGACCTGGTGTTTACTGCTGGGCAGGTTGATGGCGATCTGGAGGTGGAGGAGATTAAGATCACTCCTTTGTCATGGACAGATCACTTTCTGGTGGGATTTAGGCTTGTTGCAGCCTCCTACCTCTGCAATGGCGGGGGATCGCATTCTATGATCCGCCCTCGGAGGCTGATGGATCCTAATGGATTCCTGAGGGCTCTGGGGGATTTTCCTGTTGCCAGAGTTGGAGATCCACCCGGCGCCCTGGTCGACCTCTGGAATACGGAGATGGCCAGGGCCCTGGATGAGATCGCTCCCGAGCGTCCCCTGCCCAGTCGCAGAATCAGAGCGGCTCCTTGGTTTTCTGAGGAGCTGCGAATGATGAAGCGGCAGGGCAGGCGTCTAGAGCGTCAGTGGCGAAGGACTCATGCCGAATCTGACCGTACCCGGGCTAGAGCCCACTTAAGATTATATTCTAGGGCGGTGGTGGCGGCTAAGAGAGCCCACTTCTCTGCCACCATCGCTTCTGCAGAGAATCGTCCAGCTGAGCTTTTCCGTGTGGTCCGTAGCCTTCTACATCTGCCCCCCCCCTATTGGAGGGGAGGATCACACGGAGGCTCGTTGTGACGAATTTGCGAAACACTTTGCAGAGAAGGTCGATCAGATTCGGCACGACTTGGACGCCACTGTGGGCATTTCTAGTGATGTCCCTGGGGAACCTGTCTATCCCATTATTTGGGATTCTTTTCAGCTTGTTGAACCTGAGGATGTGGACAGGATTCTCTGCAGTGTGAGACCTGCTGCTTGCCCGCTTGACCCTTGCCCAGCATGGCTACTTAGAGCTGTCCGGGAAGGGCTGGCCGAGTGGACGGGGAGGGTGGTGAATTCATCTCTGAGGGAGGGGGTGCTGCCGCCTGCTTTGAAGCGGGCGATGGTTCGCCCCCTCCTGAAGAAACCCTCCCTGGATCCCACTAATCTAAATAACTTTCGGCCAGTCTCAAATATCCCATTTCTGGGCAAGGTGATTGAGCGGGTGGTGGCGTCCCAGCTGCAGAGGGTACTGGAGGAAACGGATTATCTGGACCCATTCCAATCTGGCTTCAGGCCGGGGTTCGGGACGGAGACTGCCTTGGTCGCCTTGGTGGATGACCTACGCCGAGGAATGGACAGGGGGAGTGCGACCCTGTTAGTCCTGCTGGACCTCTCAGCGGCCTTCGACACCATCGACCATGGTGTCCTTCTGGGTCGGCTGGCCGGGTTGGGGCTTGGAGGCACTGTTTTGCAGTGGTTCCGGTCCTTCCTGGCTGACAGATCCCAGAAGGTGGTGCTGGGGGACGCTTGTTCGGCACCCCGACCTCTTAAGTTTGGGGTGCCGCGAGGGTCTATCTTATCCCCCATGCTATTTAACATCTACATGAAGCCGCTGGGAGAGGTCATCCGGGGGTTTGGGGTGGGGTGTCATCAATATGCTGATGACACCCAACTCTATCTCTCCTTTCCCCCTGATTCTGAGGAGGCAGTTGAGGTCCTGAATCGTTGTCTGGAGGCAGTTGGGGGCTGGATGTGGGCGAACAAGCTGAAATTAAATCCGGATAAGACAGAGGTGCTCTTGGTCCGGAAATCCACAGCTCGGGTATTGGATTATCGCCCTGCTCTGAATGGGGTTGCACTCCCTCTGAAGGAGCAGGTTCGCAGCTTGGGGGTTCTCCTGGATTCACAGCTGCACCTGGAGTCTCAGGTGTCGGCGGTGGCCAGGGGAGCCTTTGCTCAGCTTCGGCTGATCCGCCAGCTGCGACCGTACCTGAGCTGTGCGGACCTGGCCACAGTGACCCACGCCCTAGTGACATCTAGATTAGACTATTGCAATGCGCTCTACGTGGGGCTGCCTTTGAAGACGGTCCGGAAATTACAACTAGTACAGAACGCGGCTGCTCGGGTGGTTGCTGGGGCACAGCGGTTTGACTCTGTTGAGCCGTTGCTTCGGCGACTACACTGGCTGCCGGTTCTGTTCCGGGCCAAATTCAAAGTGCTGGTGTTGACCTTTAAAGCCCTTTACGGCTCGGGCCCAGGGTATTTGAGGGACCGCCTCCTTCCATATAATCCGACCCGTACTCTAAGGTCATCTGGGGGGGCTCTTTTGACTGTGCCGCCACCAGGAGAGGTGAGAGGGGTGGCGGCCAGCAGGAGAGCCTTCTCGGCGGTGGCACCCCAACTTTGGAATACCCTCCCCTTAGAGCTAAGAACTGCTCCCTCGTTGGCGGTATTTCGGCGGGGACTGAAGACCTTCTTGTTTAAACAGGCTTTTAGTTGCTGACAGGCTGGCTGGTCTTGTATTTCTTGTATTTTTTATTTTTTTTTGTACTCGATCCAGGGGATAACAGTTGTATTTGTATATTGTATTTTTATATTGTTTTTAATCACTGTTTTTAAATTATGATGTTTTTATTCTGTTTTTTAATTGTTTTTGTATTGCCGCCTTGAATGCCTTTTTAGGCAGAAAGGCGGGGTAAAAATCTTTAAAATAAATAAATAAATAAATTATAGCGCAATTCTGATAGCAGTAGTTGCATCAATTAATTTGTTCTTGGTATGAATTTCTAGATACCCACCTCAGCAATTTTCAACCTATTTCATCTCACGGCAGACTAACAAGGCCCTAAAATTGTCATGGCTTTTTTTTAATCCATTGTTTTTACAATTGACAAGACACACCAGGTTGCTGGAAGGGGGGGATCACATCTCTGAATGGCTCTACTAATAAATGACATTCCTTGAACTCCTGTGGCACACCTGCAGACCATTTGTGGCACAGTGGATTAAAATAGTTGCTCTAGCTTATAGCATTTGATGGTTTCAAAACATTGTCTAATTGTTCCTTTTAGTTTAATTGCAGTTGTGGAGGTGGTATTGGTCAACTCTTTCTGCCGTGCTTTCCAAATAGATTGGTAACTGCTAAATTGATAAAACGCAATTGGGTATGAAGAAAGTCATATGAGCATGGAACATGCTGGTTTATTTTCATTGTGACAAATTTAAAATAATTGTGAAATGATGCATGTGGCATAAAATATGAAGTTCACCTCTGGTTTCAGTAGAAAAAAATGCATATTCTGAAAAAAAGCGGAATTAAGATTTTAAAACGTTGGAATTTTTTATATTCATCATTAGCATCTTAGGGTTGTTTCATACTTTAGCTGTATAAGTAGTACTTCAGATCAGATTTGATACCTTCCAGTGAAGTCTGAAATGGGCAAACGCACAGTGAAAATTTAGATATACGCCATGGTAATGTCCTGTATTGACACAGGCTGCAATCCTATACACCTGGGAGTAAGTCCCATTGAACACAGTGGGACTTGTTTCTGAGTAAACATGCCTAGGAATGAACTGACACTCTTCTTTGATGGGAGAGTGGAATTGGTATGAGAGGTTGCCATGTCTTCAAGAGACTTTCCCAGCTGAAATGTTACTGGTGCAGTGTAAGATTCAACCACAGGAAAATAGTGGTTTCTCCGCCAAGTGTGAACATAAGAATTTGCCTCTGAATTAAAATTATACCGTTTTAATAACAGATTTCAGTTACAACTAGGGTCACTAGCCTTGACAGAAGCTATTTGGATTTGCTGTTGGTTTTCTCCAGCATGCTGTACTGTAATGTCAGAAATTCCTGGAGGCTTTGTTTAAAATCTCCAGGCTTGCTTTCAGTCATCACCTGGAGATTAATGCTGATTCATGGAGAGTCCAGGTCCATCCTGGAGGTTTGGCAAACTAGTTGCAACACAGAGTTAGGTAAACTCACAGTTTTTGTAGGAGAGGCAAGACAGGTATGCAGTGTTGGGGTGTGTGTGTGTGTGTGTGTGTGTGTGTGTGTGTGTTTTAAGGGGTGATGGTGTCAGTTCACATAACCAGTGAATTATTGAGTTCACTTAATGCAGGTTACTAACCTTGAGTGCCCTCTTCTTTGTACCTATTCAGCACATATGTCTCACTGTGTTCAAATGGTTTTACTCCCTTGTAATTATGTGTAGGATTGCAGCTTTAATAAGGTCAGACATTTGCTTGGAAATCCAACTTTCTTACCAGTGAATGAACAGCTACAGGCATGCCCCTTTATCTGCTGGGGTTCTGATCCTTAAGCTGTGGATACTGGGGATGCCTTTTTAAAGGTAGGGGGACATCAGTGGTTTTGCTGCAACAAGGTAAAAAAAGAGATTTGTTTAATGTCTATCTTTTTAATAGGAGTCCTAGTATCCACGGTATCTGTGGATAACTGAAACCGCGGCTACTGAATCAGTGGATACCAGGGCATATCTGTTGTAACATTTCTCATCCACCTCTTGCATATCTATCTTGAACAAGTTCAAATCCCTCTGCAATACTATGTAGAGTGGTGGGTTTTAAGTTAGTTACTTGCTTTATGATTACTCTTGAAAAAGGTTGTATTGGGGAGTTCAGTGTTTCTATTTTTATTTATTTACTCTTGCAAATGATATTTTGCATTTTCTTGCATATGCTATACTTGTGTTTTTATTTTATCATTTCATGTTTCCCCTTTTGTTTATACTGTACATTTTGACAAAGATTTCAATAAAATAATTGTTTTTTTTAGATACCATATGCTCAGACATATTGGAATGTGGGTTTTTAAAAAAAAATCCAGAGACGGCAAGTTTCTATTTTACAAAGTAAAATTATTTAGATAGGAATTGTGCTACTATTACAGACTATACATATAAAAAATACTGAAAATTATCATTCTTGGGTTACTTGCTCCCTTTTTTAAATATTGAAAAAACATCTTTTTTCCATGCAAAGCTATGCAATTGTTATTCTGAAAATGACCTAGTCATCTGCACAAGGTTTTTGTGGTACCTAATATTGCTTCATATTATTATTAATAATATAAATGAGAGCTGTTGCTCTTCCTGGGATGTACTTTATTTCCCTAGAAAGATGTTCTACGTTTTTCAAAACGGTGTAGGAGTTTGTATGACAAGGACAGTATTGTTTCAAAACCAGCTTTCTGATTGTTGCATACGCAAACGGAATCATTTCCCCATACCTCTCTTGCATAACTTTTTTGAACAACTAGCATGCTTGTGTGTGTGTGTGTGCGTGTGCGCGCGCCCAATCTTATGGGCCTTATTGCACTGCTGTCATTCGTACAGCGTTTGTACTGCTACAGAGTAGTTCATACAGCATGTTTCTGACACCTGGAGAATAAGTACCACCCACAGTCAGCATAGTGCCTCAGCGTGGGTGGTCTGGTCGGTGCTCCAGCAGCAGCACTCAGTGGTAAGGCCTTTTGGAATGGGGGGAGGGGAGGAGTGAGCCCAGCTGGGGGTGGGGCCGGTGGTGGCTTCCACTGCCGGATCTTGAACCCCTGCATTGGGCTGCATAGCCCAACACAGAGCTGCTCCAGTCTCTGCCTTCAAAATGCTGTCAGAGACTCAAGTAGCCCCATTGTGGATGCTGGGGCTTTCCCCCAAGGAGTCTCCCACTGCTGCCATGGCTTACGCAGGATAAAGTGGTAGCCACCTTGGCACTTGATACTGCACCTCCTCTAGGAGCCAGGCAGGTCATGGTTTGGGCTGTAAGTTATGCAGTCTTTTTAAACCCTGAGGTCAGGCGCTAATGAGTGGTGATTGCTCACACGGTGTCATGAATCTGCTTTATGGCTGGTTAGCAATACTTTTAGCTGGTGGTACACGTGTGCTCCTGGCAACCTAGCCGATCGAAGCATGTAAAAATGCTTAGTTTTAGATAAATAGGTACCACTTCTGTGGGAAGGTAATGGTGTTCCATGCGCCTTGGTGCATAGTCATGCCATCCACATGACCATGGAAGCTTGTCCTCGGACAAACACTGGCTCTTCATCGTAGAAACGGAGATGAGCACCGCCCCTACAGTCGGTCACGACTAGACCATTCGGTCGTGGGGAAACCTTTACCTTTTACACGTGTACTGCCAGCAATAAGGGCCTCTGGATTAAGCCCTAAATTTCTTCTTCTTCATGACCTGTACTCATGTTCTTCTCTCCTTATATGGTCCACATTTTCTGCTGCCATCACACCACTACTCTGTTAGTTTCAGCAAAAGTTATAGTGTTCGCATAAAAACTAATCAAGCATTGAGAAATGTTTTTTAAAACCAATTAAGCACATTTAGATATTTTGTATTGGTTTGTATACTATTGCCAAATATGTAGCCTGATTAGTCTGGCATCAGGGTGTTTACATTGCATTTCCTCAGTACACCTTTGATAGAGGAGACTGTCTGCCATGGAGATCGCATAACTAGAATACAAATGTCAACACTGATAGATATCTACTCTACAGAATTTGTGTGGGAGTAATAACTCAGTAATGAAATAGGTCAAATTAATTTTACTGCTTAAGGGGATCTCTTACAATAACTATTTTGTAACGCTACCTATGACAGCTTGCTCAGTGTTATCGAGGAGGTAGAATTGGAATAATGTGATAGATTTCCAGTTGTAAATGAGCTATTGTAGCAAGGTGCCTATTGGCTGATAGTTCAAATAATGCCTTTCTTTTTCATATAGTGTCTGGGTTTGTTTTTTAATACTTTCCTGGCTGCCATGTTGCTGTAAATGACAGAATGTAGAAAATAAGGTAAAGTTGCTTCAGAATGCTAGGAATCTAAGGTCTCCTTTACACACAGATATAAACAAGTGAATGTGGTTTTGCGGGAAAATCTTTAAGTAAGAGCTGCTGTCCCACAAGAGCAACTTATTCCCTCCCCCCCCCCAGAATTCTTGGTAGACCCAATGAAGAATTCCATATACACTGACCATTCATAAAAGAGAATGGAAAGCCTCAGCCATTTAAGTAGCATGATTGGAACATCCAGTAGCCAAGAAGGAAAGACTCTGCAAAGATCTGAGATTTTCCATTATCTTTTTGGCACTTTATATTTTTTCTACCCAGTGCCTGCCTTTCTGTTTATTCATTATTAGACCAGACAGAAAGTGCTGGCAGTACATTTTCGCCATCAGTGCTCTTTTAAAACACAAGTAATGTGCGGACACGAAGGGAGTAGCAATAATCTACCAACATCTACTGATGTGAATGGAATACTTGTGTGGTTTGGGATTGAAAGGATGCACCAAATTTTACTAAACATAATAGGGGGCTTGAAGTGGGACTCACTATACAAAACACACTTAATTCTTAAACTGTGCAGGAGGATTTCTACTCCTGTTCTTCAAAGCATGAGAGTGTGGCATTGCAGGGATCCCAGTGGCAAAGGGCTGGCCTCATGAATCTCCCTGGACAAAGAGGGGTCTCAAAGGGAGAAAGAGGTGTTTAACCCAAACCTTTAACATGCAAGGGAGGCAGGGGGCTTGAAGGGAGGTGGGCAAGGTAAGCAAGTTGCTTTTCTTTCTGGGGTGCAGAGAGGAGGTGGAAGCACTTAGAGGGAGGGAAGCAGCTCAAGAAGTTTGGCTGGCCAGGCTTCAGCAGTTGGATAGCGCTTGGTGAGGGAGTGAAGGAAAAGCCAGAAAAGAAAGAGGGTTGGCGGGGGATGCTGGGGGATGCATCAGGTGCTGGCTAGCACAGTCGTTCTCCAAGGGAGGCTGGAATGGGGTGACATCTTGTAGCAGCAGTGGATAAATCCACATTCCACAAGGAATGTGGATATAAAGTGTAGAAGGACAAAGAACACAAGGCTCTGAAACCTGGCCTTTTTACATTTTTTGTCCCATAGATTCCTGTGGATTAGCAGGTTTTCTATTGACTGAATTAGCAGGTTTTCTATTGTTAGTCGGAGACCTGTGATCATTTCTGCCTTTGACCTTCCACCCAATAGCTGTTTGCATGGTGTTGAGTTGCTTCCAAGTTTGAGCCTCATCATGGGTTTGATGCGAACCATTAGAGATGTAAAAGCTGTCCTTTGTCTTTCAACAGGTGTTGTTCCCAACTCAGGAGTCCAGGGAAGTGGCTAGGGCAGTAATTTTCAACCAGTGTGGCACATTGGTGTGCCGTGAATTTTCCACAGGTGAGGGTCATTTAGTAGTAGGGCTGTTGGGAGATTTGAGCCCCTCATCAGCATGGTGTCAGTTGTCAAAAAACTGAGGGTGTACCTTGCCAATTGCAGTGCCTTGTCGGTGTGCTGTGAGATGAAAAATTGCTGGGTCAAAAACTGTTTTAAGGAGAGGGGGAAATACTGCATGGCCTTTTAATTAAGTGTGGCCTTCTGGGCCTAGAGAATCTGTGGTCTCTTGCCAACAGCCCTTCTAATAGTCACAGTATGCATCTAGCCCTTTGTTCAGGTAGGTCTCAGTACCACATATGTTTAAAATGTGTCTTGCATGCTTTGAATTAGATAGAAATAAACAAAAATAAAATATTAACCATTTAACAACTTCTAAAAAAAGGTTCTGTGGCAAGTCTGTAAAGTAAGAAAGTTCCATGATTGTGGGATAATCCTCAGTTACTTATTACTATATGACCCTGTCTCAGGGCGTAATTTGTGCCAAGGCTTCCCTGGGCGAGTCCTTGTGTTTGATTTTAACTCTAGGGTCAAATTCTGGAACAAACAGAGGAAAGGTATTTTGCAGAAACATTTGTCTTCACACTGAGCAACTATAAAGAGAACTCGGACACAAGATTAGGTGTAGGGACTTGAGCCTTGTCACCAATTTCTCTTGACATTAAGCACTGCTTTGTCTGTTCCCCAAGCACATTGTGGTTCCACAGGTGTTCTGAAATGATGCTAATGTGGACTTTGCATCTAGTGATTCTGAAGTATGTGTGAAAGTATATCGGTGTGCTTATTAGAAGAGACTTGGAGCACAATCCTAACCTAGAGATAAGCTGGCCCAGTTAGGCCAGCAAAATTTGGCCGGCACAAGGGCCACCGTAAAGCGCATTTGGACCACTCTCGGAGTCAGGGAGGATGGCATCTGTGTGCTGGCCTTTCTGACTCCAAGAGTGGTCCAAACATACTTTACAGCGTCCCTTGTGCTGGCCTAACTGTGCTGGCTTAAATCCCTCTTGTGCTGGGTTAGCGCCCTCTTCTCAAAATTTGATTCAACATTAGTTACACTTTTGCACCATGATCCACAATATAATTGGTTATTCAACGTTTGCCTATCCATAATCTATTTCTTGTTAAATTATTTGGTTAACTCTGTATTCTGATTACTGTATAGGAGAGAGGAAGAAAAATGTCTCTTTCTCTCCATTTCCTTTATTCCACATGTAATTGTTTGACACCCCTAATTTTAATGGTTAAATGCCCTTTAAATGCCCTGATTAGATAGTAATTAAAATGTGTTAACTATTATCTAACATGCGCTACCTTTTTGTATGTTTGTGTTAAAGTCTTGCTGCGACTTTTGTTCAGGTTTTTTTTCTTGGTGATCTTGGTAGGTGGGAATTGCTATATGGCAAAGCAGGTCTTACACTACTTCATATGCCATTATTAGCTCTTAATCTTTTTAAAACTTTATTTTAGCCAGATACATCTTAATGTAACTTTATTGCAACGCTTTGCATTTCAGATGTTGTCAACAGCATTGTAGTATTGTATACTTTGAAGCCGTATGGTAATGTGGTTGGAACTGGGCCATTTCCTGCCAGATAGTAATACAATTTTTTCCCCTTCACTCAGGATGCTCAACACTTTGAGAGAAGTTCATGATTATTATACCAAGATTGATGCTGTGGGTGGAGTGTAAATTTTGTCAGTAGTAATCCATTAAGAAATCAATAATCACCCGAAACAGATGTTTTAAGTTGTGTGTGAGCACCTTTTCTGAATTCCCACGTCTTTGGCCTTTTCAGAGAAATAGTAAATAGGAATATGCTGCTGCAGCTGAGATACAAGAACAATCACTATTTCCTTAAACAGCGCTGAAGTCTATTAAGCCCTAAATTCCAGTCCCTGCATTTCACAGTATTCTTCTCAACCTTTTATTTCTGAACGGGCCCCTTTAAAGCAGGGCTTTTCGACCTTCTCTTTTCAAGCCCCACTTTTTCAACTATCTCTCTTGGCAGGCACTATTTTCCAAAGTGCCACCATTGCCACCAGAGATAGCAGCTTTGGAGAGGAGTGGGGCTTCACCCCTTTTGAAGGACCAGGCCAGCTGCACAGTTCATCTTGCCCCCATCAGTGCACCACTGCCCCATCCATCTCCATTCCAAGGGGATCAAGCTGTATGGGAGAGTGCCAGATAGTCACTATGGCGGTAGAGCCATTCATAGTTACTGGTACTTGTACCACGGGCTGAAAAGAACTGAGCTAGAGGAGGGACAGAGGATGTCCTGTGCATAGCATCTGAGTGATTACCATTGCAAGTAGTCCTCCACCGGAATTTCTCCAAAACTTCATCCATCACTCACTTTGTACCCCTTGGTCTAGTACTATGAGGTTAGGAAGGGCTATAAATGAAGTCCCAGGTTCAGTTGCTGTTGTCTCCAGGTAGGGTTGGGGACTGACGCCTGTCTATGAATCTGGATTATTCGTGCCACACAGCCCACACAATGCGAAGCTAGATGGGCAGATAGTCACTGCCTCATCCTTCACCTGGGCAGAACCGTTTGCTCACTCACTGCCCAGGGCAAGAGCAGTTGCAAAATTGCCATAAGGAAGGTGCTGGTTGGGAGACCAGCACCCACTGGAGGCACCCATCCATGATGAGTCTCGCATTCTCGCTGTCTGTCCACGTCCGCTGTTGTCCACTTCCTGTTAGCGTTCTCACTGTTGCCTCCTCCAGCATTCCTCTAACAGCAATGAGCCTAGCGTAAGGCTGTCTACTTCTTTTTCCAAAAAGCTTCCATTTTGCAGAGTGTTTGCAAAAGAAGAGCGGTGCATCATGAGCGCAGTGGGGGAGAGGAACTCGAGTAGGATTTGTTACTGTCTGCGGTTTTGGATATCCGTGAACGTACTGGGAGAATGCTTGTCCTCTTAAGGTGTTTTCAGACAGCCCTGCTTCTTATTTGGGGTGCTTTGAGGGGTGGGGGCGGCTTTGTTCGGGCTCTTCTTCTCTTGTTGCTATTTGCTGCTTTGTATTCCTCTTCTCCACAAGCCCAGCCTTATGGCTTTTAGCCTGACAACAACCCTATGAGGTAGTTTAGGCTGAGACACACTGATGTTTTTCGGACATGGTGTCAAATCATGGTTTGTACAAAACCATAGTTAGAACTTGCACAAACCACAAGAGGTACCACTCAAGGTTGAGCTTCTTGTCCACATTCGTTTTTCATCCCCTAGGCATTCAGCTTTGTAAGTTTGCTCCTGTCTCCATGGTACAGCAGTCTCTGGAGGCAGAGCAATGGCCATAATTACGGTTTGTCAGAGATAACACTAAACCATGGCATGATATCTGATCTGAGCCAGTGGCACTGCTAAAGCCATTTAGAACACCCAAACCATAAGCCTAGGGTGCTTCTGTGCTCACTGATCATCACCAGCCACATAAACTGACCAGGACCCGCATGGGCTTTTTCAGAACTGTGCATTGCATACAATTGTCTTCCTGTGAATAGGCCCCACAGAAACACCTACCTGGGTTTCCTTGGTTTGCTTTCTGTGCTCACACTAAAACATTGCACAGTCAACACGTTGTCTACCGATTAACCCTGGGTAGAAACCCAGAAGAGCAGAATGGTGGAAATTGGAATTCCTTAAATCCAACTATAATTTTTACTGGAGTGTTGTAGGTTGCTGCTCTAATAGAGTGGCCTTTTTTTGTCTGCAAGTGACTCAGGTCACACGCAGTGCTGCAGATGCAACACACAGAACATTATTCAGCTTTCTGTGAACTGATAAGTGACAATTTCATCTCTTTCAGTGACTTCTCAGACACTATTGGTGTTCAGATTCTGGTATAAGACGGCTAACTGGGCACTTTGCAATAACCATATAAGGGTATTGGTCCATCCATGAGGCTCACTAAGGAGGTTGTCTCAGGCAACAGTTGGGTCATGGGGCACTTATCTCTGTTCGCCTGCTTGCTGCCACTGCTTCAGCTTCCACTCCCTGGATTGGAAAAGGGAGATGGAAACAGGAATTGTGGAGGGGAGCAGAATGCAGAGCAGAACATTGGAGAGTGGGAGGAGCAGAGGCTGGCACATCATCAGGCAAGGGGGACAGCATTTGGCATGTCGCCTCGGGTGCCAGGAGGTCTTGAGTCAGCCCTGTAACTGCGTTTTATTTGAGATGTACTTGGTGTTGCAGTATAGTCTTCGCAGGCATTCATTTTGTATAGAGCCAGGGCAGTCAGAGCCACACCCAGGGGTTCCACGCATTTGCCACACCCCAGCCTTCCATGCATTCCATTTCCTGATTGCACAGGGTCTGTGTGCAATAATAGAGGGTTTGGATTCTGTCTATAGGAGCCCTTGCAAAAATTGAATGTTGAACACCAGGGCCATCAGACACTATCCTGATCTTCCAGTTCACATGTTCATTTGAACATGAATTGAATGTCTGCGCAGGGCTCAACTGATTTCTGATTAACCAAGAAACCTCTTGGAACTGGATAAATGTGTACAGGAAATACACAGCATGAGCGTCTGTTGGCAGAAAATCAGGTTATAAATAGAAGAGAGAAATAAAATCAGCAATTTGATGGCTTCAATTTTTTTTGGCTCATTGCACACACACAGCTAACACATATGTCTACTTCACCCTGGTTTCTGCAACTGTTAAGACTTCTGAAATAGTCTGTTTAGATTTCAGCTGCTGATTACTGTGTGCCTCTAACCAAATTGTGGAGCAGCTCTAAGAATGGAAACAACTAATTAAACTACTGCATAAGAATAGGGGGAGTTTCAGCTGAGAGCTACAAACCTTAAAGGCCTTCTTAGTCTAGGCCTCTAGTTTTAAAGATGGTTGCACTGGCATCTCAGTGTGAGTGAGTGAGTGAGTGAGTGAGAGAGAGAGAGAGAGAGAGAGAGAGAGAGAGAGAGAGGTGTAATTCTCCCTTCCTCTTCTCTGTTTCAAAGTGCCTTGAAGCAATTAATTACGTACTTACAGAGAGGCATGATGTGCACAGCAGCGTTCCTCGTCAACATTTCATTAGTGCCAGCTAGTTTATGTATATCTGCTTTGTATGTTACGTTATGACAGGGGAGGGAAAGCATGCAGGGCATGACTCCAGCATTTTGCTACATAAGTTGTCCCATAAAGCTTGGTTTAAAAGGCTGCTGTGCTTCATATAACTTGCCCCCCCTCCGTCTTTTTCTTTATGAGTGGATGTTAGTGCAGAAAGCTAACACAGTTTTTTAAAAAATTATAGTCCTCATAGTATTGAGGATGTTTGAAAAAGTGCAGACTATATACATTGGTAGCAGTATCTCCAAAAGCTTAAGTGCAGAACGATAGATGCTTTTGGCATGTCCGTGGTTTCTTGCCATCAGTCATACTGCTTCACCTTTCCATGCAGTGCATAGCACACATTATCATCCTTCACTTCCTCCGTGCTAGCTTAGCATTCCTGGCCGACTTAATAGACAACTTCAAATCCCCCAGACACTCAACTACAGGTATATAATATAGTATGATGGACTTTCCAATGGTCTTCATTGATTGGCATGTGCTTATTTGCTTAAGGGATGTGGTGGTGCTGTGGGTTAAACTGCCGAACTGTTGACTGGAAGGTTGGCCGTTCAAGACCGTGCAACAGAGTGAGCTCCCTTTGCTTGTCCCAGCTCCTGCCAACCTAGCAGTTCAAAAGCATCTAAAAATACAAGTAGATAAATAGGTACCACTTCGGTGGGAAGCGAATGGTGTTCCATGCGCCTTGGCGTATAATCATGCTGGCCACATGACCACAGAAGCTTGTCCTAGGACAAACACTGGCTCTTCGGCTTAGAAACGGAGATGAGCACCACCCCCTACAGTCGGTCACGACTAGACCATTCGGTCGGGGGAAAATCTTTACCTTTATTTGCTTATTTTATGAGAAGCACCACCTGCAGTTTTGTTATTGAGGGTACAAGCATAACCCGGTGCTGCAATATGCAGGCTTGACTGGCCTGCCCCAGAATCTGCTGCAGCAGAATCCAGGCAAAGAACCCAGCCCATGCGTAGCCTTAAGTGTCAAATGTTTCAGGATCCATGTTTAAAACTGCACATGACTCTTTCATATCTCTGATTTGTTCATTTTTCCCACTGCTTTAATTTGCATCATCATTTGGAATTACCATTAGCTTGAAGGATTGGTGATTTTTAAAAAAAACTATTTAAAGATATAGTGCTAGCATATTTAAACGTAAGAAGAAAAATGCTGCTGTTGTGCTGCTCTCACAAGATTTCTATTGATTGTTGGAACTTTTTAATAATAATTTTTTCACTAGCTTTTTTCTGCAAGCCTTTAACTAGGTAAGGTTATTTGTCAGTCACGGATTTTTAGAATAAATATCAGATACGGGGCTAGGGAAAATCCTAGTTTCCTTTAAATGCATTGGTGACATTTAACAATTTTAAAATTATTTTCTAGCCCTGAATAAATAAATAAATTCCTACTTCTTACATATCTAGGCTTAGTGCTTGAAACGTCATTGTTTTATGGCTTTGTTGCATAGCAACTGCTTGATGTGTATGAGGGTTTTTTTTATTTCTGAAAGAACTGCATTTCTAGGAAAGTGTAGAGGTTGCAAGGAAATGGCAGAGGATACAGAATCATGTAAGGTGCCAAGAATGTCCAGTATAAATTTGGTGCTATAAATATATAGATGTATAGCTTTCCCATGCTACTCATGAAAGAGCTTCTCATTTAGTCTTCAGAAGACATTATATTAGGTACTGTAAAGGACAATGTGCCGAGTGCAAACAGAACACGGTAGAATGGGACCACTGTGGCATTTTTCAGATGGGCAGTGTTGATGGATGCAACAAGGTCCAAGCAGTTATCATAAGATAGAATAAATATAGATTTGGAGTAAAACAACAACAACAACAACCATGAGCAAGCCATTATTTCATTCATGTTGCGCCCCTCTGGGTGTGCTGGCCTCTGTGTTGAAACCGCACTGGGAATGGGGTGAGTTTGTGCTGGCTTGAGCAGGCTGGCAAAGAGGGTTGGAGAGGGTGACGGGAAGATACTCTGGGAGTGGGGCGGGGATGTTTGTGGGTGGGAACGGCAGCGAGGGCCAGATCCTAACCTCCATCCCAGGCCCGAGTTGCATTACATGGGTGGCTTGAATTTGCACCCACAATATTGCAGGGGCATATCCAAGGAACCTATGGGGGGCAGGAACCCCATAGAACTGGCTGGCGCATGACATGTGATAAGGGAATGAAAATCCCCTTATATTACTCCAGGCTTGCTCCTTCCCTGCGCTAGATACACCACAGGCCTGTTGGCCTGCCTATTCCTGCACAGGTTAGGATTGCACCCTCAATCTCTCCCCTCCTATTTTATAGAATAAATTAAATATCGAAAAAGGTTGTTTTTAGTTTGACTGCAACAGCCCTGTAAATTTGAAACCTTACTTCCATGCAACAGATGCAGCATGCAGGCTGATGGGGTCTTCAATTCAAAGAAAGTTGACTTGCTCCCCAGTCAAGGCATGCACTGTCTTTTCTTTCCTACGAAGTTTGAATTGCAAGACTGTGCAGTACTTTTGTTTGAGCAGATGAATCTTGAGCTTACAGACCTTGGGAAAATCAGCCCGCGATGCAAACATATTGTGCTTATCAAAAATCAAGGGGCAGCCTGGAGTTCAGAGCCAGCCACTGGCGGCTCCTTGGGAGAAGGGGATATTTGTCCCCTCCCCCCTGGGGAAAAGCCCCGCTGCCCGCAATGGGGTCCTTGGCTCACTGTCGGCTATTTCACCAGCAGGGAATCAAGCAGCCCCATGCCGGGCTGCCCAGGTGGGTCCTGACGGGTCCCACCCCTTGCCAGCCTGCTCCCCTCCTCCTCCACCCAGTTCCTCCTCCCGCCTCTCCCCATTCCAAATGGGCTTACGAGCAGCCAGTGCTGTTGGAGTGCAATCCGTCTGTCTGCTCGCGTTGGGGCCAAGCGCTCCTTGGGTGCCACCCCAATGTGAACAGTAAGATGTTGTGGATGCACTTTATGGCATGTTCACAACCCTTTAAAAGCCAGTGGTACGCATGTACTGTTGGTGATAGGGCCTTCTGGATCGGTCCCTTAATCTCTGCCTGCTAAATATAAGAGGAGCACCACTTGGAAAAATTGCCTTTTTCCCCAGTTAGCAGGTATATGAGCATATGAATACTAAGTACAAATAATTAAGTACACCGTGAAATAATTAAGTACACAAATCAGACAGCAACTGCTGTCTGATTTCTATACCCGCAGCAGCACCAGTAACACTCAGGCTGTACTTCACACATTCCATTGTTCCTATTCAGGGGAGTAACGTCTGAACGGCTGAATTTGACATGTAAAATCACTCAGAGTGAATAAGCATGCTCCCAGAGTTGAAATGTTGCAGGGGCTTCTCCTGCCTTGCATGGTGCAAATGAAGCAAAGAGTGAGAGAGCTGCTGGGGTTTGTGAGTTAAAATAAGAGTGGTTCCATTTGATAGAACTTGTTTTCAATATTGCATTAGTAGTATTAGCGAGGCTAGGATGTTGTAAGCCTAAGGCCGGAAATCAAGCTTGTGAAAGCCAGAGAGTTTTTGTGCACATAATCCAGGGAATGGAGAAGTCTCTTCCATTTGCCCTGACAATAGGTCTGCAGTATAAAATAGCTTGGCAAATTGAAGGGGCACAATGCAGAAGCTTATTGCTTCTCTTACCACAACTATGTTTATTTTGCAGTCAAAGAACAGTATGTTTTTTAGGATGGGGGGAAAGAAGAAAAGAAAGCCCAGAATGAATCTGCCCTTTTTGCACCACCTTGAAGTCATTTAGGCCAGCATAAATGGGACACAATGGGGAGAAAAGAAGCAACCATGATTTGTAAGCTGTTCCCATGCATAAGGCATGCATACAGCGCAGTGGAGGATCAGGAGTAAAATATAATATGGTAATAAAATATCAACATACAATGACCTTTGTTTCAATAGACAGTTATTGAATGAATTCTTCCAATAAGGGGAAGGTTCTTCTTCCAAACCTTAGGGGAAGGTTTTCACAGAAACACAAAATTGAATGATTTTGGCCTCTTGTGTCCAGCCTTGATGTATGGAGCACATCCCTCTTTACTACATTGTTTCTGAAGGGTTTCATGCTATTAATGCTAAGAAGGGCATTGAATATAATGTAATGTATCACTAGCACTTGGATGGGGTTGGCACAGTGATGTCATTCAGGGGGAATGGACCAGAACGGGCATTCTGGATCCTAACGGGCTCCGTGGCTGGTTCTGGGTTCCCGACAAGTGCCAATCAAAAGTGAGTTCCTGTTCCTAAATCATTTGAATGACACCACTGGGTTGGTAGGTAGGAGATCCAGGAAAAACAGAAGTCCGGATCAAACTGTAACAACATAATGTGTGGTCCATTCAGGACCGGAGCAACGGAGGCCGTTATTAACTATTATGGTCACTTTTTGAACAAAGTTGTCTTTGTCATAAGTCCAGAGCCAGCTTTCAGCTTTCAGAGCCAACTCACCTTGGGGTGATGATTTTTTTTTTTTAAAGCAAGCAAGAATAGTCTAATCTGATTTAGCACTGAAGCTATTGCCACCGCACTTTTCAATTGATATATCCGCTGTTAGGATTTGTGTTGAATGACTGGCGATTTCATGTGTACACCAATGTATACAGGAGGTTGGGATTTGGGAAAATCCTTAATTGAGAAGGTTCACCCTTTTCAAGGTTTTTTGATACCGGCTGCTCTGCTGGTGTCAATTTTTGCTTTGACTAAGGACCATTTCTCTTTCATATAATGATCTGAGCTAATTGGGGATCATGAAGTGAATGTAATAACATTAGTAACTTTATATAGCTGGTTAAATTTGGTTGCGTATCAACGGCATTGCAGGAAACAACTCTGATCTAGAGCGTGGGCAATGTTTGCTAGATTGCTCATGGGTAAACCTAAACATCCCATGGACATTGTCCCCACTATGCTGTTGGGCATGTGTAAGAGAGAGTGTGCTCATTAAGCCTCTCATGATGGGTTTGCAAAGCCCTGCCCCCATGTGTACAGCACTTTTACTAATAAATGCTGTACCTGGGGAGTCTTGCTCCCCTGTTACCTGGATCACTGGACAATCTGTGAGAAAGTCTGCCTGGGTACATTTTGTTTCAGTGCAAACAATGGAGGGTGGAGCAGTACTTTGCAAGATGTTCTGAGGACGCCCCCTCCCCCAGCATTGCATGGACATAGTTCTAGGGAAGCCCAATTGTGGTGACAACAGTGAGCACAAATGAAACCCACTCAGGGCAATGCTTTCTGAAGAAGTCAATACTTTCAGCTATTTTGCATCCTGTCCCTTTCATCTTAGTCAAGGTCTCATCAGCTATTTTAGATTCCTATGGGAAGCGTGTACATAGCAACAGTATTTGTTCAATGTGGTGGTTATATTTCAATTTTCATGTTTGCCGAGTAATAATTTTTTGAAGCACTGGACTATATGGACTATACAGCAGTGACCATCAACCATGGCAGGATTAATGGGTTTTTCATATCAGCCCCCTCTTTATGTGCTGCTCTAAATGGCAACCTCTGCTAGCATAGCGGTAGGGAATTGTGAAAGGCACCCCATTATGCAGGAGCGCTGGGTCTAGAGTGAATGCATTGGAGACCATAACAATTCTTCTTTATTTCAGGAATGGGAAGGGGGAAAGAGGTGTGGAAGGGAATACCCAAAGTTACCCAAGGAAGTAACTTTCCTTCAAGCAAACGTTTGTTCAAACAGTGCCAGAGTTGGTAGAATCTTATCTTCAGAAGTTTTGCATTGTTATCCTCTTGCAGCTTGCAACACATGGCTTCTGGCTATGCAAGGTCTCCTCCTTTTTAACCTGTTTTGAACATTGTGGTGTTCTGGAACCTGCATTCCACTCCTGAACCACAAGACCCTTGAGAATCCTTTGCATAGAAAGGCAGATCAAAATGAGGAATAGAAATAAAAGTCTGATCTGAAAGGGCCAAGCGCAGGAGATACAGGAGCCTGTGTTCCTTGTGGCTGCATCCCAGAGATTAGTTTGGGGTATTTTTTTTATTTGATCTGAAAGAGGAGTACTATGCTGCCATGCTGTCCTTGCTCAGGATGTTCCAAATGTTTGTTTGACCGCTGGAACGGTGTAGTGGTTTGGGAGTTGAACTTAGATCTGGATGTTCCAGGTTCAAATCCCCAGTGAGCCATGAAGCTTTCCTGGGTACCTAGGGCCAGTTGCCGTCTTTCAGACTTGTCTGCTTTGCAGGGTTGTTGTGAGGACAAAAGGAGGGAAGGAACCATTCATGCCACCCTGAGGTCCTTGGAGGAAGGAGCACATGCACAGCTGGAGGTTATTTTTTTTTACTGTGGCCAATCACTAAGCAGGACACTTTTCTATTAAGAATGGCTTGCCTGTCCTGGGCAATCAATGACAGTAAAAACCTTCAGAATACTCTGGGTGCACATCAGTGAAACTTAAATTGCCAGCACTGTCCCAGAGTAGTTTCTGGAGAGATGAGAATATTTTAGGGGAGTACAATAGTGGGACAAGATGGTTCAATTTTGTTGGTCTCCCCTCTCTGTCCACTTTTTTTTTCTGTTTCTGTTTTGTTCTTTGTTTAGTGGTAGTCTAAAATGAGTTAGGGCACTGTCAATGATAGTGAATATTAGTAGTAGTGCTTTCAATTTGTTTAGATCTTTCTGAGTATGCAAAGCATTTCATGTGTATTATCTTGGCATTGTTCCCAAACATTATAGCAACAGGACCCACTTTTTAATACCACACTCTATCAGGACCGATCTAGGTTTACCACATATTATTATTATTATTATTATTATTATTATTATTATTATTATTATTA
>JAJKFI010000015.1:18237063-18315031 GCA_029204185.1 Lerista edwardsae | reverse complement strand
TATTATTATTATTATTATTATTATTATTATTATTATTATTATTATTATTAGTAGTAGTAGTAGTAGTAGTAGTAGTAGTAGTAGTAAAGAGACATTTATCTCAAACATTTATCTACCTGTATTTAGACATGCAGTCAATCTGCAGGAGCTCAGTTCCTTGCAGGGCAGTTAGTAGCTACTGCAGAAGCTGAGCACTTCGCAGGGTAATTAGTAGCTGCAGTATATGATTTTTGAGGCAATTAGTTATCTGAGCTTCCCATCATCCTTTGGGGATCCACCAAAATTCAGGTTGCAATGCACCAGTCCCAACCCACAGTTTGGGAACCACAGAGAAATCCTGTTTCACAGCTCAGCTATGCAAGTATTCCGCTTGTCTAAAGAGAAGGTAACTGGTGAAGTGAAAATGTCACAGTTGAAAACAGAGGTTGAACTGGGTTCTGTTAGCAAGGAAGTGTAGGCTGTGATTTTCAGTCCAGTTCTGCAAACTGTGTGTTGAGGGCACTGGGGGGGGGGGGTGTAGCTACCAAGGTATGACACACTTTTCTAAATCGAAAGCCCAAGAAATTTACATGCTGTTGACCCAAGAATCTTCTTGGTTTCATTGGCACTTGGAAGGGGCCTTAATCAGTGGTGTCATTCAAATGATTTAGGAACAGGAACTCACTTTTGAGTTCAAATTCAAATGTTGGGAAACAAACAAACCCGGAAGCAGCCACAGAGCCTGTTAGGATCCGGAACGCCCGTTCTGGTCCGTTCCCCCTGAATGACATCACTGGCCTTAATTTAATTTGCTCCAAAAACTCATCCTCTTAGGGGAAGAAAGGCACAGGATACCCTGATGCACAGGATACAAAAATATGATAAATAAATAACTCTTTTCCCTCTTTAGCCTCTTGTACTTCCTCTTTCAGTGAACCGTATCAAAGTATCACACTATGAGCATAACAGTAAAACTTGTCCATGGCCCACAGCTTGGAAAAAAGGTATTTTCTCAAGATATATTAAAAAAAAATGTCAAGAGAACTAAAATACCATATTCTTCAACCTGAGACAACTAGAAATAACATGTAGTGCAGTGGTTCTCAAATGTTTTAGCACTGGAACCAACTTTTTAAAATTACACTTGGGACCTACTTACATTTACAAGTCTTAAAAAAGGTGATCTAGGAAGAAATATTTTTATGTATTTATTTGCAAACAAACTTGATCAATTTCTCATAATGAGGTAGACTTGAGGGGCTTAGTTATGTGACCAAGCCGTCACCTTCCCCCACTACTTGTGGGGCTCCTGACTGACTTAGAAAAAACACACCAAAACAAAGACACTCCAACCCATCTCCCTTTATTTACACAAGCTTGCAAATGGCAGGAGCTCAGCTGTTTGCAGGGCAATTAGCAGCTATCTTCTTGTATTTGCCCACAAATTGCAGGAGTTCAGCTCTTTGCAGGGCTGGTGGTAGCTATCTGATTTTTGAATAGACTTGGGCTTGAAGGAATTAGTTATCTGATTTTTCCATCACCCATGTTTTCATTGGAGGCTCTGCAGAAATTTGGTCCCAATCCACAGTTTGAGAAACACTGATATAGACTATGCTGTGCTTACGATTTGGACAGATATTGGAAATGTGATCTCGTTGGTTGATTTTGTGACAGTTACACAATAGAGAATAAGGAAGCATGCCTGTGCTGTGACAGTAAACTGGTAGTTCACTGTCTAGAATCCATGCTAAATTGTATAGTATGCCAGTTACAGCTGATCCCTCTGCTCTGCTGCTCCAAAGAATGGCATTTTTATCTTTCTTGTTCCTGCTTTCCCCAGGCGCATGTTAAAGACACACATACAGAAAAATGACATCTGAACCAACTTTAAGTAACATGACATGGTAAACATTGGTTGCTAAGATGGTTCCATGGAACCAGAGATGCAAAATAGATAAAGAAACTGACTTTTTAATTGCCTCACTTTCTGCAGAGAGTAAGAATCTATAAGCTTTCAGGCGACATAGAATCATCTGGCAGAATAGAAAAGCAACTCAAGGCTGTATAATGCCTTTTGAAGAGTGTTCCTGGGGACAGAAATATATTGAATAAAACAAAGAATGATGGTTACAACTTTTGGTTCTCGGCTTCTTATCGCAGCCCTTTGTTCAATTTGTTTTATGTGTGTGTGAAGTATGTTCAATGTTACTTTTCCATTTATAGCTAGTACAGATTTCTGGGTATCTGAAAAGTTTGCATAATCTTCCACTAATGGAGATTAGGCTGGTAAAATACATTGCTTTACTATTATGTGTTCCTTGGACACATTGAATCATATTTAGCCATGCCACATTGATTTTGTTTGCCTTCACACTTCCGATTTTGCAGCTTGAGTCTCCTTGTTTCAGTATAAATGAGCTGCCTATTTCTCGCAAACCAAGAATATTATCTCCTGCACAAAATAATTTTTGACACATTTCATGGTAATGTTGATTCAAGGGAAGAAAGTTATGTTTAAAGGCACCTCTTTGAATGAAATGCTGTGTGTATCATTTAACTGAGACTTTAATGAGATAAGTACATCATTATAGGGATGAACTGTAATCTGAGAAACCACCAGTCTTGTGAGATCCTTGCAGATATGCCCTTGGGATGGCTTTAGACTGCTCGAAAGTGTAGAAAAACAGGACAATTGCACCACAGAGATGGATATAAAATAGGGAGGAGAATGTGCAAAACACTTTCTGTCCTTTTTTTTATAATGAGAGTAAAATGACACTTTTGGCTCAGGGCCTGTGAAACCTCAAAGATCAAGGATGGTGTAGATGGAACCTAAAAAGCATTTGCTCAGGAATGAGTTGGAAGTGAGCAGCTTGCTCCAGTTGGCAGAGTTCATGTGAAATGCATGGGGTTAACCATATCATTGCCATTGCTCCCAAGGTACAGCAGTGAAATTGAAGCTGCAATCCTGTACACTCTTTCCTGTTGAGTAAGCCCCATTGAACACAATGGGACTTGTTTTTCAGTAGACATGCACAGGATTGTGCTGTAAGGCAATTAGCAGAACATTTACTCAGAAGCTATTCCTTCAGTATGCAGCAGTGCTTACTCCCTCCCTAGTAAATGTCTCTGGGATTGCCATTGAAATCACAAAGCTGAATTCATCCATAAAGTAGATGAATCAATCAATCATATTTATATACCGCTTTTCAACACAAAGCGGTTTACAGGCAAATAGTAATCATAAAGTTAAATGGTTCCCGGTGTGTGAACTGTGTGAACGGTCTCTGTTGGAAAGTATCATGTCTGTGCTGATGGGTTTGCTTTTACAATTATAAAAAATAAGGCGTGGGTGAATCCATCTGAAGGCTTGGTGTCTCAGGATGACTGATTGTATGAACAAACTCTTACTGTTGATATAAAGGGCACCATCTTCTCTCACAATTTATTGCACTTCCTAACTACTGTCTTTTCTTAAGTCAATGCCAGATCTCTCTCTATTCACTAGAATGTCAAGAAGGAAGGCCTAGCTTGGTGAACAGTCACATGCAGTATTGTATGCTAATGTGTCAAACCCAGTCTAATATAGATTTAAATGGAACTTGATTGATAAGCACAGTCATTGCCATATGAAAGCCAAGGAGGTCCATGGGGAGATCAGATCTGTGTCATATATGAATTTATCATCCGCTGGTGAAATAAAAGTGAATGATACCTTCAGCCAAGGAGCTGCACTTAAAGAACATTACTGAGTCAGATACTATGTAATATCTTCATGAGTGTGGGAATTGATTGGAGTTGCTGGATAAAACTAGCTGACCCTTATGCAAACTGTCAGATTAACCTATGCTCAGTTGATTCCATTTGGAGCACAGAACAGTGAATTAAGGTAACTCATTGGTCTTCTATACATGTATGACTGGTGAAGGAGCATGTTCCATTACTAAACATTTCTTTTTCTTTATTGTGAACTTGTTCCATTCAGATACTTCTAAATAAATGACCATTAGAAAATGGGCACAAGCTCTCTGTGAATTCCTGAAATATTAGTTCCGTGTTTCCCAAACTGTGTGCCATTACAAACTCACAGGGGCGATGCAGGATTTCCCCAGTGGCCTCTTCTGGTTCTTGCAGATGCTGCTATCTTGGATCATGTGAGATCTTGTGTAAGGGGAGAAAGTGTCCCCCAGACAAGTAGCTTACCCAACTATTGAAGGCTTGGCTTCTGAAAGAAAGATGCTTTCACATACTCAGAGTGCTTGGTCTTTATTTTCATCAATGAATAAATCAATATATTGTTTAAAAAAGTAGTTCCTGATGCGCTCACTGATTGGCTGAACTTGGGCGAGAGGAAAAAAACTTTAGAGCTGAAAAGAAGCACGTATGTTCATTCTCAAGCCAGTGATATTCAGCTCACTTGTGATACTGGAACTCTTTCCTTGCAGAGGAGGCTCTGTAGCACTACCTGTTTCTGATTCTTATTTGCCCCTCTTTTGGAGGAAGAGCATTTCCTGGCCACCAGAAGGTGTTATGGAAGATGGGGGGGGGATTCAGAGGAAAGGAAGTGGACACTTCTGAGAGCACTCAAGCAAAGGGAGTGGCAGAAACACTCAGGGGGAAGGGGTGGAGAACCTCTTGATTTCACACTGACATTCAAAATTTTACTAAGGAATGCTCTGTTGTATTTTGAAATGCTGGGGAGTTTTTGTTAAGTGCCTGGACCGATTTTTGGAAGTATGGGATAGGCAGATGGATAAACAAACCATATAAGTACATACATAAAGGTGGATGCTGGGAGGTGGAGAATTCTGGCCCTCTGAACATGTCAGGAAATGCATGAAATTTGTGGTGCAAGAGTTCCTTTAAGCATGTTCTGGGTGCTTCATTAATTATATTTTGGGTCTATATGTGTATTGCAGGTGTAATTTGTTTTATTATTTGTGATGAAGTTTTACTTTTTGGCGTTTAAAGAAAGGGAAAAAAGATGCCCGAGTGTATGACTTAGTGTTGCAGTACTTGTGTCCTGTTGTTAGTGGTTCAGGTTGTTCAGGCAAACCTACAGCATCTAAAGGGACTGCTATTCTGCAACAGAGGCCGTGTGGACAGCAGAAATAAAGCATGTGACTTTTTCCCGTCATTTGACCTCCATACAAGAAAAAACAACATCTGTTGAATTTCTGCTTGTCATGCAGCTGCTAAAGGCAGTGGAAAAAAGAGGTAACATGGTTGTTCCCATTCACGGTTTTGCAGACTGAATGAAACAGGTTTTCCGTTACTGTTCACTAGTCAGAAAAAGCCCACTGGCACTCTAGGTGTCAGCACTGGAAATATGCCGTGAATCATATACTGGAAATTAAAAGAAGGTAACAGTCCTCAGAAAGCTTATTTGCAAATTAGCTCCATCAAACTTAACAAGACTGACTTCAGATATAATATGTTTAGGGTGGGCACATTAATGAGAAATATACTCTTATTTCTCTTTCAGAGACCTTTGTAGTGGGAGAGTCCTCAAAATGTACTTCATTTCTTCTTAGCCCTACTCTCCCTAATATTTTTTCCCTAGTATCACCACTGTGACTTGGACTGGGAATTGGGTTTCAGTGCCAGGAATTGCAGTGCAGGAATTGGACTGGGTTTCAGTGCTAAGGCATCATTTTGCTACATGTACAGAAGCAAGAAGGGACAGAGTGCATTTGAGCATGCTCAGAACAGGGTCCCCCATGTCACTCATTATTTAATATACCCACCCACCCCATGACATCTTGAAGCAGGTTAGGAGACCTTGCACTGATTTCCTGGTAGGCTTCAGCTTTTGACACTCTTATTTCTAAAGCTAAGCAATATTTGTGAGTTGTCTGAGGGGGACAACTAAGGGGAATGTCACTTTTTTTTCTCTTTTTCACAATAAATATATAAAATTGTTGAAATGTTCACATAAAGAATAAATTGCTATGTTGGTCCTTTCTACACAAAGGGATAATCTAAACTCAATCTCCAGGCTTGCCTAATATAAAAGCTTTGGTATTTCTCTTTGTTTTTGCTCCCTGCCTTATAAGGGAACTGGTGTCAGGGAGATGTTCCAAAAATGTAGGTATTTTCAAAAGGAGAGGGGCTTTGCTGCTGTCCCATTTTGCTCCAAAGATAGTGTGGCTGAATTGTCCTGTCCTCCATCCCGACTTAGTACAATCCTGTACATATCTAGTCAAAAGTAAATCCCACAGCGTTCAACTGGGTTTATTCCCAGCTAGGTGTTATAGGATTGCAGCCGATCCTATGCACACTTTCCTGAGAGTAAGCCCCATTGAACACAGTGGGTTTTAATTCCTGACTGGGGCTTTCTTCATGCCTAGCCAAATCTTTTTCTCACCTCCCCCATCACATTGTTTTATCTGAACGTGCCTCTTGAATTATTCTGGTGAAATCTTGCACACTGTCGCTAAGGTTTCGATAACCTTAACAAAGGTTTTGTTTTTACTAACTCAGTATGAAGTATTCATATTGAGTATCTCTCATGTTCAGTGCTTGTGACTTCCTTACCACACAGTTCCCTTCCCCAGCATGTTTTTCCTATTGTTCAGCACCTCTTTATAGTGCTGGTGCCACTAACACCCATCCTTTACAAATCACGGCAGCAGTGGTGTTTGTTAGCAAAGCGATTAGGACTTTCCTAGAAAGGCTCTTAACATGTGTGTATCTCTCTCTCTCTCTGTTATTTCCTTGTAGACAATGCTCCCCATGGAAATAGGGAAAACAAAAGGCCTTGTTTTCACCACAGTGGAGAAGCACCTGACAATCTGAGACCAACTTTTCCAGTTTCAGTACTGTGGAATATGCACACTTAAAACCCTCTCTCATGTGTCCTCTAAGGGCCCCTCCTTCCCCGCTGAGCACTCTCTTATTGCTTTCTGAAAAAATTGAGTAAGATGATGGAAGTATATTTATGTATTCATTTTGGAGGGGGGCAGAGGCAGTGAACTGTATTACTCTCCAATTGTTCCTATAATGGCAAATATTTGCAATTAGCGTCATCCCCCCCCCCAAAAAAAAACCCTGAATGCAGTCTCCCAGCCACACATTGTAGCCTGCCCAGTACTTAGCAAACTTGGTTTGTTTTTCCTGTCCTAAGCAAGTTATGAAAACAAGCCTGCTCAGCCCTTGATGGGCCACCACAGTCAGTGCCCACCCATGACCATTGGCTGCCTGGAGTAAAATAGCAAATAGTGTCCCCGCTTTTCTTCTTTTTTTCCCTGCAAAAATCACACTCCTTATTCCTCCTCCTTTCACATCTCTCCCCTTGCTTCATTTTCTATTGGGGAGGAAATTGGAAAAGCATCATAGTGCCATCCTGCCCTTTGAGCCAGATCCTAACCTCCATTCCCAGCCTCGGCAGCCCCAATTCAGCCACTCAGAGTTCTACCACCAATTTTGGCAGTGCAGCTCCAAGGAGCCCCATCTGGACTGCTGTGCACTAGGAGGTGAGGGGAAGGGGACTATTTTCCCCTTTCCCTGGGTAGCATGGCAGCACCTCTGAGCCCCTGGCTGGATATGGGACAGACGTGTCAGCGTTCCTATTCCAGGCTGGGATTTGGAGTGTGCTATCAGAAAGTCATTCTGGACAGCTACTTCTGCCCTGAAATGGAGGCAAAGGGCTTTCTAGGAAGATCAGCTCAGAAGGAACAGCAAAAGGAGGAGCAGTTTAAAATTGAATCATTGGATGCAGGACAGTCACTCAAGAGCCACGAGTCGAGGTCTGCTTTAGAAGCAGTTAGGAACTGTGCTGGAAATTGAGCTTTCAGTAAAGGGTGCTGCTTTCAATGGGACATAACTCTCAGCTAAGCATGTGTGGGACTGCAGTACTGAAGTACTTTGAGATGGTGAGAAACTTGTGGATCTTTTTATGGGAAGAGGGGAACATGCAATTGAATTAAAAAAAATATTAACATTCGTTCCTGTTACAAATATTAAATATCCTGGTCTCAGTGGAGGTGTTCAGTTCCTTATGTTTTAGCTTTACCCTAGAATAAAAGAGGTTATTCTATGTGTTGTTTGAAAGATGAATTTGGTTTGTATTAAAGATGCTTGTTGGTTAGCACTTGTGGTCCAAGACTTGTATATTTCAATTGGGCTTATGAATAGGAATTGCTTTTCTTTTCAGTGGGTAGGTTATGCTGTTGTATAGTTTTTATGGTGTCATTGGTTACGTACTGCTCAGTTCATTAACTGCTTCGCAATGCAGGGAGAATATTAGAGGAAACACTGCTTGGCAGATGAGGTGCTGCTGAAAGGGAAGTTAGTGTGATAATTGGGCTCTTTGTATCTTGATAATATGCTCAAGTTTTGCATATTTTCTCTTATCTTGTCATTTGCAGCTAATGACTTCCTAGGTGAGAACAAAAGGCTTATTTCTCATCACTTCCTGCTTACTGATGTCACTTTGTGCTTAATGACATCACTTCCAGCTCCCAGCAGCCACAATGAGTGCAAACTGGCCCTCTTTACGGAATGAGTTTGACACCCCAGTCATATGTAACAAAAAGTGGATTTCCTTTAACTCAAGAGAGGGTGTTAGTGACACATTGCCACTTCAGGGGTGAGGATGAAGGTGTCAACTGTACTGGTACCAGTTAGCAGATTATCTAGGACTGGAGCTGGAAGGCATCCATTATACCTAAGCTTTGTTCCTGCCAATGGCTGGGGCATCGGGAGATTGAGCTATAAGCCATGTTGTTGGTGTTTATAACAGAGGACTGTTGTCAGATCCTATGCCATGTACACATCAAACTTTCAAGAAAAAGTGTTAGGCTCCTTAAAAAGATTAAGACTGATCATAAGAATGAATAGGCAGCAGCCACAAGAGGAAGGAACAGGCCTGCAACATTTAACTCAAGTTCTAAAACTTATTTTCTTGAGCTGGCAATTTTGCCTATTTTCTTAAAAATAAACAATGTTCGTTTCAGCTTTTGTGTTGCTTTGTTCAGAACATAAAAACTGTCGTCTTTGGAACATTTTATTTTATAAGCTCTAGATTTAGATGAGAATTGGTATTGTTACAGCAGAGAATGGATAGAAAAACATATTGAAAATACAGTTCGTGGCTGCTACTGACTATTTGATGGAACCTATTTTCTTAGATCCGACTGGACTCTACGGAAGGATAACAGCCTCTTTCTTTCTCTAATGATGATGATTCTGGGGAACAAGAGCGCAGGTTCTGGTAATAGTTGGATTGTACTAGTTGATCCCAGTTGTAGTGTGGCATTAAAGAAAATCATACCAGCATCTGGAAACCTGGGAAAGCAGGAATAAGCAGCAGCAACTGGTCTGCCTCCAGGCAAACTGGTTTTAACCAGGAAAATGTCAAATTCGAAGAAACTTTGCACGCCACCTCAGGCAATGGAGTATTTTGTTTCCTAGTGACATTTTTCCTGGTATCAGCTCCTAAACAGCCACATTCCTGAAAAATAACACTTTCATTTGTTAGGCCAAATTTTGTTCTGAAGGCCACAGAGATTAGAACCTGATCTGATCTCCTATTTCAATGTGTTTGGAAGTGGGCTTTATGCCATCTCTTCGCCATTTTAACTAGATTGAAGGTGCAATCCTAACCTGGAGTTAGGCCGGCACAAATCCCTTCTCGGAGTCAGGAGAACAGCACACATCCATGTGCCGGCCTCCCTGACTCAGAGAGTGGTTCAAACGCGCTTTATGGTGCATTCGCAACACTCCTGGGCCAGCACAAATTACTTGTGCTGACCTAACTCCAGGTTAGGATTGCTCCCTGAAACAAGTATCTCCTATTCAGGGAGGGCCATTGACCTATAGTACAGCCTATCCAGAAGGTGTTGGGCTTCATCCTGCCATATCTAAGGGAAGAAGCCTGAAATATTGGCAAATTCCTCCCTGGTGACTGGACCAATGGTCTAATTTGGTATAGCGCAGCTTCACATGTTGTATTGCAGAATTATTGGAAAGTAGTTTCCCCTCTGCCCCTTGATCTTGTCTTCATGATAATGGATGAAATAACCAGAATTGGCCGATTTTCTTTCTTAGAAAGACTGAGTGAAAACCAAAAGGAAACCATACATACATACTGTTTTGCCTGTAATCTGGTGATTTTGGTATATAATGCTTAAGAATCTCCATGGGTCTGCATATAATGAAACAAATTTTAATATTTTGGAAAAAAAAGTTATGACAACACTTGGCACAAAAGTCTTTAGCACTCAAGGGCAAATATTCTTCAGGGACATGTTCCATCCTCATGGCCTGCAGCCAGTTTCCTCTGAACTGTTTTGCTATCTCTTTCAACACAATCCTAAGCATGTTTACACAGATGTAAATCCCTTGGAGTTCAATGACACTTTGGACCCAATTCTGAACATGCATTCTACCAGCATAGCGAACTTTCCGGCTGTTGCAAGAAAAAATTGTAAACCGTCAAACATTGACTTTTGAATCGGAGTTCAACAGAGATGTTAACTCTTTGCATATGGAGACGTAATACATCCATATTCTAAGTTTCGTCTGTATCTCCTGATTAAATTCCAGAATTTCCAGGGCATTCCACAAACTTTGGGATAGCAGGGATGAGAATTTGGCCCCATGGCGAGACTCAAGTCCCCGCCCCCTGCGATTTGACTTGTGCAAGAGTCATAGTGAAGGGCCCTTTGCTGACTTGCTCAGAGCCATGACAAGTCAAAATGACTGGAGTCAAGAGTCTTTTGGCTCAGACAAATCTGGGGCATAGACCAAAAGGCACTGTGCAAAGTAGGAGGGGATGGAATAGCCTTCATGAGAGTGGGGACAGAAGTGGCAAGTGGGAGCAGTCGCACAGCAGAAACTGGGAGGCCATGGAGGAACAAAAGATACTGGGAGGTACCTGAGCTTAGCAAGGCGAGGGAGAGTGGGATGGGTTGCATGAGAGCAGGAACAGAAGTGGCAAGTAGGAGCAGGGTCATGCACAGAAGCTGAACTGGGAGGCTTACCAGTTCAACCCAGTCCTTTGCAGTTTTACTCAGAAGTACTCCCACTTGCACCAGCATTGAGGCTTTCATATCCCAAATAACAGAGCCTACGGGATCCATGAGATGGGAAAGCAACACGTGATTGCTAGGAACCACTTCCTTCCCTTCCCTGGGCTTCTCAGACGCCAGCTAGTCCTAAGGCAAGAACTCCTTGGGTTCCTCTTTTTGCCCTCCTTTGTCCAGTGATCATTGGTTCAGAGATTGGCAAGAGAAGTCACTCTCACCTCCCTCATGCTGCATCCTGCTCAATGCAAAACATTCCTGGCTGGAACTGCTGGCTTCCAGCTGGCCCCACGAGGGCTTTCATTTGCAAAAAACATATAATAAGGAAGCAGCGTTTTAGACTCAGGTTTTTCTGGTTCCTTCTTTGAGTCTTTTTACACATATAACTCAAGTCTGCATGTCAGCAAAAACACATTTTTTTGCGACTCGGATTCAATTCACCTGATCCCTGTGGGATCCCACCTCCACCTGGGGTAGTCAGCAAGGCCATTAACTCTGACTCACCCTCTCCTGAGGAGGGGCTACCTCACCCTTCCAAACTAACTTCCACCTCTTTCCATGTTTGTTTCCAGGCCTTGTTGTCTCTTCACCCATACCTCCCAATCTGTCTAGATAGGGACCACGGTTTAAGCTGCGCAAAGTCCACCAAAAGATTTCTAGATCCTCATCCACTGATGTGGCCTTTCATGGAAGATTTGGCAGAAGGGTGACCTCTAGTAAAATTCTGGCCATAGTGAGACACATAGCAATATAGTGCTTGAATCCCAGCCAAAGTTCCCCTAAGCCCTAGAGCAGTGGTTCTCAAACTTTTTAGCACAGGGACTGCTAACCCCTGCTAACTGGGCAAGTGGCACTTTTTCAAGTGGTGCTCCTCTTATATTTAGCAGGGGGAGAGCAATTGTCCCTCTTCACCCCAGCACAGTGTCTTTCTCATGGCTGTTGCTGGTGTTCTCCATCCTTTTAGATTGTGAGCCCTTTTGGGACAGGGAGCCATTTAACTTGAACGTTATTATTTGCCTGTAAACTGCTTTGTGAACTTTGTGTTGAAAAGTGGTATATAAATACTAGTGATTGATTGATTGACTCGCTTTTTAGAATGACAATATGTCCTAGACCCAACCAGAAGTGATGTCATGGCCAGAAGGGCCATCATTGTGACGGCAGAGCCTGCCGCTTTCCTGAGAATGCAGCAATAAGTTGGGTTATTTCTCAGCCATTTTCCAATAGTAAAGTGAATCAGAAAGAAAAAGCCTATGTACAGCCTTGACACAAGCAAAATAACCATACTATACATCCTTCCTTTTTCTAGCATCCCACCTTTCCATATTTTTAATATGGCTGCTCTAGTTGCTTTGCAACCCACCTGAAATTGGCTTGCAACCCACCTGTGGGTCCCGACCCACAGTTTGGGAACCACTGCCCTATAGCATTCTATCCTTTTCCCAATCATGCCAATCCAACAGAACTGCCCCTGCTCTCCTGCTGCATATTCTGCATTCTGTAATGGTTTGGTAGCCTCATTCCCTGGTCTGGCTGTATAAATATTCATGGTAAAATATTGCCGTTTAGCTCTCCCATATAGTCTCTTGATTGTGATATCTCTTCAAAGGAGCACTGTTGTTTTCTAGCCGAAATATTTTGTTTGCTTGTTTAATGAAATACATTAACCCCACGCAGTTCCCAAACTGTGGGTCTGTGGTCCACCAGTGGGTCACACCCCAATTTTTGGTGGTTTGCAAAACTGACAGGGTAGATTAGTCTGTGCCTCAAGAATTAAACAAACTGCTACTTGTTGGAGATGGGGGCATCTTTACAGCCAATCATTATAGGCCATCATCATTATAGCCACAGAGGATAAAGGAGTTGGTAAAGTGACATTTTTTTTTTCGGTGGGTCCTGATGCAAAAAGATTTTGGAACAGCTGCATTAACCAGTTGTGATTGTATTCTCATGGCATTCAAAACCACTGTGTATTTCTTAGGCCAGATAGATAAAATGACACCCATTTGGGATTTCCATGGAAGCATAGGTGCAGTGAAGTGTCTCATCCCTCGTCTTTGCTTGAGCATCAATCAAGTTGCATACCGTCAGCTGCTTGTACAAAGACCCTGTGCCTGATCAGTCTTCAGTGAGTCATTTGTCTGGGACTGGCTTCAGCCTGAACAAGTTAGCGAGTTGTTTTCTTGCTCTGCTCACAAACCCTTCTTCTCTTGTCTGCTCTGAATTAATGGGCTTTGTCCTTCTGGAGTTTTGGAGAACATTATTTTGGTTTCTAAATGGTTATGGAAATGCTTGGGCAGATAAAAATCCAAATAAATCTCATAGATTGGGGAAGACAACAAATAGAAGGTAGGCTGTTTATAGTCTTACAGAGTTAAATGGTTAGGATATGGCCTAACAGCCTAGCCTGTCTCCATCTTCCTTCCCCGTTATGCCTCCTGCCTGCCTCCAGCACGGCCTTTGACAGCCCTGCACCAGCAGAACTATGCCAGCACCTGGTCAGCACAGCGGGTGGGTTGCGCAGTGTGTGTATGCCCAGCGTATATATGCCAGTGCTGCTGCCTGCGCTGGCCCAGTGATCAAACCCGTGGCTAGACGTGCCTTATGGTACATTTGCGACAACACCAGTCCAGCACAAGAGCACTGGGCCAGCGCTCTCAGTTGACTGAATAAAACAGATGGTAGAGTTTTATGCAGTGCGAACGAAGCACAAAGAACGAGTTTTATGCAGTGTCTCTTAGTTATCTCTTCGTGATCCCATATTTGGAATTTCTTTTACTAATTATTATCCCCGAAGCACCTATCCAGTTTTTTCAGAATGATAACAAAATGTCTCGAAGGGGTTACGAGGTCATATTGCTGAGTCACGATGTGTTGATTTTCGTGTTTTGCAAGAGTCACAGTCTTGCTTTCCATCCCCACACTCCAGGAACTGTACAACTAATTCCTTGTGCTCAAGAAGTCTTTGTCCTTGTGTTTCCTGAACAGAAACACACTCCAGAGGGACTTTCTGAGGGGACTTTCAAAAGTTTGTGATATGTCAGGAGGGGAGTGAGTGTTTTAGGGGAAAAAAGTCAAAAACTCAATTGGGCATGTCCATACATCCACCTAATTAACTCACCTCCCCCCCTCCTCACCTACACTGTTTTGGGTAATTGTATGCACCCTGAGCTTTTCCTATTGCTCCTTAGTGATTATTGTGGGTATATATATAGTGATTATAGTGGGTAGTTCTGCATCTCACCCCACTGGCTTCAGGAGATGAATTTGAACAAGCACATGGGGTTCCTCTCACCTTGGTGGTGCTGCATCCTGTGGTGCGCCACTAAAGGGTTACCTGTGCTAAAACGTGTTTTTAGATTCAAAGGTGACTTTACTCATTAAGGCAGCCTACTGGCTCCCTTGACCTCAAAATATTATGGATGTTCCAAGACAGACTGGGATTTTGCCTTGGCAAAAGCAGTGTCACTGTGCCTCCTTGGCTGTAAGTATCGGCTTCCTATATTCTGTCCTAGGGCTCAGTTCTGATGCATCCTTCAGTCTCTCCTACCAATTTCAAAATTTAGTGCTTGAATTATGCCCCAATTGTTTTGTTTTCTTACAGTATTTATGGAGCGAACATCTGAAAATATTCAACCACATTGTGTATCTGAACCACACAGACTCACCCATTCTCTGAAATTTGAATATTTATTTATATCAACATTTTAAGTAAAAATTTCTTCAGCTTAACATTCAGATTGGCAAATACATAATTGGTGCTAGGCATGCTATCTTTAAAGACAAACAGTAGATGAATTGCGAATACTCCATATGAACAATTCAGACATATTTATTGTATGGCTTTGCTTTTGTTTGCCTTTCTTGTGGCTTAAAGATGGCATTGTGAGAAAAGAAACATGTGAGCCAAAGCTGCTGGTTTGAACATTGTGTCAGAAAATATCCAGAAACTGCTAGTTGTCACACAGATGTATAGATTTAATGAGATACCACAATGCCATTTATTTATGCTAAGGACTATGACACACACGGGACCAAAGAAAATACTGTATTCCAAGTTTTTGTATTTTTTGCATTGCCATCTGTCACTACAGGTGGAGTAATGCGAATGCAAGCCTAAAACTTATTGGAATTTGTGTGTGTATTGACTGTTTATTTACCTATTTTCCAAGTTTGCTATCTCCTGGAATATTCCACTCCTAATATTCCACTAAGCATTCCTAAGCACTCCTAAGCATTCCAGGCTAAAAAGCAGAAATATGCCATGAGGAGAATACCAGTGTTTCCTGTTATTGGGGGAAAACCTATACCCTGGGAGACCAATTTTCTTTAACATCATTCAGTTTTTCTTGCAGTGATTCTCCTTGTGGCTGCTGCTCTATGTTTCAGTTCTCTGCTGGTGTGCCACAGGGCTGCTTCCCTCTATGCACCCACTCAGGTATCACGTTGCTTCTTCCTTTTATCATCATACCTTAGGCGGATTGCCAGTTTTTTGTTTCAGAAATGCTGGTACTTGGTTGAAGTCAGAGTGTGGAGCCTGGGCAACCCAGGGACAGAGTTCTCATGGGTTTGGATGAGCAGGCAGGCAGAAACTCTCATGGTCCTTTCAGAGCTCCACTTCTGCCTGGCAGCAGGCTGTGCTTGGCTGGTGATTTTAGTGTTTTTTGTTGGTACTTGAGGCAATTAGTGCACGCTGTTGAAATACCACTGGCTAGCTTGGTGCGCCATTTGATTAAAGCTGAGGCATACAGTGGCTTAGTGGCCGACTGTATTTGCAAGCCTTGCCTGGTGTTCACAAACATGGGCATATTGAACAGGACCAAATACTGTAGAGGTGAGGTGGCCAATGATTGCAGGACTCCCATGTACTTTTAAAGTTTCACTTGCTGCCACTGCAAAGGATTCCCCAGTAACAGTTGCTGCAGGGATAGTATGCATAATAACTGAGTACAGTTAAATATAAGAGAGAGACCTCCTTGCCTGGTTAGTATAGTGCCCATGTGCCTTCTATTCCCACAAGATCTGCTGGAGAGGGCTTGCTCCTATCATTTATTGTAATCACATTTGAGAGGTTGTGAGCAGAGCCCTTCTCTGTTGCGGGCACTGTATCGCTTGAGGGCAGTGGTTTCCAAACTTTTTTCAATTGAGAGCTCCCTTCACCTATTGGGCTATCGCTCCGCTTTCAGGTTACAATCCTGTACACTGTATAGGGTGGTGGGCTTTTCACAAGGATTCCACTACTTCTCTGGTGGTTTCCACATATCTCTGGGGAGCCACAGCTCTCTGTTTGTGAACCACTGCTTGAGGGGTTATGCTGCCCTCATTACTGTATAGCCTCTATTGGCAAGGTAAAGTGCTTCTATTTGAAAACAGCGTTTTTTTTCCAAATAGAAAAAACATTTTTCTTCATACGTTTTTACCAATGTATGAAGACTGTGCCCGAGTGTTAAATCAGCTATGTTTTTAGTGGTGTACCTAGGGAGGGCTAGGGGGGGGGGCGAATGCCCTGGAGTGCCACTTGGCAGGGGGCAATGCCCCAACCCACTCCCCTATCCCTGCCCAGAACCAATCTTCCTTACCAATTTGAGAGCTGCTCCTTCTCCTTCCCTTTAAACAAAGGCCCTCAGAATGGCAGAGGATCAATGTCTGCCTCCTCTGAGTATCGGAGGAGCCGGGTGCTGCTTGTAGCGACTGTTCTACAAGCAGTGTCCAGGTCTTGCAGGCACCACTTGCAGAGGCGTGAGACAGTTCAGATGGAACTGCATCGCGCTGCTGTGGGCCACCTCCTCCTTTCCCCGCTTTTTTTAAAGGGGATGAGAAATAAGGAGGAGGCCTAGACGAGTCAGGAAGTAATTGCAATGATGCCCAAGCCCCAGGATCACCTCTGCTTTTCTTGGTTTCTATTAACTTTATGTTTAGAAAATTTTATTTTGTTTTGAGTGTCATGAGTGGAAGAAGTTTTATAGCATTTAGAGAATAAATATTCAACTTAGTTCCAGATAGATCATGATAAATAGTGAGGTGACTATAAAAATCCGCATGTAATCAGGTTGGGGATTTCAAATCTTGCCCACATACTTTGGATGTCCTCCAAAATCCACCAAAGAAATTAAATGTATTTCTCAATATTACACTATACAGTAGTTTCTTTTTCTAATAGTCATAGTTGTAAACTAGGAGTGGTTTCAGGTTGTAATGAATCTTTATAAATGAAAAAATCATTTATTATATACTAGGTGAAATTAATTTATTCTAATTTATTCTAAAATTTATTCTAAAATTTACTCCCTCTTGAGTAAATGGGACAACTAAGAAGTTAAGAAATTATAACGGTTTTATATTTATGACAATGTGGTCATTCAAAATGATGCCATAGCTAGAGGTGAACAATCTGAAAGGTCTAACTAATTCTTACAGTTGTAACAAAATATGAAAGGACAAAAATTAAAATTTGAATCTTGGTTTTAAAAGAAATGATTCTGTAAATGTTCTCATTTTGGGAACTGAGTACAGCAGGAGAATTAGGTAGCATACAGTATTTTTAAATACCTCCTTTCAGTGTTAGATATATGTGTGTATCTAGATTAAAATGTGTCTGTACATAACAGTATCTATTACTTAAATTAGTTAAACTGAAATCAGGAAACTAACTCCCAGGTACCCAGAAGGCACAGAGCTAGATTTACCTGTAAATGTGCGCTCACATTCACAGTTCCACTTTACTGCAGATTCATTTTATGGTGTGTCACTATCACACATCACCAACTGTTTTAGTTTTAAAAGGGTCAACCAAATAGGTTTGTTATTACAAAAGGTTGTTATAACCCCTGCTAACTGGGCAAGAGGCACTTTTTCAAGTGGTGTCCTCTTATATTTAGCAGGGGGAGAGCAATTGTCCCTCTTCACCCCAGCACAGTGTCTTTCTCGTGGCTGTTGCTGGTGGTGTTCTCCATACTTTTAGATTGTGAGCCCTTTTGGGACAGGGAGCCATTTAACTTGAATGTTATTATTTGCCTGTAAACCGCTTTGTGAACTTTGTGTTGAAAAGCGGTATATAAATACTAGTGATTGATTATTGCAAGACTTTACGGGCCCAGTCCGAAACGGGCAAGTGCTGGTGGTAAGGTGGTGCTGGTGTTGCGAGAGTGCAGTAAGGCACTTCCACTGCTGGCAGTAAGATCTTACTGCCGGCACCAGTCCAGTGCCGAACACCCAGCACTCAGAAAAGGCCACACAGAGCCAGAGAGCAGTGACACCACCGCCAGCGGTGCAGTCTTTCCAGGCAGGTGGGGAGGGTGGAACTGGGCAGCTGGCGGAGCGGGAATGGGACGGGCAGTGGCCTCCACCGCCAGATCCAGCCTGTGTGTTGGGCTGCACAGTCCGACACAGAGGCCCTCAGGTCTGCGCCGGCAGAATAGCTGGCACAGACTTGAGAAGGCCCATTGGTGGGCCTGCGCTTATACCTGGGGGAATTGGACAAACGTCCGATTTAATCTTGAGCACATCCTTCCCATTACATTCATTGGATCGCTAAGGTGCTTAATTTTTGGCTGCATTGCATAATGCAGTTGTGGCCATATATGTGAATGAAGTAATGCAAAGGCTGTGGGAATTGCATAAGTTGCGAACGACCTGTAAAGAGCTGAGGCGATCCCTACTCTAGCAGCATTCCCCTCCTTGGAGACCTGCAATTCACCTCTTAGTCCCAGATGGAGAGGAAATCTTCACACAGCAACAAGCTCTAATGGCAAGTTCCTGACAATGGTAAGGACAGAGAAAGGGGGGGGGAGTGCGTGCACCACTGTGCTTGGGGGACCTGAGTTGCAAAAGAGTGCCAGACCTAGTCCCTCTTCCGAGAAACATGCATGTCCTGTCATCAGCTGTGTTTGGACAGATCTGTATGTAAGGAAGGCTATACTTCAGAGCTGACTTGCTTTCTTTGCTTTTTGTTGTTGCTGTTTTCTCCCTGGATCGTAGCCAGACTTTAGCAGGAAACTTCATTATCGCAGCTGAAGCAAGTACTGTAATAAACCTTTCGGGTGTGTTGTCCGCATGGGCTTGGACTCCACAATTCTTACCACTGATCCTCATACCCAAAGATGAGGGCTGCGTGTGTTCGGTACTTCTGAAAACCAAGCTTTTGCTTTTTCTTATTTTGGAAAAACCCCAACATGGAAATGAATGACCCCCCAAAAATCTGTCTTTCCTTATCTTCTCACTAGGCACACGTGTCATTGCTTAATTAAATTAAATAAACTTCAGGCATAAACATTTTCAAGGTAAAATCTTTTGATTACCCTTCCTGCTCTGCTACATGCATCTATTTGTTTTAGTTTATGAAGAAAAGCTTGTTTTGGCCGTTTGGGGCCAACACTGAACATTCAGCTTTTGATTCAGCCACAGTTTTCCAAGGACCAAGGCTCAGTGATTCAGTCCATGCATTGTTTGGGGACAGTCCCAGATTTGACTCCCTTGGTATCTCTATTTAAAGGGGTCTTAAGGAGCAGGGCTGGGTAAGATATCAGTCAAAGCAGAACTGGGGGGACGTACCCATGGTCGGAATCAAGACAAGCCAGCTTCATATGTTTCTGAGTGGCACAGGGAAGGTCTCAGAAAATTGCTTCCTGCGAATGGATACTGATTGTCACTACTGCCTTGAGTTACAGTCATTGGAGAAATCTAGTGATCTTAAGAAAGGCGGTATATAAATACATGTATTATTACTCTTTTCACCTAGGTAAACAGGGCCAATTCTCATGTTTCCTTCAACTTTTTGTCCCTGTAAACATCATCTTAAGGCAGATGGTTGCTCATCCCTTTGTTTAAAGATGAAAGCCCTGTGTCTGTTTCTTTGTAACCACCCAAATCTGAGCCAGAATTTGTATTCAGTTCTGCATTTAACACTTTGCCTCTGACTACTTTTGCCTGGGGATTGCCCTTTCTTGTTTTCCATGAATGTACTCTGACCCTGGGGGAGTCTCAAAATTTGGGATGGGGATGACATAGTCTAGCGCTCAAACACTTGCTTTGCATGCAGAAAGTTCCCAGTTCAATCCCTGGTATCTACAGGAAGTGCCAGAAAAGACATCTCCCTGAAAGTGTAGAGGGACAGGCAGACAGTGCTGAACTGAACTGGGCTGATGCAGTGTAAGGCAGCTTCCTACAGCCTAGGTAGGATTAATAAACAGCACTGTGATTAAACAAATAATAATGTGGCCTTTGAAAAAAATAGTTTTTACTGTAATCCAAAATCACCTTCATATAAGGCTTCGTATAATTTGTTGAAAGGGCTGCATCAAATTTATATGGGTTCCCTTATGTTTTGAAATAATACATTGTTATCCACCTTGCATCTCTGCGATTGGATGATTGATTATATCTGCCCAAGGCTGCAATCCTAATCTTGCTTCCTTGGGAGTCAGTGATGTCATGCAGGGGGAACGCAGAGGAACTCAGTTCCACTAGTTAAAATTAGGGCTGACTCTGCCCACTTCACTCTCCCTCCTCCCCCCTCCCAATTCATCTGCAAAGAGCTTTTCTTCTTGGTTGGCCAGCACTCAGAGGGTTAAAGGGAGCGACTCCAGATTCCTAGGGGGGCAAAGGCAGTGATGTCATTCAGGGGGAATGGACCAGAACGGGCATTCCGGATCCTAACGGGCTCCGTGGCTGGTTCCGGGTTCCCGACAAGTGCCAATTAAAAGTGAGTTCCTATTCCTAAATCATTTGAATGACACCACTGTTGGGAGTCAATGAAGTTTACTCAGTGGAGTTTGTCTGAGTAGACATGCATGTGATTGCACTTCAAATCAACCTTATTGGTAGAGGTGTTTTCGTTGTTAAAAACGGAAAAAACCACAAAACAATGTGTTAAAATATCTGAATAAAAACACAGAACCCCACATTTTGTTGTTTATTTTCCAGGAATTAAAATAGATTCTCTTTCCAATTAGAAATAATACCGTGGCTGCATCTGCTGTCCCAATATCACCTACTATATCACTTTTCAAAATTACTATATCAATTTAAAATTAATAAAAAATGAGAACTCAGAATGCGAACTTAGAATAAAAACACATGACACTGCTTTTTGTCTTTCAAACCACAAAATCTGCAAAAAAAAAATCACAATTTTCAAACACCCCTATTTATTTATTTTCAGATGGGGAGAACACTATGTGGTGTAACCTTTGGCTGCCACTCATTGGATTTATGGATATTATTCTGAGCCCTGAGAAAGGGTGCTAGGTTTATAATAATGCCTTCCTTAAACCCTTTGTGATCTTATACAGGTCCCTTAAGGGAAAAAGAAAGGTTGGTCCTGGGGATTAACAGATCCCTAAGGTTTCATTTAAGGGACGTGGTGGCGCAGTGGGTTAATTCGCTGCTGCTGGGCTTTCCAACCGGAAGGTTGGGAGTTCAAGACTGCGTGACAGAGTGAGCTCCCGTCGCTTGTCCCAGCTCCTGCCAACCTAGCAGTTCGAAAGCACCTAAAAATGCAAGTAGATAAATAGGGACCACTTCAGTGGAAAGGGAACGGCGTTCCGTGCACTACGGCGTATAGTCATGCCGGCCACATGACCACGGAAGCTTGTCCTCAGACAAAACACCGGCTCTACAGGCTTTGAAACGGAGATGAGCATCGCTCCCTACAGTCGGTCACAACTAGACCATTCGGCTGTGGGGAAACCTTTACCTTTAAGGTTTCATTAGAGTCCGAAGATGTTAAGGGGACTATTTGTTGGCTTGTTTTTGACTCTATGCTGCCCTGGAGGGTTTCTTTGAAGGGCAGCTTAAAGCCCTTTAAATCTGCTGTCCCCAAATCACAGGACCACCGTGCAAAGAAAAACCTATCCCTGTAGTGAGTGTGGCTTCCATTTCTATGCTGCTCCTCCATATCTTGCAAGCCAGTCTCAGTTGCAACAGTGCAAGGTTGCACTGGTCAGCTGCTTCTACCCCAAAATTGGAGCACACAGCTTGCTGAGGCAATTGGCAGCAGAAGCGACTGCCTGGCATGACTTCCTGCTGAGATTGGCTTGCAAGATAGGGAGGAGCAGTGCGGAATGGTAAGCTCCACTCGTGACGGGGGCGGGATTTTGCAGATGCCAGATTCATCCTGCTTTAAATACTTAAAATGAGCGTAGCCAAAAGATGGTATGAAAGGGGTGGAGAAGCTTGAGCTCAGCAGCTCCATGATAGTGCAGCCCTCTAGCAGGTGGAGTGGAAACCTGCTGGGTGGGCAGGACAGGGGAGCAAGGACCAGAAAAGGCAGCTTCTTGAGGGCCATTACTCATTGCAGAGCCAAAGGACTTATAACATTATGTGACTTGCAGCTTGGGTCCCACCCCTCACATTGTCAGCACTGGTTTGCTGACCACAGCTCCTCCTTGGTTCCAGCGTACAGCCACCTCCTTCCTTGGCATGCTTCTGCAACTGAATAGGCAATGTGTTGCACAATGTCTTCTTCCCTTTTGGACTGGGCATCACATTGGGCAGATCAGCCAGGTTTCAGTTGGTACAAAGATGGTGAGAATGGGAGGGTCTCTCACTGAACCGCTTTTGGACTCGCACGCCTAGTACCCTTGTTCATGATTCTAATAGCTGATCGATACTTTGTGAGAGAAAGCAACAAATAATTTTAACATCCTTTTTTTTTAATTTACAGCAAATTCCATAAAGCTAGAAATGCAAAGTGATGATGAGGATTCTGACAGGAAGCCCCTGAGGCGGGAAGATGGGATCAGGGGTCATGATGAAGGGAGCAGCTTGGAAGAGCCAATCACTGAGAACCACGAGATGGTGGAGAACAGAAAAATGCAGGAGCTGTCAGGCGAGGGAGGAATCCGGCTTCCGAATGGTAAACTGAAATGTGACGTCTGTGGCATGGTTTGCATTGGGCCCAATGTGCTTATGGTACATAAAAGGAGTCACACTGGTAAGCAGCTGAAAGATTGCCTTTGGCATCTGATGTTGATATTACCTGACATCTCTTCTCTTGCCTGTCTTGATTCACCAGTGATAACTACTCAGTAAGGAATGGCTTTGCCTTTCACAATATTAGCCTATTAATCAGCAAAAGGGTTCCTATGCGTGAATTTCCAGATAGCTACTTCACAGTATTGAAGGCGTTTTAGAAATCATTGTTTCCCTCCTAAGCATTCTTCATTGTGAAGAGATGCTCCAAACTGATACCCCCCTTTTAAAACTGGTTTGCCTTTTAAAAACTGACTTTGCAAAGTCCTCAAATTCTCCTGTCCCTCAAGTGCCTTAGCTCCTCAGAGACAAGAGGGATGCTTTGCAAAAGTTACAAGATCCCTCACAATGCAGGACATCTGAGAAATATGGCTGCAGTGATCGACTTATCTTGGAGGATTAACCATTTGGAGACGAAATCTCTCTGAATACTTGAGGCTGGAAGAACCAAAAGAGAGAGCTGTTGCTTTTATGCCCTGTGCTTTAAGCTTTCTGGAAGCACCTGACCAGTCACTGATTGGGGGGGGGAGATGCTGGGGTGCCCTCTGAGCCTCCACCATGCCTGAGGCAGTGAGCCCCTTGTGTGGGATTGCTCATCCTGGCTCCCTTCCTTGTACACTCCTCTTTCCTCTATGCACCAGGCAGCAGCTAATACTACAGGTATCTGTTGCTCAACGATGGGCATATGTTCTCCAAACCTTGTTATTCAGCTATTTCGGTGTTATGCAAAATCCTTACCTTTGTGTGGTGTTGATGTTGTCATTAGGAGGCCCCAGAAGCCTATTCTGAATCTCGCCAGGTCTCAGAATGGCCCGCAGAAGTGTCCGAAAGCTACTTTTGGTTTTTGGAAGCAAATCAGAAGTAACTTCCAAAATCTGGAAATAGCTTTTGGAGCCTTCTGTGGGGTATTTTGAAGCCTGTGGAGGCCTGTATGACCCAGAAGAGGCCTCTGTGTCCTCCTAATGACTACACTACCAACAGGAGGGTAAGGAGTTCTCAGGTACTGTACCATAATCCAACATTTGTCAATGGTTGGAACATTGCTAAGTGTTGCACACCTGTACTATCCTTTTCCCACTTGCTCTCCTTTGAAAAAGACTGGGTGAGCAGAAACTGGGGAGCGAGAAGAAGTCTGTGTGGGGTAGAGTGGTCTAGGCTGCATTGTAGCTGAACTGTGAAGCCAAGCTGGTCTTGGACATAAAAGAGAGTGACTGGTCAGCTGGGCAGAGTGAGTGATCCCAATTGGCTGAGGTGATAGTAGTAAGTGGCTAATTGGGTGGTGAGACAGCAGGCAAGAATAGGGTGGCATAGGGTAATCCTACCAGTTCACTCCTTAAGCCCACCACCTAGAGGACCTTTGGTCTGATTCAGAAGAACTCTTTTTATGTACAGTGAGAGATTAATGCATGCTTCTAGAATTTTTTCAGGTCACTTGATTAAAATGTCAGTTTCAGTTGTGTTTGGGTGTGTCTGTGGAGTGAGAAAGCTGTATTTGGACTTAATCCAAAACACGTTTCCGTCCAGGTATATCTTGCTCAAGTTGAAGGACTTCCCTTGCAAGGAAATGTGTTTAGAATCGCAACTGTGGTTTAGAACTTTACAGATAAGTGTAGACTTATCAAGATAGTGGTAGTTTCACTCTGCTCTCCAAAAGATTCAGTAGAAGTTGTTCCAAACTGCCAGGAACTGTTTCCTTGGGAGGGAGGAACTGATTTGGATATTTGGAAAAGAAATAGTTGATTAGAGAGCTGTATTTTTTTCCTGAAAGCCAATCATTTAATAAAAAGCAAGAACCGTGCCAACCAGCAAGAGCAGGAGATTATAGCACGCCCATGCAGGAGCAAGAGCAAGCTTGGGGAGCTGGCTATAGGATAGACCTGGACCTTCTGTCTGCCTTTCCCTCATTCAGTAGGCTAAGCAAAACCATCTATGGATGAGGGTTTCCTGTGTACTGAACAGGCATGCACAAAACTGGCCCTTGAGGCTTGTGGAATAGCAATCATGTAAGTTGGATCCAGTGCTTTACAGATTGTATGCAACTTGTACATGACCTGGCAAAAAGCTTGTGAGAATCTGTTCATAAATTGGCATTCAGGACCAAACTAGATGTGTTGTGGTTTGCCCTGGCACTTTCATTTTCCTTGGTTAAGTAGCAGCCACATTCAGGGGGCATCACGATTGAGACTGTGGAGAGGTTTGGGGGCCTTTAGCTAGTGCCGTTGGGAGCTTCCCACCCAGGACAAATAGCAGTTTGGGGGAGAGGGGGCCTGATCCAAATTGGAATCATGGCAGTGGTAAAGGTGAAAGCCTCTCTCTCCATCCTGACCAGGCTGTCTCACAAAAGTAGAAGGACAAACACAACATAATTAACATCATGTCTACCAGTGGCCCATCAGGCACATTAGTATGGGGGATGCAGAAATACAGAATACTTTTAAAAGCAAGCTGTGGGGAAAAATGAATTTTTAAAAAATAAGAGAAAGAAAATAGAAAGTATTACATAAGAGAAAAGCATAGGAGTGGAATTGACTTCGTTGACCTAATCGTATAGTCCTTGGTACAATCTCCTAGCATCTGCAGGTGAAAAAAGGCCTTGAGAAGTAGCTTTTTCTGCCGGAGACCTTGGGAGTTGTGCTGCTTAGAGTAGACAGTGCTAGGCTAAATTGCCCAATGCGCTGATTCGGTGGAAGACAGCTTCATGGTGTTCATGAGAAGCATTTGCTTGGATATTTTTTGTGTCCATGATTGTGGGTGGATGGTCACAGTGCACAATAACTGGCCCCAAACTCAGCATGGAAGAAAACAATAGGGAATCGCTCTGAGAGATAAAACAGGACAAGAAGTGCCCTTTCAAATGTTAGCATGTAGGTGGCTAAATATATCAATATTTTGGACGAGGTTACATTTTAGGACCTTCAGCCATTTTTTCCTAAGGTAGTGCTGTGCCCAAAGAACAAAGATTACGTAAGATGCTTTCCTTTTGTTCAAGCCATTAGAGTTCCTGTGTTGAGGAATAATGCTTGTTCCCTCAGCAGAAAAGGCAGTGATGCATTGACTATTCAGATGTTGTCAACCATACAAAAATCATGTCTTTTTTGATGGGAGGCTTTGTTTTCCACTTTTGCTGACCCTAGAAGTCGCCTTACTATTTTATTATAGGGAGCTTTGGCCTATTTTTTTTTTTTTTTTTTTGAAAAGACAGTTTTCCTGTACAAATTCAGCGCCCTTGTTTAGATTTAGACAAGGGGCTGTAGCCCAGGTTTGGAGTGCCTGCTTTCCATGCATTCAGTCACTTGTAGCTCCAGCAGAACTGAAAGGCCAGTTGAGAAACTGCCAATGAGCATAGCCAACACAGAGCTGGCTGGCTGACTATTGGCACAAGGTGGACTCATATCTTCCCATAAGATTGGTGTTCTGCATTAAAGATGGAATTCATCTTATGGAGTGATGTACTGATACTCCTGAAAGGAGTGCTATATGGTTCACTGTGGCAAGGTCCACTATGAACTAGAATATGTCAAGACCAGACTTTTGTTTCATAAAGTGCTTTGAATATTATTTATTTTTCACATTTGTATACCATCCTTTCTCCAAGAATCTCAGGGCAGTGTAAACAGTTCCTTCCCTCTTTTGTCCTCACAACAACCCCCCTGTGAGGTAGGTGAAGCTGAGAAATAGTGAATGACCGAAGGTCACCCAGCAAGTTTCATGGCTGAGTGTGTGTGTGTGTGTGTGTGTGTATTGAAAGCACCATATAAATGCTAAATATTATTCTCTGGGGTGAAGTTTAGTTATTTTGCTACATTGAAATCCCCTTGCAAATAACTTCTCAAGAGTTAGTAGCCCAAATGACTGTTTACTAGCCCAGCTACCTACGTATACCTCTTTAGGCACCTGTGGAAGATCAACAACCCAGGAGCCACAAGGAAAAAAACCTAACTCTTCCACTTCTTTCAAACTGCCCTGGCTGGTTGCCTGGAGGCAGTTCTTACTCACGGTGATGTAACAGGAGCAGAGTAAGCAAATAAGGAAGGAGTAATTGTGGCTCTGAAGTATAATTAGCTAGTTAGTCTTTTCTGGGATAATGTTAGTGTGCACCATGCATAAGCTTTTTGCTTTATTGCACAAATCTTCATTTCCAAAACCTACAAAATAGATGAGAACCTACTTCCTCAAATTTTCATGGCCCGCATTCTCAAAATGGTTCAAAATGTGCTGCGGCCTGCCGCTTCCAGGTTCGGTTGCCCCAGCAGGCTTTGTGCCTGGATTTCTGGGCACTCACGGCCTGCAGGAGCACAGTTCAGGGGCAACTGGCAGTGTGGAATGGGAAGCCATTCCTGGCGCGCAGCAGTCTCCAATATCTCCAGTTTGGAGACCGCTGGGCTAAGGTTACCAAGGCTTAGACCTGAAGATCCAGGAGACAGAATAGGAATTAAGGGGTAGTACCTGGAAGATCTGAGTGGAAGCTTTGCAGATCTGGGTGGACTCTAGTGGTGGAAATGGGAAGAGAAGAAGGGGTTGAGGAAGAAACTGGCTGTGATTGCTGTCTCAAGGGAGGAGCTATTAGTTAGTGGGAGAGCACTTGCTTGGCATGCAGACAGTTCTCCATTTAATACCTGGCAGCTCCAGGTGTGTCTGCCCCACCTAACACTCACTTCTGAAGTGCTACAATCCCAGAAGAGCCTTTCCATTTCATTTGCCTGTCTGATAAGCAGGCCCTAAGATCAGCCTTATTGACTAGGCCAGTGATGGCAAACCTATGACACGTGTGTCAAAAGTGACACCCCATGACATTTTGGGTGACATGCCAGCATTCACAAACGCCCAACAACTGAGTTTGTTTTTGTAAGGATTTGATTTTTTGCAATGATTTGATGTTACTTTATGTAATGCATAGCCCCACACATGATTGGACTGTGGTTTTTATAAATAATAGAATATGAATAGAATATGAATAGAATAGAATAATAGAATAAAATAATTGTTTCTCTCTTGTTGGAGGTGGGGAGTGGTGCGCCAGTAGAGTCAAGTTAGGCATTTTTGACACGGCAGACCAAAAAGGTTTGCCATCACTGGTCTAGGCCTTACCATGAATTGCATTGTTGGCCCACAGAAACTTATTATATGCCACAACTTTAAAGTGCCACAAGATTATTTATTTTTACTTCAACTGTTTCATGGATGTTTTGTGAATTATAATTGAGTTAATTGTAATCCATTGGGATTAGCAAAGTAAATTTCTCCATATGAGATCTTAGCTTTCTCATCTTCCTCTCCTTTTCCTCTCAGATACCTAGGACGGCTATTACTAAGAGATAAATTTGAGTGAATTTTATGCTTCTGTAGGAGGCACAATTCAGCATTTTCACTCTTCCTCCACCCAGACATTGTTAGCTAACTAAAGCACAAGATGTTCATATCCAACAAGGCTTATAAACAAAAATCTGAAGCATATAAACAGGGCCTGTGTTTTTCTGAAATACTTTTCTAAACCTAGGCAGTCTCCTTTTTTTAATCCACTTCCTACTCTTCTGGCTTCCTGTCCTCTAAGTCAGGGGTCTCCGAACTATGGCCTGGCCACCAAATCTGGCCCGCCACAAGATTTTATCTTGTCCGCAGCAACTTTTTTTGGTCAGAGCATTTGCTAATGTTTGACATTTGGACTCATCGTATATCATTTCTCAGTTTAAGCATGGCATTGTTCCTATGTAATTGTCACATTTCTCTTTTGTTTTGAATCATATTATGCTGATTACAAAAAAAGATCCAAGTAGAACTTATTCATTCATTTATAAAATTGACTTTTTTCTGCCTGTGAAAATGTGTAAAATATACAATGTGGCCCTTGCACTGAAAAGTTTGGAGACTGCTGCTTGAAGCCTACATCTTCCAGAAAAGCCACTTTTAAAACCAGTGGTTTAAAAAGAAAACACTCTTTGGACTACTATGTATGATACATTTGAGTCGGACCCTGAGCGCATGTGCATGCTCACTTCCATGCATGTGCATGCATTAAGGATGTGCATGCTCACTTTCTTCTCTTTCCTCCCTGCATCCCATTCCAATTTTTATAATGTGAGTTCAAGAATTAAATGATAATTAAATGACAGAGAAACTTGGAAGGGGGGCAGGACGTAGGAAAGCCCTTAATCATGTATGGGCAGGGCTGGCTTGGATGTATCCTGAACTGTCCCTTTGCTATACCCATTACAGTAATTGATTCTTACACATAAGCTTCCTATGCGCTATCATTCATTGCAGACATTTTACTTAGCAGGAGTATGTGAAACAGGAGGCAATATGCAAAACTGTGGTGCTGCAGTTCGTTTCACAGGATCTATCTCCTTCCTTTTCGTACTAACTTTTTGCTGACTTCTGTTAAACAGTGTGTTGGTAGCAGCATATTTTGCAGAGTTTTGCATTATTATGTTAGTCAGACAATTAGGGAATAGTGCCAGTACCATTCAGGCATTCTGTGGCCTACTTCTCACTCAATTAAGGGTGTGCTTTTGTCTCAGTCCTGTCACTTTAGGTAGATGCTGTCATGACTAAACATTTCTGCATACAAAAAGGAAATTCTGCCAAACAGAAAACTAGTATATTAGGATGCAGGGTTTTAGTCTAGCTTTCATCTAGCAGGGTTTTAGTCTAGCTTTCATCCAAACAGTGGTTCTCAAAGGGAGCCGCAGTGTACTCATGTGAGATTTTGTGCTACTCTCTCAAGATCTCATGCTATTCTCCTGAGATCCAAGATGGTGGGAGAAGGGAGTCATCTGGAAGATGCTAACTGGAAGAAAGATACCTGTTTGTTTGGGAACCGCTGCCCTAACATTTTAATTTTCTCTGTGATGGTCACATTTTTTTGGTACAGAGGATGTGAAGTGCCACCTGCATCTTGAAGTGGCAACGCCCAGGTGCAAGTTGTTACCTTCATGGGAGCTAGACTTTTTGTAATGGGAGTTTTGACAAAGATAGCAAAGCACAGGAATATGTGCACCCATATGTCAGCAGAATTTCAGCATTTGTAGGTATAATTTCACAACCTTCACCCTTTGTGGACAAGAGCACGCCTTTTCGTTCTTAATCAATTAAGAGCGGCATCATTACACTGTTAATTTATTGAAGTCCCTATGAGAGCATTTGGGAAAGCTGTTCTGCAGATGGCATTTGTAAGGATGATACTGATGCACGCTTATCATAAGTAATTGACATATTTTGTTAAATTAGAAGCATTCTATCTATATATCTACATTTCTTAACCCATTAAAAGGAAAAATATTTAATATTTGACATTTTTAAGAATTATATCCAAATTCTTCAGCAAAATTGCTGTCCAATGTGGCTTATCACAAAGTGTAAACAATACAGTACATCTATGGATATTCTTTGTTACTTTTACAGTTACTGTAAACAACATATTCTTTAAATATGTTAAAATATGAGTCATCTTGGAGCTTGTCAGGGTGGGATGAGATATAAACCTTTTAAATAAAATAAAGTACAGAATTTGTTCTGAAACTTGAGGAGCCTTTATGGTTGCTGACATAGTTCTAGTAGCCTATTGTTAGATTGTAAAAACTCTCTATGTTCTGTACTTCATTTGGAGTTAGATTGGTAGGCCCCCATTTCTTTTGAAAATATCTCCACTCTGTACAAGTGTTTTGGGACACATGGTGGAACCTTCAAAGAGGGGTATTATGACATTGTTTGAGCCTCACAGTAACCTACAGAGGGATAGCTGTGTATGTATGTGTCTACTCAGAAGCAAATAAGTCCCATTGAGCACAGTTGGACTTACTTCCATGTAAGTTTGTATAGAATTGCAGCCTTGGTCTTGTAGCATCTTTAAAGAGTAAGAGCCCAATCCTATCCCCTGCCATGCTATAATATACAGCTGCATTAACAGAGTGTGTTTTGCATGGTGTAGTGGGGGGCAGTGACCACAAGCCTTCTGGCCACCTAAGAGTCTTCTCAGACCCAGACCAGCTATGTAGCTGGTGTATGTCCAAGGAAAGGAAGGCAGTAGGCAGGCTGGAATATAGGGGATAGGATCCAACATGCACTTTTGCCATTAAAAACAACAACCCACTTCTCCCACCCTGAACCTCCCATGACTCTCATCCTCCATATCCACAACCTGTGCCCACCACTTACTTACTAGGCTGGTACAGGGTGGGCTCTGCAGTAGAAGCTGCATGGAGCCCAGGCCAGTTGCATCCCTGGTTCTGGAGTGCCTGGTAGTAGTGCGCCTTTCATGCCACCATAAATAGGCTTGCATCAGTGGATTGTGAGATCCACTATATAAATGGGGAATAGGATTGGGCTATAGCACATTTATTTCAACCTAACATTTTGTGCTCTACAGTCCATTTCATCAAATGAGGTACCTTGTTTATGCATAAAAACATCATGTTTGTAATGTACCAGATACAGAATGCTGAAGACAGGGCATTTATCTATGCCTCTTCCTTGAAATTCATGGCATGAAATCTGCCTCATAATAGCCTGCAGTAAAATAGATAGCTATCCAGAACTCAATGAAGTACCTGAAGAAGGTCTCAAGTTAAATCCCAAACATCCCTAATTTTTAACTGTTTTAAAATGGTAGGTAAGGCTATGTAGCAGTAGGAAGAGTGCCGCAGCCAGCTACAGTGCAGAATTAGATAGATTTGACTTGGTATAAGGAAGCTTCATGCATTTGCATTCTCCTCCTTCCCTCTCTGTACTGTCTCTACTTCTGCCCCCCTCTCTTTACTGGTGTAGGTGGCACACAATGTAGCCTACCACTCTCATCTCTATCACTTCCCTTCCTCCTCCTACTGTCCAGGGCTCTGTACAGGGAGGAAAATTTTCTGGCTGCACCTGGTGATATCATCTCTCTACCCCAGAAGTGATGGGATGTTACCTCGGCTTGCTCAGCCTCCACTAATGCTTGCTTATAGCTCCAACCTCTCCCTGGCCCCTTCCCCTTAAAGACATTCACAGCAGTCTAAGGGCCCAGTCCTGTCCAAGTGTCCAGTGCTGAAGTGGTCATGCCAATGGGGGACAGGCAGGGTGTCACTGAGGCTTCTTCAGGGTGTGGGAATGTTTCTTCTCTAACCTTGGGGTTCATTGTAACTACATCAGCACTGGAAATTTGGATAGGAGTGGGCCCTAAGTCTCCCAATAGCTTGTCAGCACAAATTAACATTGTGGCGCCAGTGTACGTGGTCTGTGTTTCAAGGGGCTCTCACAGAAACGTCTGAATTTGTATCTGTTGATGGCTCCCCCTCTGGCCGTGTTATCTGGTTATTGAGATTAATAAGAACCTGGCTTCTAGAAAGGGTGTGGAGAAGCTATGTAATGTAAGGGCTATTCATTCAGGTCCAATGACTAATCTGCCGCAAGAGTCACACCTCAGGGATAGCAAAAAGGTTAGGCTAAAGGTAACTGGTGGCCAGATGGGCTGCTCAGGAACCAGCTGGATGAGAAATCTCACTCAGTTTCTCAGCTCTAAACCTAAAGTTTAGCTCTAATTCTACACTTGGTTCTAGTTGTGTCTTGGCGGTGTTAATCACTAACCAAGACCAACCTGCTAAAGGCACTACTCAGTCTCTGAGTTGCATCAGCAATATCCTGCCTCAGCTACTCAGCTGCTTTCAGTGTAACAATAAATAAAGGGCAGTTAGCTCCTCTCCCAGCAGCCTTAACCCTTCTGTTGGTTTGTTGACATGCTGCACATATTTTGGCACTTTTGATGTGGGAATTCTCTAGTTGAAAAGGTTGTGTGGATTACACTTTATACATGATATTTTTCTTACACACAGGGAATCTTTGTACTGTATAAGAAAATGCATTAGAGCCGCAATGCCTAAAGTGTACTGCAAGTGCACGGTTCAGGTAGCTGAAGTTTGTAGCCACTTTCACGTGGTCAAGGAGCATAAATACCCATGCTACTCTGTAAGCATTGTGTTGTACCTGTGTTTTAATGCTTTTGTTTTTGAAGTTTTCTTCTTGTTGTATTACAGTGTAGTTTTTATGTAGCTCTGTATGCCACCTTGGGCATTTGCTTTCGCATGGGAAAGGCAGGATATAAATTCTTCAAATAAAAATAAAGAAAATTTACTGAAACCCCTGGTTCTAAGAAAGGGGCTCCAGCGCACATACATTCTCTTCTAATAACTCATTGGGAAAACCCAAAGCAGAAAAAAACTGAAAATGATCAATAGGCTATATAACATCTCTCAGGACAGTCTTTCTTCAAATCCCTGAGGAGATGGTACAGACTGAACCATTCACATGGATGGTTGCAGAAATTGAAGCCATCCCTCTCTCTGAGTTCACTCACATGGTCTGCCTCCTCCAGAGTCTGTTTGGGCTTGCGCCTTAAAGAGGCAATGCATGTAATTTCAGATTTCAATATGGGTGGCAGCAACCATGAGTGTATTGAAATCTGGTAAGGCCACATCTAGAGTATTGCATACAGTTCTGGTCACCACATCTCAAAAAGGACATAGTGGAGCTGGAAAAGGTGCAGAAGAGAGCAATAGAAATGATTACGGGGCTGGGGCACCTCCCTTACGAAGAAAGACTGCAGCGTTTGAGGCTCTTCAGTCTGGAAAAAAGGCGCCTGAGGGGGACATGATTGAGACGTACAAAATTATGCACGGGAGGGATAGAGTCGATAGAGGGATGTTCTTTTCCCTCTCTCACAATACCAGAACCAGGGGGCATCCATTGAAATTGAGTGTTGGGAGAGTTAAAACAGATAAAAGGAAATACTTTTTCACCCAGTGGGTAATTAAGCTATGGAACTCCTTGCCCCAGGAGGTGGTGATGGCATCTGGCCTAGATGCCTTTAAAAGGGGACTGGATGGATTTCTGGAGGAAAATCGTGGGCTATAGGCCATGATGGATTGGGCAATCTCCTTACATTAACAGGAGGCTACTTCAGAATGCGAAGTACAAGGGAGTGGCCACAGGATGCAAGCATCTTGTTGTCTACTGAACTCCCTTAGGCACCTAGTGGGCCCCTGTGAGATACAGGAAACTGGACTAGATGAGTCTTTGGCCTGATCCAGTGGGGCTCTTCTTATGTTCTGTGTATAATCTAGAAATGTGGGCACTGCTGAAGCCTGATAGCACATCATCTGTTTTTACTGATGGCGTTCACTGAGGCTGTAGAGAATACATGATAGTTACAAGCATGTTCTCAATCAGTGGATTATTGTTCCATTGATAAAGGCGTTTGAAAATGGTGTTATTTATTTTAGAAGCCCATTGTGTTGAGTAAGACATAGGCCCAAATCCTAACCAACATTCCAGCACTGACATGGCTGTGACAATGGGGTTTGTGCTGCACCCTGCAGTTGGGGGGGGGCAGTCAGAGAGGCCTCCTCAAGGTAAGGGAATGTTTGTTCGCTTACCTCAAAGCTGCATTGCCCTTACCCTGGAATGTTGGCTAGGATTGCACTGTTAGGCTGTAAATCCTGTCTTGCTCACAGGAAACGGACATCTCTGTCCATTGACATCTGTGATGGAGGAGATGGGACTACCATCACAGCGTCTGATAAGTGGAGGATTCCCTTGTGCTGGGCTCAAGATGTTAATGGAAAGGTTAAAACTGTGTCCACTCTCAGTGTTCCTTATTCCTGCTCTCTCTTTGCTTCCTGCCTTATCTCCCCATCCACTCTTCTTTCCTGGCTTGGGCGGCCACATTAAAAGTGCTTGGTGGTCCTTATTTTGAGAAACCACACCCTCAATTTAGGGTGCCAAATGTAGACTTCCATTAGGAAAATAACAGTGTCTGGTTTGGTCAGGGGAATGACCAGGCAAATATTGTGGCTTGATAGATGCATCTGAAATGTGGATATTTGCCAAACAATTGCAGGTTTGGCCCAAAGCACTATTAGATAATATGGAGATAGTAAGCAGTGGAGCCATGTGGCTGTATCAGGAGTTCCGTGCAGCAGCAAAAGATTGCCATGTACTTGGGCTTGGCTTGGCTGAATCCTGTAGGCGGTGGTAGCACCTCTGCCTTGTATTTCAGCACTCTGTTGGAGTCTCTTCCTTTGATCTTCACAGGGCTCCATTGGCTTCTCTTGCAAGAGCAAAGGGAGAGAAGCCAACAGAGAGCTGAGAGGGAGAGTGCTGCTAGGCAGACTTCCCTCTGTGGATCCTCTCATGCTACGGAGCTTAATGATTTTGATAGTTTCATCACTGAGCATGCCATGCTCAGCCATGGTAGGGCCCTGCACACCTTGGAGTGAAATTAAAGGCAATATTGGTAAAGCCCAGTCAGCTTTGGGTTGGTAGTGAGGAAGCCATTGATGTACATGACTTGTACATGGCTTGTATAAGCAGAAAGCAACAAGTGAGGCTCCTTGCAGGGTGCGTTTCTCAGCTGATACCCAATCATTGGTGCAGGATGCCTGACATTTGCATTGACTGACAGGAGACACTTTCAAGAAAGATCCATCTTTCAGTCCAAAAGTCATAAAGGCCATGTTGATTGATTGATTGTGAATGTATGAAGCGGTCTTTTATCCATCCGTCCAGCTCTTCTAGGTCACTATCAAGGTTGCAAGCAAATGTTCTGCTTTCTAAGATCCTTGGAATTGGTGATGGCCAGAATTGAAACTGGCTGTTCTTGCATGCCAAGCTTCTGCTCTGCTACTGAGAATGCCCCCCTTAAAATTATTACAGTCAGCTATAAGAACTTCTGGTAAATGTTAATTTTAGATTTAGATTTAGATTACCAAGTATGAGAGCTAGAGCAGCATGATGGTGAAGGCTGGAAGGCTATACCAACTTACTTGGGACTAAGTTCCATTGAACAAAATAGGACTTGCTTCTGAGTCAACATGCCTAGGATTGCACTGTAGGAGATGGAGGTGTGAATTGGGACTTGCCCAGTTCAAAACTCACCTCTTGTCATGAACTCACCAAGTGAGCTTAGGCCAGCCACTAACGCTCAGCCTTGGTTCCCAGCTACAATGTGGGATGGCAATACTTTACAAGTTCGTTTTTATATCAAGATAATTCATGTGAAATGCTGTGCACATTCAGGAACTGCTATATAAATATTATTGTTTTATATATTTATTTGATTTCTACTCTGTCTTTCTCCCCAAAGGGCACCCCAGGCAGCTAAAAACAGTTAATTAAAATACATTAAGTATGTATTTATGTATTAATTAAATTACATAAAAGACAAACTATAAAATGCAAATACAATAAAAGCCAAGCAGCAGCAATAGAAACATCAGTTAGAACATTAAATAAATTACAAAAAAAGCAGCCATCACATTCTTTTACAGGGCATCAGAGTCTTTCTGGAATAAAAATGTCATCAGGTCTCGCCTGAAGGTTAACAGTAAAGGAGCAGTTCTCAGCTCAAAAGGGAAGGAATTCCCCAGTACAGGAACCACCACCAAGAAGACTGCCATCCTTCTAACCTCTCTCAATGGTGGCACAACCAAAAGTGCCCTCTCAGATGACCAAAGAGAATGGCCTGGACTTTTTATATCTACTCATTTTCAGATGATGAGTATTAAAAACTAGGACTTCTAAAGGCCACATGTCCCTACTACTGCTAAAACAATTTGCTACCAATGGAACAGTTACTGTTAAGTATGATATAATGCGTTTTGAGAAAAAATGATACATGCACTTTCAAGATTTGAATGAGCTTAGGAATGTCTATCAGTGCACCCTACTTCAAATATTTAGCAGAATGAACTTGTGTATTTGTCACAGTTTCTTAGTCACTCTCTCCATTGTTCTCTGCTGCAGGTGAGCGTCCCTTTCACTGTAACCAATGTGGAGCTTCCTTCACACAAAAGGGGAATCTACTGAGACACATCAAACTACACTCTGGAGAGAAACCTTTCAAATGTCCCTTCTGTAGCTATGCTTGCCGGAGGAGGGATGCCCTCACAGGACACCTCAGGACGCACTCTGGTGAGTCTCCCATGTCTCTTCTTGCTATACTACAGCCAGTGATGTCATTCAGGGGGAACAGACCAGAACGGGCGTTCCGGATCCTAACGGGCTCCGTGGCTGGTTCCGGGTTCCCGACAAGTGCCAATCAAAAGTGAGTTCCTGTTCCTAAATCATTTGAATGACACCACTGACTACAGCTCAACTAAAATGTCCTCTACCATTGTAGCAGAGGACAAAACTCTGTGTTTTTTTTAAAAATTACACATAGTGCTGCTTGATGCTGAAGCAAAACTGTTAGTCTGTTGAGCCCAGTGATCTTCAGCTGGTGTGCCACTAATGGTCTGCATCAATGTTGTGGGAGTTGGGGGATTTGAGTCCCGCCATGGAGGCAGCATGGTGTGCCTTGACAGTTTTAGCATCTTGTCATTCTACTATGAGATGAAAAAGGTTGAAAATCACTGATCTACCCCAATATTGTCTAGTTGGGCGGTAGTTCCCAGGATCTCAGAAAGGGTCTTGGCTTTCCCAGCCTTGTGACGTGAGATTCTTTCAAAGCCACGACGCCAGGGATTCAACATGTCTGCATGGGCTGTACTACTGAGGGATCATCAGCTCCTTGGCATCCACTATATTTTCAGTGGTTCCCAAACTATATCAGGACCCACCAGTGGGTTGCGAGCCAATTTCAGGTGGGTTGCAAAGCACCTAAAACAGCCATATTGAAAATATTGGTCAAAGTCTTAAGCACTATGAAAACCAACATCTGTGCCACAGTACATGCAATGTGCGGTCACAATAATGGATTCAGCAAATTGTGGGATGGATTCAGAATTCCAGAGAAAATATTTATAATTCCATCATTTTAGAGCAGTGCTTCCCAAACATTTTAGCATCAGGACCCAATCATACATCATTCCACAGGCTAGCATTCCAGCTAAAAAATTTGCAAACCAGTCGAGGGTGCTTGTAATTTTTAAAAAAATGTTTCAAAAAGTTTTCAAAACCCACCAAAAATCAGCTCGTGAAACAGTTTGGGAAACACTGTTTTAGAGGCTTGGAGCTCTCAAAGGCTGGGGGCAGTGGTGGAGGTGGTGGGAGGGATTAGAGCAGCATTTCAGTTTATCTTGTTAAATAGGTGGAGAATAACTTTACGAATTTGTGGTAATTTCTCCCATTACTTTTGTCATATGTCTGAAAGAGCAGCTCACATATTTAGCCCTTCCCTGTTAGTAAAATAATATCCAAAATTATGCTCATTCACAACATATTTTTATTTATAAACCTCACTGATTTTATCCTAGTTTCATATCTGATTGCTGTGGAACTGACTCCCCAGAGGTTATTTGGAATGTAAGGTTTTTATAATATTTCACATTTGTTCTTATTTTCTGTCCCTTTAATAACACAGGCCTACAACATTGAGGGTCCAAAAAACTTTTTTCATCATTTATGGCTGTTTTATAAGAATTCCACAAATGGTATCAGTTTTTGCCCTATTGAACCTAGTTTCAGAGATACGGCATAGCCTCATTAGTTAGGGTTACCAGATACAAGCTGGGACAGAGTACCTATACCTTTAGCCAATGTAAAAAAGAGGGAATTTTGACCAGTGCAGCTCAACCATTTAACTTTATTTTTTTGTCTGTAAACCACTCTGTGAACTTCCTGTTGAAAAGCAGTAAATACTGTTTGATTTGATTGAACATGGAAGGGTTTCAAAAGCTGCACCTGCTAAAATTCGCTCTTCTATACACTGATTAAAGGTATAGACATTCTGTCCCCATTTGTATCTGATAACTCATTAGTGAATGGTTCAAGCAGCTTCCTTATGAGGACACCCTGGTGTGGGCTTCCTCATGAGGAAACTGCTTGAACCATTCACTAATGAAACTATGCCGTTATCTCCAAAACTAGATGTGATAGGGAAAAGCTGACGCCACTTTTGGAATCAGCACCCCAGATATATCCAGGAATAGGAGTAACTTTTAAAATAGCAAAATTTGTATTGGCTTGTGTAATTCTATGGTTTTATTTTTGACACTTGAAAGAACAATGGTTCCTTTAAGCCGAGAATTGACCACTGTGAATACTGGGGGCAGATTTTCTGTTTGACTTCATACTACCGGGCGAGGAGATTATGTTCTATCCCGTGCAGTTATAATTTCAAATATCAAAGGAATTTGAAGTTTAAAATCTTTAGAAAGCACAAATGGGCAGCCCAATCCGCCATAACTCCCTGCATGGCTGCAGTCTCCACTGCACCCTGTGATGGAGTGTCGGCCTCTAGAGGCTTCTTTGGGGTAAAGGACATGGCACCAGTCTGAGTTGATGCACGAAGGGATAAGCATCCAAAGTGCACTTCCACTGCCGAACACCTCCCTCCCCATCAGCTCCTCCCCATCAGCTCCCCATTCCACACCCTGCAAGGCCTTACCTGTTATGTTCAGACTTCAGCCATCCACCTGCCAGGCACGAGAAGCTGCTCCAGCCTCCCTACCAGTAGGCTAGCAGTATGCGCCAGCAGAGGCTGCTTTGCAACTGCCCTATAAAGCCATCATTGCCAGTGTAATGTGTGTTGTGTCAGTGCCCAGCCCAATTAGGATTGGGCCATAATTCTGGTCTGTCCTGCGTATGAGGGATGCTGGCTATTAAGGAGCCACTATTATGCATTAATTTGGAGAACTTGGCTAGTTATTTCAAAATATTGTAAAGGAATTGGAGGTAGGCATTTCTGAGTTTTCGTGATGGTTTAGAAAATAAGGAACTTTTTAAAGCGTTTCCACTAGCTGTAAAAAGTGATAAAGTGATAGTCCTCTGCTGTTAAACCCCAAAGATCTGCTTCCTACTGATAAGATAAACAATGCATTGAAGAAAGGCTTTAGGTTGGGCACTTTGCTTTGGTCTAACATAACTTCCTCACCAAAAATGCTAAATAGCAGTTTAAAGATAAGAAAACAAGGAGTTTTCACCATAGAAGAAATAGTATTGGAAGAAATATATCCTCTAGGCAAAAGACCTAGATAGGTGCAGGTGTATACCCCTGTACATGGTGGATAACATCACCATAGTTGGCCTCTATTGGCTTTTGATTTTGGTCTTTCAACCTAAACTGACATAGAAAATGTAGCCTAACTTCTGTCTGGTGTTGAAGAACAGATGAACGTTGCCTACTTGCTGCCTTGGGCATGGTACTTTTCACATCTCATGCTGCGAGTAGGTGTGAGAGTAGGTTCAGCTTTTTCTCAACATGGATAACAATGCCGCCACACAGATGTTACAGTCATTTTGAAATTAATTCCTACAGTCTCACCTTTGGCTTCATACTGCTCTGAGTTGGCCTTTATCCTATGTGAAGCAGGCCACAATCTAGTCTAAAGACAGTTTAGTATTTGAGGGTGAGTGGGATGAGCAGAAGATAGTTACGATCAACCAGTAAACCACTGGCCAATTTTGGTGGACTAACTAGTCACTAGGGCCCTAGGGCCTGCCTGTAGTTGGTATTCTTGCAAAGAATGCTGGCCAAAGTGTATTTTGGTCTGATCTAGATAATTACCTCCTATGATGATAAAATGAAGTACATATCCTGGCTCACTTAACACAGATTAGTTGTGTCTTGCCTGTTAAGAGAAGGTAAGTATCCTCTTGATACCTATGTAACCATATAATGAGTATTTAATTGGCTCTTACTCCAGTGATGGTCAGACTGGGAAATTATGAGGGTACGAGATTCATTGCGCCTTTCAGCATTTAGAAGACCTGAGGAAAATAATTGGGGTTTGCATTTACAGGGGTAGGAAAGAAGTAACTTGCAAAATGGGAAGTTTAAAGTAAAAGAAATTGAAGAAGGTTGAGCCCTTCAGAACCCAATACTATGCATGTATACTCAGAAGTAAGTCCAATAGGGCTTACTCCCAGGTCAGTGTGGCTAGGATTGCAGCCTCAGCCTACATGCATACATGTCTACTCAGATTTAAGCCTCTTAGAGTTTAATGGAACTTGGGGCGCAATCCCAACAGCGCCCTGGGCCAACACATGATGTAAGGCACATTCACATCAGCAGAGGATAAATTGAGCAGGGCAGGGAGCAGCATTGACCCACACTGGCTGGGTCAGAGTAAATCATCTCCACACTGGCTGAATTCAATCAGCACTGGGGCTTTGGAAGGTGGGAGGGAGCTGGGGGGTGAAACAGAGTAGGGGACGGTGGAGGGAGGGCGGTTCCATGGCTGGCCCAGCCCAGTATGTGTGTGTGAGTCTGAATCTGGCCATTTGGCCAGATCCTAACCCCCTTTCACATGCTGTGCAGCCCCAATCTGGGCCTCTCAGACTTGTGCCTGCTATTTAGCAGGTGCAGGTTGGAGCAGCCCTGTAGGGTTGCCTGGGGCTTACCCCGGAGTAAGAGGACAAATGTCCCCTTGCCCCGCAGTGAGCTCCAGCTGGTCTGCCTGCTCCTGCACAAGCTAGGATTGGGCTGTTAATGGAACGCCCACATTTGTGTGTATGCAGATTGTAAATAACACAAAATGCAGGACTGTCACAGGAAGTTAAGGGATGAAGAAAGGAGGGGACTTGCAGATCAACCCATAACCCTTTATAAAATGTTGAGATTTAAATTTCATTCTCTACCCTTTGCCCCATGATCCTTTACATACACCTCAGCCACATCACTGGCTTCGATGCTTGTCAGTAAATGTTTTTAAGATAGTACTGATTATTGCGATGAAGCAAATCTCACAATTTTTAAAGAATAAATTGGCTTAGATCCCATGAAGATGCATTTTTCCCATTCTGCCTACTTTTATCTGAAATTATCTAATTGGTGTCATGTCATGCCACAGAGGATCTGTTGTGGCTTTATGTAATAACCCAGGCTATGATATTGATAAGTCGAGCTTCTTAAGGGAAGGTCAACTGAAAGCCAAGCCTTGATCCTGAACCTGTCATGAAACTTGATTGACACTTGCTGCACTCCTACCTTTTCTTGTAAGTCAAGGCAGTAACGCTTTATCCTATATAGGCTTCCCATCTTAGGGATCAGCTTTTAAACTTGATTGTGGCTACCTGGCCATTTTCCCATTTCTCTATTTGATCAAAGTGTGGCCTTTTCCCCACCCTGTACTCCTCCTTCCTTCCTGTAGCAGCTAACACAGGCAGAGTGCATGATGGATTGCGCAAGATGTTTCATTTACACACATACTTGGCATAACTGTGCACTGCTGACTTTAGTCATAGGCATATAAGCCTCTTTGCTTTGGGTGTAATAAAGGAAGAGATTTTTATCTTTCTATGTAAAAAAAAGAGTTGCCATTCCTACAGTGCGAGGAGGGCATGGGAAGCATTAGCAGGCAGTTTCTTGGGCCTGCTTTGGGGTGGTATGAATAAAAACAGAGAATAAAGAAACAAGTAAAAATGCAAATAGAAAATAAAATTGAAAAGAAAAAGCAGGCCAAAGTGTCAGAGGCATTGGCTTGATTCAGATGATAGTGTAAGCCATGGTTTATGTGACTGTGAATGAGTGTGCTGGGGCCTCAGGCTTGTGCACGCTCCCCTAGCCGCAGTCCTTTGGTATGCCCAAAACCAGGAAACCGTCGTTTGTTAACAACTCAGGATGAAATGGTTCAGAAGTAGTTTCAAAGTTTCGTTGAAAAGCAGTAGAGGATCTCTTCCTTCTTGTATGTAAAAGAGGAGAGGTGGAATTGCACAGTCCCAGAGCTTATTGTTTATACAGATTATGCATTCCTTATCCAGACTGCTTGAGACGGGAATGTCTGAATTTCAGAATAATTGCTTAAACATAATGAGAAATGCTTCCTCTTGCACTTTTCACTGTTACCCATACTGGTGTCTGCTCGCCATTTTGATGTTTGTCAGCCATCATACCAGACACATACCAGAGCAGAGAATAGAACTTACAGTCTATGCCTAAATGAGCCTGAGACCTTCTAGTGCTCACACTACAGAAAGCACTACACAAGTGCTCTTTGTATTCACACTGTGTTCTTGTGTTCACGCTTCACAAGTGCTCTTCCTGCAGTTCGTAATGTGCTGCCTCCATGGCTCCGCACTTTGGCACTTCCTGCACTTAAGAAAAAAAGTATTGGACAAAAATATCATGTTAAGTGTACAGGGATGAACGGAGCCCCGAGTGCGCCCATGGCAGGGCGACGAAACCGCGCCCCCAGCATGTTGCCCCGCCCCTGTGCGTCGCCCAGCCACGCCTCCCTGAGCCCAGAATAGCTCCATTTTGGAGTGGAACGGACGCCAGGGAGGGCGGGCGGGCCAAACAGCGCGCAGGTGACTCCGCGGACTCCGCACAATGGCGCCCTGCCGCTGCTGGTGCCCATGGCTCGCGCCACCCCGGGCTATACCCTTCCTCCACCTCTGTAAGTGCAATGCCTGTGTTAGGAATGTAGCCTTAGCATGAGGTCACGTCTACAATTAGGGTGTCCGGATGCCAAGAAGGACTGGCTCCTGTAGCCGTAGAAAAGCGTTTTGGGTGGTTTTTTGACAGACTTCAAAAAAAAATCTTCCGTTTTTTGGATAGCCTTCCTTTAAGGACATACAAATATGAAACTTCAAGTACTCTTATGCTGACTAATGGCAAGCCTGTTTCCTGCAGCAGAATAAGAAAGGCTCACATATGAGACTGTGGGCATGTTGCCTCATCTCGGTCAAAGAGAGTAGTAGTTTCAGTTGGGCTTGGAGATTGAGGAGTTTTGATATGTGGGGAAATGGAGGATTCCGCTAGTACCTTTGGTGTAATAAGAGCATTCAGTTCTGGGCATTGGGAAGCAGGATACCCTAACAGGGGTGTCAAAGTGGACACCTGAATTCATGGTGCCTGCTGAGAGTCTGAAGCGACATCATTAACAGAAAGTGACATCATTAAGCAGATGATGGCCAGAAATGAGCACATTTTTTTCCTCACAGAGAAACTCATTAGCTGCAAACGACAAGTAAGAGAAAATGTGCAAATCTTGATCATATTTTCAAAATATAACATTCTCACACTGACAGACCCTAATGGCCGGCCCTTTCAGCAGTGTCACTCTGTCGCAGTGTCACGTTGCAGCTCAGCAGCTAAGAGGTGGTCTGTGAAGTGATGCCTCAGCAGAAGCGGCACTGCAGAAAGAGCTGCCCATTGGGCTCTCCCAGCGCTTTGGCAGCATCTCCCTCTCTCACCCCCTCTTGGTCTGCCCTTTACCATTCAGCGTTCCTTGCTGTCTGGAACTTCTTTCCACCTCTCTCTCTCTCTCTCTCTCTCGCTCTCAGAACCTTGGCAGGAGCAGCACTACTGAAAAATGGCTCTGGGAGAGCCCAGTTATAAGGAGGGCTGGATGAAGAGCTTCTGGGGGCGCCATCCAGCCCCTGGGCCTTACGTTTGACACCTCCGGCCTCCCTCATCACAGAGTCTAATATGTAATTCATTTAACCTTTAATCCCATACGTTATTCCCAATTTTTTTTTTTCAAAGCTAACTAAACTGCATATAACCCCTTTTGGCATTTCTTTTACTTCCTCCTATCCTCTTCCTCCCAAAGAGCTAAGCCTTTGGGACTGGCATGCTTGGAACTCAGCAGCAGTGCAGCAAGTTCCTTGCCAGTTCTGTTAGTCACCCTTTATCCTGTGGTTTCTTGCTTGTTTGTAATCTCCGCCCTCTCCCTTTTTTATTTTTTCCAATTGATCCGTGTAGGTGAGTCAGAAAAACCTGCTTGTCCACAAACCTGTTCCTTCTTGCCAAGCATCGTTCCTGGTTCTTGTAGATGCTAGGAATAGATTGTCAAAATAAGATGTCAAATAGAGCTTGTGGGCATATACAATACACACCATGAAAGTTATGTATTTCACTAAATGCACAGTAAAGGTCCCGTGAATCTTAATAAACAAAACTGACATTTGCTCACTGTTTCCTCTATAGGTCCTATTGTCAGAGAGATGATCTTAAGCAAAATTAAAGCCCAATGACATGTTATTCTTAATTATATTAAATCCTAAAGAAACAGTATTAAATGTTATAAATATTCAGACTTTACCTGTGATACTATAATCTGTCATAGTTAATCAAAGAATTAATTGCAATTGAGATGCAGATTTTTGTCAAGACAAACAGCTCTATTCTTCTCAAGTGCTGTCCTATGCCTCTCAAGTCAGTCCCAATGTCTAATTGTTCCTTTCTCAGAACCCAGTCCTTGAACCCCCTCAAAGTTTTCTTCCATCTCCATTCCTTGATACCCTGTATCTCTGTACTGAATTCCCTTTTGGGTATGATAGCATTCCAATTCAATATTACCCCTAACCCAAAGGATTTAGGCCCTAAACAGTGGTGGTGATCACAAATGGAAGTGGGTTGTGATTGCATTTTTCACATGTTGTGAGGCTTGGAGAGCCCTGCAGGGGTGTCCCCAGGGCTCCCCACACTTTCCCGGAGGCCAGCACTTTGAGAGGGGTAAGTGGAAAAACAGCCCCTTTGCCCAGGGTAGCAGCACAATCCTGGGGGTCGTGTTGCTGCCTTCCTCCTCTCCCTGCCCCTGAAAGGGATATTGGCTAGCGCTTCCCAGGGTGGTGGGTCGGAAGCAGTAGTGAAATTCAGGGGGTTCGCCCAGGTTCTATAGAACCGGTTGTTAAATGGCCGGGCCCCGCCCACTCGCTTACCTCGGCTGGCTTCGGTCTTTTTTTGGCTCCGGCTATGACGTCATAGAACCGGTTGTTAATTCATTTGAATTGCACCACTGGTCGGAACCCACCACATCGGAAAGCAGTGCCCTGGAACATAACGTAAAATGCATTTACAATCTGTACGTAAACTGCTGTGTTACAAATCCATGTGGAAAGAGCTCTCCAAAAGGTTGAAAGCGATTACAAGTCTATAGTACCTATAATCTTGAGAAACTGAACTTGATGTCAGTCAAGGAAAATAATGGGTAGGCATATACAGTAGCACCCCTGCCCCGTATATGCGGAGAATATATTCCAAGATCTACCACAAATCCCTGAAATTGCAAATTAGTAATGAACCCTAGATATAGTATAATACTTGCCAGTGGCAGGCTTTAAGACCCAGAGTTGTTCTGCTTGAGAGATAGGCTGGGTTGGCTGCGTGTTGACAGCCGCTAAAGCATATCTGGGCTGGAGGGAGCCATCAGGTGAGGCACTGCAAGGAGAAAGGGAAGAAGAACTTTCTGTAATTTTAAAGTATTTTCAATCCGTGGATAACTGAAACCCTGGATACGTGATTGGTGGATACGAGTGGTGGGGGTGGGGGGCTCTACAGTATAATAGTTTTTTTTAATGCAAGGAATGGGACTTGCTGCCATAGGAAGCGGCCATAACCATTGGCTTGAATGACTGTAAAGGGGAATTAGGAGACTTATGGAGGAGAGGTCAACCAATGCCTGTGGGCCAACGTAGCAAAATTGAACCTTCAGAGGCAGAAGCAGTATACCCTTGTACAGCCATTAATGAGGGCACAAAGGAAGCGTGTTTGCCTTTATATGGGCTTCCTGGAAGCTCGGGCTGGCCTCTATTTTCTGGCTGGCCTTGAGAAGACCTTTTATGTTCTCAGGCTTTTAACATCGGAATTTTAATGGCCAGTGATTTTGAAATATGTATTTCTGCTTTTACTTCCTCAGTTTAATATGCGTTTAATATGGTGTCTTGGTGTTCTCTTATACCAGCTGTCTTCACAGTTCCTACTCGGACTTTGAAGACCTGGTAAGTGCTTGTGGGGGTGGGAGTGCGGGGAGGGCCTGGGAGTGCTGCAGTGATCACGACGCTGCAGGCATTTAGGGACATTTGCCCTTATCTGGTGGGTCGAGAACCCAAAGCGTGTACCAAAGCATTGGGGAGAACTGCTGCCACCTCCGGCAGGCCTCTCCAGTGCTTTGGGGCACCCCCTTGGCCCCCCATGTGAGGGCAAATGTCCCTAAATGCCCACAGCACCGTATTTGCTGTGGTGCTGCCAGGCATTGCTTTTGTGGGCCACTCCCCTTAAGGGGAAATGGCACCTTGTTTTGCCCTCTATGGTGGGTTGCGACCTGCCATTTGAAGAGCATTTTCTTATACTGTATTGTTTTGTTTGGTGGTATTAATGACCATGATGGTTGCTGTTGAAGGGCAATATAAAATTAATTTAACAAAATAGATAAAAAACCAATTAATTAATATTAGAAAAGTGATGATAAACTTAGGTGAGCTACTCTCTAAGCGAGAGTTCCTTACAGTGTGTTCCTAGGAGCCCTAGGGCTCCCTGAGGATCCCTTCAGGTGCTCCATGAGCACACCACGAGTGGCCTCCATCTTCTCCCATGTACTGGGGCTCCATGAGATTTCATGCATGCACCAGCAGTGCTCTCCAAGACTCCATTTTGGAGCCTACAGGGCTCCAGACACCAACAAATTTGAGTTCCGCTGCTCTACACTGGCATAACGCTGTTATGTTCTTAAGTGACCACACTTTGGCTGCATTCTCCCATTTCCTTTGCTGCTGCCAGAACAACCAGTCATCCTTTGCACTTCAGGATCTTTGTCTAATAATAGCTTTCACAGGCTTGTGTAGTGACATCCTCACTTCACAACAGCATGTTCCCCATTCAGTGCCATATCTCATTGTTTAGGGATATACCGAAGAAGGCAGTTTTATGCTCTCAAGGAAAATACAAGTTCAAGCGAACGTCTTGGCAGAGAGCCCCAGATAAATGAAGATTTATATTCAAATTAATTGTGGCCCTCAAGCCGTTGGCAAATTGCCAGTATATTCCTTGATGCTAAAACATATCTTGCGTTGACATAAGGAAATGAAGTGATGTAATCATAAGCACCTGCATAAGAAAGCAGACCTCTTTGTCTTCTGCAGTTCCGTGCTTGGAAATATATGCAATTATTTATATATGAATTTTTGGCAACTGTAGGGTCTTTGCCAGCTCCTACTTTTGAGGGGCTGCTGACTTATTGCTTGACTCCTCCTTGTTGCTGTTGGTTCCACCTGCTTGTCTCCCAGGAAAGTAGTGGGCCTCTGGCTCCTCTGAGAGAGAGAGAGAGAGAGAATGACTGTTTCAGCTCCTCATTCACACTTGTCCCTCTGCCCACCTGTTGAGTTAGCGGGTGGTGAGGAGGGCTTCAAGTGGCGGTGATCTCTTCCAGGGCACTGAGGTCTTGACATGTCTCCATTTGTGCCCAAAGTTGCCAACTCAGACACTGGTTCTGTGCAGACTTTAAGCATGTTCCTAGCTTCAGAGGTTGTAGAAGTACTGGCCCTGCTAACTGGGCAAGAGGCACTTTTTCAAGTGCCTTATATTTATCAGGGGGATAGCAATTATCCCTCTTCACCCTTGTGCAGTGTCTTCTCTAGTGACTGTTGCTGGGGGTGTTCTGCATTTTTTTTTTTTTTTTAGATTGTGAGCCCTTTTGGAACAGGGAGCCATTTAACTTTACTTCTTCTTCTTTTTTTTTTTTTGGCCTGTAAACCACTTTGCTAACTTTTTGTTGAAATACTTTTTGTTGGTATATAAATACTGTTTGTTTGACTGATGTCTGAAATTCAGCCAGTAGTGCCTGTTCAGTGCTTCAGAAGCCAATGCGCACAGCTGCTGTCCCTGATGTGGTTTTTGAGATTCTGAAGATGGAATGGGCATCTTTTGCATGGAGTGCGTTCATGCTCCTTCCATTTTTATAACCCATACAGTCCGTATTTACTGCTAGTTGATCACTCATAGCACCTGTAGGGGGAATAGGGCTTGAGAACATGGATTCCTCTGTGCTGAGATCAGCACATGATGCAGTTGGATGCCTGTGTCCAGACTGGAGTTCAAGCTGTCTTTACTGCACCAATGCAAAACTCCCCAGTGTGGCTTGAATGGCAGTTTGATAAATATGCGTTTGAGTTGATCTGGGGTGTAATGAAGGCATCAAATGGCTGTTTAACCTACCATAACAGCAACTTATGTCAGGTGAATGTGCTGTTTTCTTAAACTACTTTGTCTGATCCTTTGGTTTGAGGTTTTTTTGCTATCCAACCTGGGTTTCATAACACCTGCATGTTGTTTCCATTTGCTCTATATAGCTTCACTGTTTGAATTCCTTCAGTCTCTGGGTTTCACAACTGATTCCAATTAAAGAAACAACCCAGACAAGCCTATCATATTTGAAGGAATGGCAGGAAATTCTCCAGAAGAATTGGGAAGGGTTTAATTATGCTCAACAGGAATTGCTACATTTCCTACAGATGAATGAAAGCTTATTGTTGAATAAACAGAAGTTCTTTAATATACCAATAAATCCTTCTCCCCACAAGACATTCTAAAGATCTTCTTCACTGGTCTTGCCCAATCTGTCTCATGTTCGCCTAATTTGGCTTCGTCTCTGTGTGATGTGTGAGAAATCTTTGGATCGGCAGGAGGGGCTTTGAAGTTAACCATAAATGGTATATATGCATGCATTTACGTTACTGATTCCCAGTGGTTTAGGAAGGGGATGCTGATGCAACTCCAGTAGTTGCTCAGGTCTACTCAATACACATTTTTAAGACTTCAAGTTTATTATGTCAATTACCAAGTTCTCTTTTTTGTAAAGAGTTTAATTGCAGAAACCAAGGCAATAGTCAAATATAGTGGAAGGGTGTACAGTACATTAAAAAAAGAACTTACTTGATTATCTTTTTTCTGGCTTCTCTCTTAATTACTGTGAGGCAGAAATACACAATGGGATAGCTCATCTGCTAACTAGGCGATTTTGAGGGGTTTTTTTTTTTGTTTAATAACATTTGGGAGTCATTGCATGACTACCATTCTTATATAGCAACTATAGTAGAAATGCAAGTGGGCAACTCGATGAAGGTGTTGACCCAGTGTGCAGCAGCAATTAAGAAGGCCAATTCCATGCTTGGGGTCATTAAAAAGGGGGTTGAGAATAAAACAGCCAAAATTATTATACCATTGTACAAATCAATGGTAAGGCCACATCTAGAGTATTGCGTACAGTTCTGGTCAGCACATCTGAAAAAGGACATAGTGGAGCTGGAAAAGGTGCAGAAGAGAGCAACAAAAATGGTTACAGGGCTGGGGCACCTCCCTTATGAAGTAAGACTGCAGCATTTGAGGCTCTTCAGTCTGGAAAAAAGGCGCCTGAGGGGGGACATGATTGAGACATACAAAATTATGCACGGGAGGGATAGAGTCAATAGAGGGATGTTCTTTTCCCTCTCTCACAATACCAGAACCAGGGGGCATCCACTGAAATTGAGTGTTGGGAGAGTTAAAACAGATAAAAGGAAGTACTTTTTTACCCAGTGGGTAATTAAGCGATGGAACTCCTTGCCCCAGGAGGTGGTGATGGCATCTGGCCTAGATTCCTTTAAAAGGGGACTGGACAGATTTCTCGAGGAAAAGTCCATCATGGGCTATGGGTTGGGACACCTCCTTATGTTAATAGTAGGCTACTTCAGAATGCCAGGTGCAAGGGAGTGGCCACAAGATGCAAGCATCTTGTTGTCTACTGAACTCTTTTAGGCACCTGGTGGGCCACTGTGAGATATAGGAAACTGGACTAGATGGGCCTTTGGCCTGATCCAACGGGGCTCTTCTTATGTTCTTAAGTGTTCTGTGAGTCAGTACATAGACATATTTTTTTAATATAATTCACGATTCGAGAATTGAACTCTGGGGAATCGGCCATTTCTAAATCAGTTGTAAAAGGAGTTGCACAGTATTTACTTAATACTTCAGTCTCTCTTATAAAGTTTGGAGCATTGTTATCATTATACCAGCTGATGTTCTTGTCACTAGTGCCCGTGCAGGTTGCTGAAGGTCCCGAGGCAAAGCTCTTGTACTTTGTACTCTGTACACCCTCTAGCCAACCTCCTGATGGTGCACATAATGCTGGTACTGGCACTGAGAGTTCAGGAGTTGCCCCAGCCAGGCGGGCACTGGTGAGCATGGTTTCTTGGTTTCAGTGCCCATTGGGATGACCTCTGAGCTCCATTCCCATCTAGAAGGCTTTTTGAAGGCTGATGAGGCCGCCATATCGCCATTTACAACAATGGAAGTGTGTTCTGCATGCCTCTGCTTTGTCATAGCCCCCCTCTTAGGCCAGGTTGAGAATGGGGCTGCCCAGACTTCCTCAAGCTAAATCGCTGGCAGAGATCTGAGTAGCCCCATAGGGCTGGCTTGGTCATTACTTGGGGTAAGGAGACAAATATCCCCTTAACCTGAGGAAACCTTGAGCGGGCTCCCAGCTAGCACTGGATAAGTGCAGGCCATGTGGTCTCGCTGTGCCAGCACTAGTTACGATTGGGCTGCCAGTATATCAATTTATATAATTTGTCGATATAGGACGCTGTACACCAAAACATCTAGGCACAAAAATAGTTTTTCCCCCTGTGCCATTAAACTGTTGAACTTATAATTATGCTGAGGTGACTTGGAGTTTGAGGCAGTGTTTTATTCTGAGTAATGCCCTTATTAGTTCTGTGTATTTATTGTTCATTATGTATGTGTAGTACTGTATGTATGTGGCCGGTAGCCATATCAAATTCCAGGTATGGTTTACATACTTGGCCAATAAAATTATCTAATCTAATCTTTACTCACTTGATATCAATTTGCATGATATACTTTGCGCCCAGTATTTCATTTGTGCAGAAATTTCAAATTTATCTCTTCAATATTGAAAGTTAGATTAAAAACAAACAAACCACAAGAAAGTTATATTATGTGCTGGATTCCAGATTTATAAATGGGAAACAAATTAGGTAGACTTCTTTTAATTTGTTAGGGCAGCAGTTCCCAAAGTCCTATTCGGATGTTAGGACCACTGTAAGTTGCTGCATTTCTATTGGGTCACCCAAAACTGGGCCAAAAACTGGGCCCTGTAAGTCACTCGCATCCCAAACTTTGGGAAGCATTGTGCGAGGGTATTTTGTATTTATTCTGTAGAAAATGATTAAATAAATAGAAATAGCATACTGTAGTGTCTCTATGGTGAAGCCCAGGCTGGTGAGGGGGATGGTGTGTTCAGTAGGTTTCATGTTTTTAAAATTTGTCACTTGGGTTTAATAATATGTTAAACCCCAGTTAAACCCTAACTGAAGTCTGGTATTGTCTTTGTGTGTGTGTGTGTGTGTGTGTGTGTGTGTGTGTGTGTGTGTTTGTGAGAGAGAGAGAGAGAGAGAGAGAGAGAGAGTAAATAGGCTACCTCAGAAAGCCAGATGCAGTGGAATGGCAGCTAGATACAAAAACCTTTTTGCTCCCTGAAGCTATTGGTGAGCCACTGTGAGATACAGGAAGGTGGACTAGAAGGGCCCTAGGCCTTATCCAGTGGGGCTGTTCTTAGAAGACTGATGAGTCTCATCATGGTTTGTCTTAATGTTTGATAAGTTGGGTGCCCTCCTTCTCAGGGTCTCCAAAGGAAGGAGTAAAATATCTGGGTCAATTCTGCCAGAATCAAAGGGAAAAGCTGCCTTCTGCTTGGCTTGATTTTGCCCTTTAGCCTGTCTCATATATGTCTATGAGGTGGGAGACTATGGGAGTTTTCTCTAGCATTTTCACCTTGAATCCTGCTGTTAATGTGAGGAAGGAGATGAATAAAATCCATGGCTTTATCCTTGATGACAGGCAACTGTGGCCATATTCCTTTTTAAGCGTTGCCACTAGCATCTGTTTCTACAGATGTGCACTTAACGCTTAGATGCTAGTGATAATACAGCACCTGCAAACCTAATGTGAAGTGTCAGAGTTTCATGTCTAAATTAAAGTTCACTCTGAGCGAGCCGTTCAGGATGTGGTATTGGAGCTGCTTCTCGCCTGAAAAAGAGACATAACGAACTATTGCTCTAATCTATGTGTTGCCTTTACAATCTTAAGCCATATATCCAGAAATGGTCAGATTTATATTAGTTTCACTCAGGGTTTATCTTATCTTGGAGTTATTTTAATTGGGATATTTAGGTTCGTGACACTTTATGCATTCCTGTTTAAGATTGCATATTGATCACAGGATAAGTATTTGACCTTTATAATTAGTATTGTTACCCTGAAACGAACAAAGTATTAGGCTAATACTTAAATGGCTATATACCCAAGTATATAATGGCTATACTTAAATGGCTATATACCCAAGTAGTGCAAAAATGAGCATTAGCCATACATTATATTGTATGCACGTACAAGTATCTGTATATTTGGACATGTTTTCATGTGAGTGACTGTTTATGCATCTCTTTGAATTCAACCTGAACTGCTCGCTCAGGGTGAACTATAATTTAGGGCGCAATCCTAACCTGGAGTTAGGCTGGCACAAGTCCCTTGTGCCGGCCCAGGAGTATTAAAAACACACTGTAAAGTGCGTTTGGACCAAACATGATTTATGGTGTGTTTGCAACACTCCTGGCCTGGCCCAAGGGACTAACTCCAGGTTAGGATTGCACTCTTAGGCATTTAGCACTTTATATTAGGTTTGCAGGTGCTGTATTTTCACCAGCATCTAAGTGTTACGTGCAAATCTCAAGAGCGACACTGGATCCCCCAAAATGTAGCGCTCACGGATCACTTGTCCTTCTGTACTCGGATTGAACGTGACGTGTGAACAACTGTTACGTGAGGGATCGTAGTTCAGTGATAGAGCACCTGCTTTGCATGCAAAAGACCACAGGTCCAGTCTTTAGAATCTTCTGGTAAAGCTGGAGAAGACCTGTGTTTGAAATCCTAAAGGACATTTGCTAGTCAGTGTCAGACAATACTGAGTTTACTGGACTAATCTCCTGACTTAGTATAAGGCAGTTAAAGTGTTCAATGGTACATTTGTATCCATCAACTCAGCATTTCTGGAAATCTGGCAATGACGTTTGCTGTCAATTCAGAAATGCCGAGGGGCATTGTCATGCAAACCCCTTAATGAGAATATTTAGTTTAATATTTTAGCAACAAGCATAGGTACGTTGTGCGGTGATGGACCAGTTAGAACATCATTGGCCCAATCCTGTTTGGACATTGGCAAACACACACAGATATCAGTGCAACATTTGTCATATCCTAAGCCCATCCTGGAAATGCCACACCAATGTTGCACCAATGCTGGCACAACAAATGCCGAGCCTGTCCTTACAAAGCCGCACTGGTGCAGCCCTTCCCAGTAACACACACATACACCCAAGCATCCATGGAAACACTGACACCGCCTGTTGTGGCATCACCACTGTGATATTGGTTGTCATTGCTGTGATGTTCATATGACATTGCCATGAAGTCAGCAGATCATCCATTTGGCATCCATGCCACATTGGTTTGATGTCGATGAAGCCTACGCATTCTATCAACCCTAACACTGGTGACCAGAGAAGCACCACCAGGGTGATCTGAGCAGAGGGAAGTGCAGGGTGATTGAATGACCAATGCTAAGGGGACACACTTACTGCCAGCCACTAGGAATGAGCATCACAGCAACAGGTACCACCCCAACCATGGGGAGCTTCCCAAAGGACACTACACACATGCATGTACCCAATTATTAGGATGTTATAGCATTCTCGCCTCTCCTAAAGGAGCTACAATTGCATTTGCAATAAAAGAGAAAAAGCAAAGAACTGCTAGGAGCTGCTGCACCCAGGATTCAAGCCCACTCAACCTGCTCACACAAACACACAGATTCAAGGAATATATTTTGAAGCAGAGCAGAACAAGGGTTAAAAGGGAGCTCTCTTGGAAGAGGGCAGCTATGTGAAACAAACACACAAGTCTCTCCGTTGCAAAGGCTTGAGTCAATGTGAGGACATCTAAGAATGGGAAAGGACTGCTTATGCCATGGGAGAGACTGGAGCAAGTCACAGGGGCAGCCTCAACAGCACTCGGGCAAAGCAGAGTTCTGGTAGATCACTGAACAAAGATGCAGACTGGGAGCCAGACAAGATAAACTTGAGTCCAGCAAAAAATTAGATTATCTTAGTCTATATACAACTGATTATGCTTTCTTTCCGTAAATTGCATTCACTAGCTTCCAAAATGCTATGAAACTCTAGTCTTCACAAAAGTGTTTGCATGTAGGGATGGAGTTTGCCGCTATAACGACTCCCTCCCAATCCTACCCTGGCACATACATTCGTTCACTCTACAAGCTTTTGTTATGTGAAGAGAGCTGCTGACACTGTATATTGAAACAAAGGAGACAGATAGGGATTTGGGGTGTGGAAGTGAGTTGTTTTTCAAAAGCACGTTTGAAAGCTGAAATGATCAGCTTCTTTCATTTTCTTTCACCAATTCTTTCATATTTCCTTCACACTGACACACTTAATTTCTTAGGATTTCTAGCCTTTTTGTGAAGCGTGTAAACAAATTCTTGATGTCCTGGCATTGAGCAGCTTGAATTCTATCTCTTCTCCTGTTTTCCTTTACCCTCAAAGGTGTTTCCAAGTTGTTAATTATATGTTGTTCTGTGCTGTATGAGTAAACTTAATCCATATGGCAGAGGAAAGGGTTTAAAAAACACACACACACACACCTTTCCACCCAAAGTGTAGTCAGTAAGATTCACCTACTTCTGTATAAAATCTAGACATATTTCATTTTCAGCACTTAACACAAACATGCTCATGTAGACAAATGGCACTCATATGCATGAACGAACTTTGTTCTGACTCTGGAGTGTTTCTGATTTTTGCCACAAAAGCAGATGTTTCACATTTATTCCTTCATTTTAGAGATGTATATCCTGCCTCATCCACTTAGTATGAAGGCAGCTGACAAAATCGTTGTTGTTACTAGTATTTTGTTACTGAATAATTATAATTTAACATAATAGAAATAATAAAATGTATGTTCCGACTGTTTCTGTTTTCTGCTACATCTCCCCAGTAAATGGCTATTTCAGTTTTCTCCCTGTTTGTCCCATTTGGGGGGGGGGCTTGAAAGTGTCCGAGTTGTGAATTTTTGGGGAGTGTTGTTTTTTTTTAAATGTGTGTGCCCCAGAGTGCACTAAAATAAACATTGCTGAATGTGAATTGCAGGACAAGCTGATGCAATGCAAGATTTTACATTCTATTAAAATGTCTCTGTTTTAAAAATAAATAAACCTTTTATTATTTATTAAATTTATACCCTGCCTTTCTGCCCATTGGCATGCAAGGCGGCTTACAACAATAGAAATAAAATACAATAAAAATTACAATTTTACATTAAAAACAATAATTTAAAAACTACATTAAAACAATTAAAATTTAAAAAACAACAATAAGCCCCATGGATCATAAAATATAAGCAAGAATTTTACATGCAGGTTACACACACCCCTTCAGAGGACATTGCAGGATGAGCTATAGACTGAATAGTGTGGTGGTAATGGCAGAGAAAAACCTTCTGGCAATGTTTAATAGTCAGTACTGGACATGGGGTGGGATGCCATCCTACTTCTTTTCAGTAAATGTAATTGAGTCTTGCCTCATTTCAAACAAAACCACCCCACATAGTTTTTTTCTTCCACTTTGAACTGCTACAGTGGAGGTCAGAGGGGTTGCTCAGGAAATTATCCTTTATCTGAGGTCTCAGGTGCATACATGAAATCAAAACCATGTCATCTGCATAAAGTAATAAATATACAGGCATATTACGGAGTTTGGGACAGTGAGAATCAACGGAGGACAGATGTGTACATATATAATTGATAAACAGGTTGAACAAAGTTGGGGTAAGCACACATCCCTGTTTGACTTACCACTTAGATTACCACTTAAGTCTAGTCTGACCTGGCAGGAGGTGTCACCATACAGCCTCTGTATCAGATGGAGTAACCTCTTGTCAGTACCCAATTTACCAAGCTTGGCCCAAAGAAGATTCCTATTGACTAGGTCAAAAGCTGACTCGAGGTCCAAAAATCACTGTAAATAATCTGGAATGTGTTCTAGAAAGTCGTTTTTCAGCAAGGTGTGAAAGTATCAAACAATGGTCCATGGTTGACTTCCCAGGTCTAAATCCTGCTTGCTCTGGACCCAATATGTTGTTATCCGCGATCCAGGAGGAAAGCTTATTTCGTAAATGACTTGCATACAATTTGCCCAGGATGGAAAGTAGACTAATAAGTCTGTAATTAATTGGATTTGGTCTATCACCTTTTAAAAAAATGGGTAAAATAATCGACTGGGTCCAAGATTTGGGCATTATCCCGGTACTATCAACCCAGGTAAAAAGGTCCACTAGAATAGGGGCCCACCACTGAGGGGCAAATTTTAACAGAAGGAATGTTATTGGGGCCTGCTGCTTTCCCCGACTTGAGATGATCAATAAGGGACAGCACTTCCAGGGTAGAAACTGGTGTCCAGTTGGACATCTCGCTGGGCCCTATGCTAGCTGGGGATAATTTCTGGGAGCAATTGTCCCAGAATAATTTCCTGAAATGGGATTCCCAGGTTGATGCTGATATTGAGTAAGAGGGATCAGAATTAGTTTGAGAAAAACGGGATGTAACAATTTTCCAAAAGAGCCTTTGGTTGTTGGCAGTGACTAACTTCATCAAATGTTGCCAACACTCACCACAGATGCGTTGCTGATTACTCTTGATAACCTGTGCAAGTCGCAATTTAGTACTAAAATAAGCAGGGGGGAGCTTAGAGCTTTTGTTATACTCCTTATATATCCAACATAAAACCTGCTTAAGACCCCAACAGGTGTTATCAAAATCCCCATGGTATTTACGCTGAGAAATTCCCATTCTAAGTGGATGAGTCTGCCCAAGCACATTCACAAGAAATTTAATTAATAAATCAAAGTTATCCAAAGGTGTCATAAAAAACCGCTCATCATCTGGAGGAATGCAGGCAAGCGGATTACCCCTGGTAACCATAGAATTGAATAGACTCTTTGTCTTAGCGTCCCATTTAAGTTTAACTGGGCGTGATGATGAATCCTGGGCCAGTATGGACACTACCCAGGGCGGTAAATTGATCTTTAGGGCTACTGAGCAACTTAGAGGGAGACGGTCACTGAGAAGTGGAGGCCCAACACGAAAATTGGCAATCAATGGCAATAGAGATGTAGGAACCAGCATGTAATCCACTACACTGGCCCCCAAAGGGGCGATAAACATAAATTCACCATTGCCATCGACTTCAGATAAATCATTCAACCAGATAAGCCCCGAACCCACACATAACTTGGCCAACTATTGACATTGATTGTTTTAAAACAACATTGATTGTTTTATCTTTGGAACATCTGTTGTTATAGCAGAAATCAGGTAGAGCGTATTCAAAGGAAAGTTGCTCAAAAATACCAAAACCTGAGCCCATATGGGCATTTAAATCCCCTGTGAGAATGAACCAAGCCCTGGGAGTTTTAGGCTCAATATCAGTCAGGACTTGATTCAAATATTCCCATCGGCGCTCCTTAAATGCTTTGGAGGGGTTGGGTGGGATATATACATTAACAATCATTAAGTTGCCCGATAGGAGCCTAAACTTGATGACTTGCACCATACAATGGCTATCAGCCATAAATAGTAGGATGGGTAAGAGATAGGGATTATATAGTACCACCAGAAGGTCGACCTTTTCCGCTAGATCTATGTGCGGGAAGAGAGATTGAGTTAAAGCCTTCAAAACAAATAGGGCTTAGCAGCCAAGTCTCCTGTAGCAAAATGATCTCATAATTTCTGAGAAATTCAATAAAATTGGGGTCCTTGGCTTTTTTACTCCAGCCAGCAAAATTCCAGGATACAATTCAAGGGTAATCCAGTGTAGGAGAAGTAATAACCTCAGTAAGTTGGGAACCTCCACCAGCAGTATTCGGAACTGGAATTTTATTAGAAGAGGTATTTACTTGTGAGATGGGAGATAGTCAATGCTGCTCAAGTCTACCCGTACTATCGATGATGGGGCTGGAAGGTCTCATATCTTTACTTTGGTACCATATCTCTACCTTTGATCGTCATCTTGTATACTTCCATTTCTTGTGTGCTCTAGTTTGAAAACAGGGTCTTGTATGGCAGACAATCATGGCCATAAGTATTCACCACCGTAAAAGTTTCCTAGACACCCTTTTGCCTAAATCTGGCATCTTGCCTATATCTTAGAATCTCTGCCTCATCCCCGTTTTAATGCAAAGGAAAATTTCCAGGAAAATTTCAGTTGCACATACACTTTTCTGTATGTATGCAATTCATTTTCAATATTCAGTGGTTGTGCATTCATAGTGTGAGCGAATGAGTAGTAGGTAGTGGTGCAGTGAAGAAGGCAAAAGGAAAATGAGCAAAGGTTAGAGGATGGAATAACCTTTTGTAGGTGTTTTCCTATTCTATTTTTGTAGTATCGAGACAACATCAGTTACCATGCTGGGAACCCTGAATTAATGTAAAGTCTCTGTTCTTTCCACAGTGGGTAAACCTCACAAATGTAACTACTGTGGACGCAGTTACAAGCAACGCAGTTCTTTGGAGGAGCACAAGGAACGCTGTCACAACTACCTTCAGAATGTCAGCATAGAGGCTGCTGGGCAAGTCATGGGCCACCATGGTGAGTGGAAGACAAACAACACGGATTGTCACCGTGTTGAGTTTTTCCCCTATTTATTTTTGCCCTTTTCTTCTATTTCTGTTTAGATAATTGCACATTTGCATTCCCCCCCCCAAAAAAAAGTGTGAAAAGGGAGCATATGTATAGGTTGGGTCATGTGCCTGTGGCAGTCAAAACATTAAATCTAAACTTAGGCCTACAAAATTGGCATTACCAAGACACATTAGAAATTTGCATTGCTTCTGGCACTAGATAAAAAGAAAATATCATTGGAACATTAAGAAGAAGAAGAAGCTGAAGCATCCCAACTAGGATATAATAAGGGTAAAACATAAATGTTTGGCTGTGGCTGTTTGCTATAAGCATGGGCTCTCCAAGGATGCACAGTGGACTTTTTCCACCTTGAAGGATTGCTCTAGCAATTTACTTAAAATGCGTGGGCTGTCAATATGCAATAGTATAGGTTCTATGGTGCACATAGAACTAGGCTGAAAATTCATAGCTGAAACTCATAGCTGATTTTTGAGAAAATGGGGCATCTTAATGCATTCGGCAATATTTCTTGAGACATCAAACATCTGATGTTTGTCAAGTTGAACAACTTGACAAAAGTTGATCTTGCTTCTTTTCACACATTTCCATCAATCATATCCAGCATTTCTCAGCATACACTGCTGCAGCAAAGTGTGGGTACAGATTGCTAGTGCAACATCACAAAACATAATAATGCAGCTGATGATAATGCAGGCAATTGCTGTAACTGCATTTGGGAAATATTATTTACCTGGTATTTGGGTAGCAATGAATGCATCTGAGATGCTGGCAGAATTTGAAAGGATTGTTGAGAGAAACATTAGAAGAAACTCTGTTACATGCAGTTCCTTCAATTTCATACATGGGTTTCCTAGAGTAGAGCTGCAGATCTACACATTGTTGGGCATAATATATTTATATTAGGACATCAAGGGACAGGGAGATATTCCACACAGAGTAGTTTCTCACACTCATGTATGCCAATGTTCTTGTATATTGTTCTCCAGCCACCACACTCCGGGTCAGTTAAGACATAATGCAAAACCATGGTTTGATGTTCTTTCATTGGCTCATGGGTTCTCTTCTCCTCCCCCTATCTCCTTCCTTCTTGCTCACAGGTTGTCTTCTCCACCTATTTCTACTAACCATAGTATGCCATCAGGGCTGGCTTTAAACTCCCAATTGGGCCCTGTAATTAAGGTGACCCCACGCTAGGGTAATCTAGTGTTGTTTGCAATTTTATATTAGAAGGTGCTTCGATCCATTTGGTTCATTGACTCGTATGCATTTTTAAGAGCACATTTTGATTGCTTTCCATCCTACCACAGAAATTTAATAGTCTGTGCTGTAATAAATTTTATTTATGTCTCTAACGTTCTACAGACTTTTGCTCTGAATCTGGAGCCCCACAAAAAATGTTTTCAATTGGGCCCCGCAGCTCCTTAGGCTGGGCCTGTGTGCCATAGTTGGCCAAATTGGCAAACTGTGGTTAGCACCTTGGCTCTAGTCTAAACCATGGTTTGCAAACCTACTTCAAACTATGATTTCAAATTGTGGGTTGGAGGCCAATTGGTTTGATGCTATGCCTCATTGAGTCACTATAGCCACTGCATCTGAGCAGCCATGTCCAATCCACTCAGTCTTACTCACCCATGTTGCTGAGCAGGATTTCTTCTCAGCAGAGAGAATCAGGCAGCTGCAGCACCAGGATAGGGAAAAAACACCTAGTTAGAACATCTTTTTCTATAAGCACCATTACAGGAACCAAATGTAGGTCAGGAACTGGAAACTATAAGTGAGTCAAGTTGGCTAGCCATGTGCTACTATTTCCATTTTGAAGCGTAAACCTGTCCTCAGTGCTTGAATTATGGGGGGAAAGTGTAGGAGGCCCTCATAAAATCTATAACCCTACTCCCTGACACTTTGGGCCAGATTTTAGCCAAATCATGCTCCTTCAGCAAGTTTCTATCAACAGTAGCTAAAGGGACAGCCACGAAAGGTCAAAGGGCCAGTTTCCCATTCACTGCTGTAACTACCAGAACCAGGATCTAAAATCATCTTTCATGATTGCTGCCACTTTTCTTAGTCTTTCATTGGACCTTGAGGCCCATCTGGGTTTGTGTTTGCTTCAGTGTGTAACATACAAAAGGAGAGGCACCATTTAAGCCACATCCCACACCAGTTGATCAGCATTTGTCTGTTAGGAGACAGTAACGGGGAAGGCCCATGAATGCTGAACGTTCAGCACTCATCACTGCAGACAACTACTGATCATGGAGAGGACATGGGTGGGATTCCACCCAGCATATTGGTGTGGAGACAAGGCTTTACTGCATGTGTCTATGGAGGTGGTACCTAGTTATAGTGTTCAGGGGTGTGTAATGCTTAATCAGGGCTACGGTTTTTGTATAACCCTGCTGACTAGGCAAGAGCCACTTTTTTCAAATGGTCTTCCTCTTCTGTATAGGTGAGGGGGGGAAAGTAACTGTCCCTTTTCGTCCCAGTGCAATGTCTTTTCTAGTGGCTGTTTACAGGGTCCATGAGAGGGGTGTAGGGGTATATCTTACCCAGGACCAGGGACAAAAAGGTGGCCTGGGTGCCAAAGGAAGGGGCCTGATCGTCCCTTGCCTTGGTTTGCCCCCACTCTGCCCTCCTCCCACCCACTCCTGCAAAGGGAAGGGAAGGGACCCCCCAAAAAACTTCGTACCCATTGATAAAATTCTTCTCAGAGGCCCCCTTCTTAAATTGTGAGCCCTTTCGGGACAGGGACTCATTTAATTATTTGCCTTCGCCTGTAAGCTACTTTGTAAACTTTCCTGTTGAAAATCAATATATAAATACTGTTGTTAATAATAATAATAATAACAACCATTGTATGCAGCTAGTGGATTGTGCACATGATGTTTTCTTACCTGCCCATTCCCAGAACAATTTCAGAATTGGTTTCAAGGTTGTTATTTTTTGTATTGGTGAATTAGTGCGTATACAGGTGGATTTGGCAGACTTCATAATTCACGAGTTCCACGCCTGCGGAGGAGGCGTCACCTGGACCCTCCAAAGGTGACCAAACGCTGCTCTGGTAACCTCTGGAGGGTGTCCTAAGGCCCACAGAGTCCGTGTTCAACTGCATAGGCCTTTGTGGACACCAGGAAGCCAATTGTGGGCAAAAAATGCTACTTTGGGTTTGGGGAGAAAATCAGAAGCAGCATTTTTTGTGTAATGGGCATTCTGAAGTCTGCAAGGACCTCGGGTGGTTTTCTGAAGCCTCTGTGAGCCTCAGAAAACTGTTCAATCAGGTTCAGAGGGTGGGATGGCCCTGAATCCATGCGTTTGAATACCCGCAGAGTTCAGTATCTGCAGAGGTTCCAGGAACAGAACCCCTGTGGATGACAAGGGCCAGCCTGTATATAGAAGCACTCATATAGGTCTCTAAAGCAGCACAAGGCTACCTATTTCCATGAAGAGTCTCTCTATTTCAGGAACATTGTCATAGTTTTTACAATCTTATTATCCGAACTGTCTGTGCGTCTCCAGTACTACTTGAAAACATCCTGCTCCGTCAGTCTTTTTTAAAGGACAGTTGTTTCTTCAAATGCTTGTATATTGTTTGCCACCACACTGTTCGGCTATAATGTAAAACCATAAAGCAGTAAACTTTCAATATTGGCAAGGCAAGTCCCCTGAGAACCAGGCTTTTCCCTTGCTTTCATTATGTATGGATGATTATCCAGGTATGATTTAGGGCTAGCGTCACTATAGGGCTAAAAGAATGATCAGATTACAGAAATAGTCTGTCCACATCCTTGAAATTCCAGAAAATTTACTCTGCATATTATCAGAGCGATTAATATTCCTTCATAGTCCTGGAACAGAAAGCAAGTTCTGAGAATGAGCCTGGCACAAAGGAAGCCCTGCTTTGGTTTTTGAGGAGAGCAGCACGCCAGCGACTAGAATTTTGTGCCTTCTGTAGGAGGGACTCAAGTGAGCAAGATGCAATCTGACTATCCCAACAGATGCTATCTTTTCCTTGAACATCTTCAAGAAAGGAGATTTTACAAGCTCCCAAAGCATGTTGTTCTGTCAACTGAATATTTTGAATCAGGCAGCTTCCCCCAGTGTTTAATCTAAATCTGACTTCCTACAATTTAACTTGGTTTCCCTGAGTGTGAGCTGTTCTAGTTTTCATCTTGCATTGTTTTTAGCGTGTTGATCTTCTGCTTGTTGCCAAATTTGCATGGAATTATGTTTGAGTAACTGGGTTGTTCCTGGAAAGCATGGGTAGGCTTTCTTTTCCAGGCACTTTTCTACACTGATCTGAACTTGTTTCCAAGTTGTGAGAACCACTCAATTTTGCATTCATGTAACTCAGACTGACAATCACAGGTTCCTATATGTAGTACATGATCAGGTAAAAATTGGCATGGGGATATGGTTGAAGCAAGAGGAAGGGGCTTACCTCGATGTTCTAGGTGCTCCATTTTATACCAGAGAAAGTTCCCAGGGACTAGTAAGATGAGCTGCATACGTGGTGGTGGACCATACTCTTTCATTTGGCAACCTTTTATATGTCTGCAAACAAACAACATGTCTATCACCCCCTCCCCATGCACACAGTTACAATCACTACAAATAAGCATACACAATATTTACAAATATTTAGGACAAAGCATGCACAATATTTACATCATTTGTACATTTTTTAAAAAACTTGAGGATAGGCAAGAAAGTATTGAAAATGTTCCTTATTGGTTAAGTTTAGGAAAGTATGGAACCTCTTTCTCAGAAAATTTTCTGGTGGTATTGAAACTCTTTTCTCATCCCAAAAAATGTCCTCTGGCGGAAATTCCAAATCCAAAATTTCACTTTAAGGAAATTCAGTGGCAACCTTAGCCCCTGGCCCGATCAGTTTTGTCAGTAGTGTGGAGAGTTTCTTCACCAGCCCCAGATTCCCAACAGGACATCTTGGGAACTTGATTGACAACCCATACAGTAGTCCCAGCTCCGTGGGTGCTGATATGCTGACAGCACCCACAATAATTTTCTGGGGGTGCTCAGCACCCCCAATGTTGAGTGCCCCCTTTCAGCCCCCCCTTCCAATGCCAGGCTGCGGCGATTGCCCACCCCGGCATTGGAAGAGGCTGCTTGAGGCCGGGTGTCGATGACAGGGGGTGTGGTCATGTCAGGGGGCGTGGTCATGCCAAGGGTGTGGTGACGTCAACATCAGGGGCGTGGCTATGGGCACCCCCAATGTTGAGCACAAGTCGGCGCTCCTGAACCTATATAAATGTTTTCTGTGGATTCCAGGTGGGAATGTGTATAATCCTGCTTTGGAAATATTGCTAATTTTTAGCTCTAGTTACCTAGAACAGGGCCACCTCAGCGGCGCCACCCATGCTCCACCCCTGGAAGGTCAGGCTCCTGCCCCTGAAGTGGGGAATCCAACCCTGGCTGCCAACCCTCCAGGACACAATCCACTTATCAGAGACAATGCTGGACCACCCAGCTACCCAGCCAATCTCCAGCCAGGGCCCCTTGGGTAGGAAATCCATGCAGGGACCAGTCAGCTAACCCCGGCGCCCAACATATACCCCAAGCCAGGGGCGCCAGGGACCCAAATGGGTCGATTCCACTCAAATCCACCAGATGCAGCGGGGACCAAGGACACTGGCAGGGTTATCAGCCAAGAAGGGGCTCCCAAGGGGCATCAGCACCACAACTCCTGATGAAGGCTCTGTATATGAAGTCCTTGTGAAGCAACAAGACCTCATGGATGTGAAAGTGCTGACCAAATGAAATTGGCTGTGCAAAGTGACCAAGCAACTCCCGAGCGTAACTATGCACCATGGTAAGCTCCTTGCTAAGAGACCCCTGTTGAACAGCCCCCACCCCACCCTGGAGGAGGGGTGCGGGGGCCCCGCCATGGATGTTACACTTCCTTAGAATTCCTCAGATAATTCCCCTTGCAATTTCTGAGGTTTTTCATGTCAAAATTTGCCCTTATCCTTTTGTATTTGTGATCAAATAGCACATAGCATGTTTCAACCTTCTTGACATGCTTTCTTTAATACAGTACAGATCCATCTAGAATCCTGGCACTGTTTGCATGAGACAGGGAAGTGAACAAAAACAAAATGGCATCCTATACATCCTACAGCACAATCCTATGGATGTCTACTCAGAAATAAGTCCCATTGTGTCCATGGGATTTACTCCCAAGAAAGTTCATATAGGATTGCAGTCTTATGCCAAATGTCCACCCAAGATTTTACCCTTCCTTTAGGCTTGCTCTGATAAGATCTGAAGAAAAAACTCATCCACCTCAAAATTGCTGCAGGATTTATGGACAGCGTCTATAATTGTTACAATATTGATTAAGTGTGCTGTTTTATCCTTGTTTGGATTTTCCTAACATCTGTGTATTTCCACAGTAAATATAATCGCCTGTTCAGTTGTGCATTGCCCAAATAGTTGACTTAAATTAAAATTGTATGACTGCAGTCCTAATTACATTGGCTTCATTGACAGTAAGCCCTCCTGAACTGCCAAACAAGCATGTAGAATCAGGCTATAAATTGCTTATTAATAACAATGGAGCTCTGAAAACTTTATCTTGGTTTTGACTTAAATCTCTTACAATCAGGGGAAGCACCAATGTAGATTTTAGTTACTCATAAGCTGAACACCTGCCTATCACAGTCATTTTGAAAGCAAACATGAATTCTGTTTTCATGTTTGTGCTTTCCTGCCTTTCATTTACTTCCTCTGCTGGCAGTTGGATTCCCATGGTAAATGAGTGATCATTGTGTATCTCAGCAAGAGCATCCTGGTCAAATAATTAAAAAAAGAAAAGAAATCAGTTTGCAGGGTACACTGGCTTCTAAAATCTGAAACGTTTGACTTTCCTTGGCAACCAAGCCACAAATAAAATACTAAGGATGTGGTATTTTGGCTGAACATGTTTAGTAAAAGCTGCTTTCTCTGAATAGAGGTGGATGCGTACTGCAGTGTAACCAAAACATGGAACTATTCTCATAAATGTAAATAAAACAATGTCAGGGAGCCTATTTGCCCATCTGTCTAGCCCAAATGCTCACATCTAACCATTTTATGTATTTCACCATGAGTTAAATAGGACGTCACTGGCTTAAAAGCTGGTTTGAATTGCAGATTGGCTGACAAGATGAATATTGCAGTGGGCAATTTATTAGGGCCAAATTAGAGGTTGCACAAGAGGAATACTGGAACGGACTCCTGACCAATGTTTTAAAGTGAAAATTGAATTGAATTGAATAATTTTATTGGCCAAGTATGAAAACCACACACTTTTTAAAGTGAAAAGCTTCTATGGCAGTCATTCCCAAACTCTGGGTCAGAACCTCCACCGGTGGGTTGCAGCCTGATTTTTGGTGGGTCATGAAACTGACAAGCCCTTATCTGGCAAAGGAAATGTGTCTGGGCATCTGAACAGTTAGTACATCTGCACATCACCTACATGTAACTGAAAGAGCACTCACAGAACGTATGCGAATTGCAGTCATTCTGAAGTGCACCCAAATCTTTTGTAAGATTTAATAGTCTGTTAAAACTATGTTTTGGAAAGCTAATGCCCAGTTTTACACCCCTTTCTTCAGAAGACAGATCGAAGGATGAGAAACAGTGCAGTACTATACAGTGTTTTGGCCTCAGAGCAGAGAAGCTCCAGTTCAAATCCCTACTTTGCTATATAGCTCACTGTGAGCCCACTCCTAGGCATGTCTACTCTAAAGTAAGTCCCATTATAATCAATGGGGCCTGCTCCCAGGTAAGCGTGGAGAAGATTGCAGCGTGAATGACCTTGGACCAGTTACTGTCTCACCGGGCGCAATCTTAACCTTGAGTTAGGCCAGCAAAGTTTGGCTGGCACCAGGGCCACCGTAAAGCACATTTGGACCACTCTTGGAATCAGGGAGAATGGTGCATGTCTGTGTGCTTGCCTTTCTGACTCCAAGAGTGGTCCAAACATACTTTTGGTGTCCCTTGTGCCAGTCAAACGCTGCTGGCCTAACTGTGCTGACCTAACAACAAGTTAGGATTGCGGCCTCAGTCTAGCCCAATGTTTCCCAAATTGTGGGTTGGGACTCAACAGTGGGTTGCAAGCTTATTTCTGGTGCGTCGAAAAAGTTTTTGAAATATCTTTTTAAAAACCTTTGCCAAGCACCCTTGTCCATTCTTGCAGAAGAAAATTGGTAGCTGCTATGAGATAGTCTTCAAATTCCCAAATTAAAATGTCACATTTTCCCTTTTTCTCTAGTAATTGGCATGCCACAGAACACATGCGAGCCAGTTTCAGCATTTTGTCTGGCCTGGAACTTCCCTAACTGCACATCTTGCTCTCCAGTCCAGCCTTTTGGGTACTCTGGAATAACGATAAAAGTTTGAGGGAACAGTCCTTAAACTCCGTTTCTAGAGAGAGTCTAGCAAATCTCTGCACACACAGGGCCAGCCTTAAGCCAATGTGACCAATGTTGTCACATTGGGCCCTTTGCTATGGGAGCCTCAGCACCAAGACAGTGCTGCTTGCATATCACCTTCTGCAGCTGGAATCTCTCTGGGCTGTAAGTCAGTAGGGTGAGCAGAGCACCTTTACCTTGGGCCCTCCCACCTATCCCTGTTGTTTTTAAAAATGGATCCTGGTGCTAAAAATTTTGGGAAGCATTGCCTGTTTCCCTGGGGATAGGTAGGAGAGAGAACTTTGTATGCCACCCCAGGCTCCTTGAATAACAGGTGAGATAAAACTATAAGTACAACTAATAAATAAGAAATAGGTACACTGGGGAAGAGTCATCTTCAGCAATGTGCAATGAGGGCTGTGGCTCAGACAGTGATCTCTGATGAGAGAACAGCTGTTAGAAATACACAGGTACCCCTGTTTTCAACTAGGAAATGGTGGGGGAGGAGGCAGGATTCTGTTTCCTTATCAAATAAATATTCTTGTTGAATTTGACATGGAGAAATGAATATGTACTTGTGTTTGACGGCTTCTTGTTTTACACCGTCATGGTACTGGATTTTTTCCATGGAAAGAAATGGTCTTTCTTAAGGGAAGCCTCCCTGTTCCTCTTTATCCCTTCCCTGCTCCCATCGTGCCTTGGTTTGGATTACTTTGATTAGAATTCTCTGTTCCAACCGTGGATGTTTCAGGTTTCTAGGCCATTCACAGCTCTGGCAGTCATAGGTTGTCAGTTTCTCTCCCCTTGTCTTTCATTGCAGAGCAGGGATCATACAATCCCTTTTGGGCCATGTTGTGTGATAGGAGACAGTTGCAGACCTAGCAAATGGCCCGCCCCCTCTGCTCGTTTCCCGCCTCTGTTCGCCACTCTGCCCTGCTCCTCCCACACCACGCTAGGCTCAATTTTGGAGCCATACAGAGGCAAGGGCAGGTGGGCAGGCAAGAGGGACAGAACCACATGCCTCACAGGGACACAAACTGCCCCGTCATCGCCTTCCGTCTGCCCCAGGAGGTCCAGCTCTTGGGGCTTTGACCCCTCACCTCGCCCATTGGTAGGTCCGTGACTGATGAGAGAGGTGGGACCTCTTTGGAAACATCTAGACAGCAGTAAGAACTCACATTTATTTATTAGTTTAGTTTCGTAACAAAATGCTGCAAACTTTATTATCAGAACAGAGCTGCTGTTGCATATGATTAGTATGTGTACTACTTAACCTCAAGCATCAACTCTTTGATTGATGAAACAAATGCATAAACAGGAAATCATATACCATATTTTCTTTACGTAGTGCTTTAATTTGTCATGTATTGATATCATTCACTCAATTGTTACAATCACAATGCTGCAACCCCATACAAACTTACCTCCTAGTAAGACCTATTGAAATCAGTGGGACTTACTTCTCAGCATACATGCCTAGGATTTTATCCCCACCCACCCCCCACCTCACTATGAGAGATTATGCAGCTGTTTCCTCACTTCCTCCCATTTTGGTTTTTACCAAGTTCCTTGTTCCTACCAGGCCTGGTTTCAGTTGCAAGGAACTAATATCCCAGCTTAGAGTGTCATAGACAATATCTGTTACCCACAAAAGTTGGAGCATGTCCTTGAATGACTTTCAGAACTTCCTAGTGCATTCATAGGCACTCCCTGACTTATTACAACTTGCAAACCTCAAAATGGTGACCATTTTATTTATTTATTTATTTATTTATTTCTCTTGGAAGTGTAGGTAGATCTATCTGATTTGGCTTTTTGGTTTTATGTAGTACCTACTATGGAAGATTGTAAGGAACAAGAACCTGTGATGGACAACAATGTTACTCTGGTGCCTTTTGAAAGACCTGCTGTTATAGAGAAGCTGACGAGCAACATGGGAAAGCGTAAAAGCTCCACCCCACAGAAGTTTGTGGGTAAGCTTCAGATGAGCACTTTTGATATTTCTAGCAAAAAGGATAGCTTATTGTTAAATTCGAAAAACTCTTAAATATTCACATGTAGAACTGGCACTTTTTGAATGGGGCATCCTGGGAGGGAAAGAAGTTGAGGTAAAACCAAGGGGTCTAGAAAAATGCATGGTCACGACACAGTTTGGTCTTCAGTATGGAATCTGGTAAATGCTGAAAACTGGACATACATTTTTTAAAGTGAAAAAGTAAGATTCTATACCTCATTTGCAAACAAGCTTGCAAATCCCAGACAAGATACTTACTATACCTGTTTGGAAGGGATTTATTCAGTTTTTACAGGTTGGTGAAAAAAGATTAACGCAGTCTATATTTAAGAGAATTTCTGTAGACTTGGTTATGTTTCAGTGGTTTAGGTCTGTCTAGCTATAAAGGAGTGTACTAGAAGATTACTGTTTCTTTGGTTTCGTGTGAACTACAATTAGCATTTTCTAAGCGTCAAATGACAAAGCAGTCAGTTGTATCAAAAATGGGCTGGTCAATCTGTTCTGTGAGACTTCAATCCTATACGCGTTTACCCAGAAGTCCCATTAAAGTCAGTGGGACTTATTTCTGCATAGACAGACATAGACTTCTGCTATAACTTCGTTAATTTTGGTTTCTGTCACCAAAAGCATAGGGATTCCCAAGGAATTTCCTTGTTGGGGGGACGGCAGAGGAAAGTATCTGACAGCCCAATCTTAACCTGGACTGGAATATGCAGGCCAACTGGTCTGCACCATATCCAGCCCTGGTTAGGAGGCAGGTGTGGCACAAATTGTAAGGGGACATAAGTCCCCTTTCCCCGAGTAATGCCCCAGCCAACCCAATAGGGCTACCTGGACCTGCATCAGCAACTTTGCTGGCGCATATCCAAGCAGACTGGTGTAGTCGGCCTGCTCCAAAGTGGGGTTAAGATATGGCTTATCTGCCCCCTTCCAGGCTCAGTCTGCCCATCATCCCATCCTCTCATGGCTTCCCCTTGCCCCAATCTGCCCTCTCCAACCCCTTGCACCAATTGAACTCGGCTGGCACAAACCTATCTGCCTGGGGCAGCGCGGAGGCTGGATTTGGCCTTTGCGGGCCGGTGCACAACCTCGCACTGGTCCAGGCAACTCCCAGGTCAGTGCAAATTGCAACATTATTGGGCTGGTACAAGGGACTTGTGCTGGCCTAAGAGCATGTTAGGATTATGCTCTGAGTTTAAATGATGGGGCAAAATATGAGACTGCAGATAACTGGGCTTTCTAATACTATTTTAAAATAGCTAAGATGGAGGGGACCAGAAAGAAATGCACTTGAGTGGGCTGAATACACTGCAGTGTTGAGTGTTAGTAGGATGCTGATGGGAGCCTGAACTCTTCAAGCTTGGTTTTGGGGGGGATCACAAAGGGTTTATTCAAGTGGCTATTAGAGCAATCATGAACAACGATTGAATGATGCCATAGATAATTTAGGGCGCAATCCTGACCTGATGTTAGGCCGGCACAGTTAGGCCAGCAAAGTTTGGCCGCCACGAGGGCCACCGTTAAGTGCATTTGGACCACTCTCTGTGTCAGGGAGGATGGCAAATTTTGCTGGCTTCTGTGCCGGCCTAACTCCAGGTTAGGACTGCGCCCTTAGTGATGCAGGAGAATTTTTCCACTTGAGAAGTCACAACCACTATTCTATAATTGTGAGGTTTCAGGAGACACAAACACCGATTTGTACAATAGCCTGAATACACACTCAAAATAAAACAAAATCAGGAAAGGTTTGGGAGGGGGCTGTTGGAGGAATGCCTCTGGTGATTAGATATTTGTTCTTTCAACAGCTTCAAAATTCTCCCCAGATCATCCAATAGTTTTGGGCTTGCCAAACATTGTCCCAGAGTTTATGTAATGTAGAAGACATAGCAGGTCACCATCAGTCATCCAAAGGGCATGATACATGATCTCCTCTTTAGGGTTCCAAAGCTTGGAGTGCCCTCTCCTCTTAGATTGGCCATGCTTATCTTTAGTTGCCCAGCAATGTCCACTGCTTCTCCACCTTCTTCTTACATGCTGCATATATGTTTGGGCCATGTCTTCGCTTCTTACTTGTAACAATGACCAGTGTGGCAGGACTAAAACCAATTGCTAAAAAAGCCACAAAGCAGACCAAGCCTGAGAGGCTCACTGGCCTTGCCTGAAATAACTTAGCAGTCCCCCAGTGAGCTCAAATGGAAATGTTGCCAAGACACAAAAAACATTTAGAAAACCTTAACACAGGTGTGCTCCGGTATCCACAAGGAATAGGTTCCTCCCTCCCTGTAGATACCTGAAACGACAGATAAGAGGAACCCTTTGTTAACTATGGGGTTCTCCCCAGCCCTCCCCTGAGCAAGGTTTTTTAGTGACCCAAAGTAAGAGTAAGGAAGGTAAGGGTCCCACCCAATCTGTGGTAATTGAAGCTGCAGGTTCGGGATCCATGGATACCGATGTCCACCTGTACTTCTCATTGGTTGCCTTTTTTCGCAAAAAGCTCTACCGTCATGAAAAAGGCACAATTTTGGATGACTGATGGCACAATTTTGTATGCACTAATTGCAACAGAAGAATTCTGTTTCAGCCTTATTCATAAGTGGTGTAGGATGGTGTGTAATTCCAGATTTTTGAAGGATAATAATGCGGTTTCTGATGTTCTGATGTCAGTGGCACGTGATACCATATATAGACAGTGATGCCCATGTCATGTGTTTTGACTTTTGTATTCCACAACATTTTCCAAAATCTAACTTTCCATTAAGAAGGAATTCAAATGATTAATGGTCTTAACATTTGTGTGTGTGTTTGCCTCCCCATCTCTATGTTCTTATGTTTGGTGGCATGGGGCCATAGATGCGTTACCAGGAAAACACGAGAAGACCAGAACCACATGGGTGAAGTCCATATTGTGACTAATCCTTGCACTAGTATTAACCCAATTTTGCAATGTTAAAACCAGAGTGAAGGAGGAAGCAACTTGGGACTCCTCCCCATTGTCCTGCTTCTCATGGTACTTTGCAGGCCTGGCAGGAGCAGCACTGCTGCAGCTCCCACACCACCAAGGCACCAGAAGAACTTGGCTTTGCTGCATAATTGCTTTGTGAGCTACTTTTTGTTGAAAGCAATTTATAAATATTTTTCATAACTCATTACGTCCTGTATCTGTAGGCTAACAGCCTATACCCAAAACATCCTACCTCAGCGTTTCCCAAACTGTGGGTCTGGGACCCACCAGTGTGTCATGATCCAATATTTGGTGGATCATGAAACTGACAGGGCAGGTTTTAGGCTGTGTGCAAGCCTCCACTTGGAGGGGGAGCACTGCTGCACAATCACCATTATAGTCACACCCCTTGGCATATATAAATCAGGCAGCAGCCACCTAGGGCCTTTAAAAGCTGTAGGAAGCACTGTCCTACCTGATTCCCCAACACTTGGGGAAATGAATTGAGAGATTGTGACCTGCATTTGGAGCATCTACTTGGTTGTACGTGGTGTTGGTGAAGTCTGAATTCACCGTTAGCCATGAATCATGTTAGCCAACTTCCCCAGTATGAGAGCTAAGTGGTCTAGGAAAGTACACAGCTGGTTTTGAATTTCAGAGAAAAGTGTCATGCACTGGTATGGATACGGCCAGAAGCCTGGGCCCTTCTAGTCTGCAGGTTGACCTTTCACTCTCAGGTGACACTCCAGGTGGTATGGGTGAGCTGAGCCATCTCCATGTTATGGCTGAAATTTCAGAAGAAAGGAAGAAGTGTGTCATACTCCCAAAGCAGGGAGAAGTTGAAACAGACTAAATAAGACCTCCTGGTATTCAGTAGACCGTTCTCAGAAATCTGAATGAAGCAAAGCATCTTCATGCAAAAGTCATCGTACATAGTACAAAAGATACTTCCTATACAGTAAATGGGGCATGTATATGTGTATGCTTGTAAATTTGTTCTGAAGTTATTAAAATTAGCTACAGTTTTAGCAATAAATGTCTTTCCAGTACTTGCATGTTTATACCTCTTCCAGAAGGGAGCACTCATTTTAGATGTAGGCAGAAAATTAAAAATAATTCTTCTATGTTCACTAATGTGAACAAAACAAAAGAAGATTAATAATTTTCTTAATTCTTCTATGCCAGCAATTCAGTAGCTTCCCTAAATCATGCATCTTTTTGAGCAGCATACATTCGTGAATTTCCTTTTTTTGAGAGGCTACTCTGTATTATGGTTCACCACACTGGAGGAGAGGGAATGGAAAGAGGGGCATAATGTTGCTTAGATGACATCACATGATGATATAAATTGGATTTTCAACATCTAGCTAAGGATCTGATTGAATATTCCTGATATAATGGCAGCACAAAATATTAAGTGTACAGTTTTCCCCATAATTAAAATTACTTCATTAGACAATATCTCAGGTCCTCACTGGTCCTTCTGAAGAATAGTGCTGTTCAAACTGATGGATTGTTTGGATTTATTCTTTTGTTGTTGATGATGATGATGATGATGCATATGTAATACAGCAGTTCCATTTAAAAAAAACTAACCCTTTCAAGCATTTTTATATTTGCATAGTGTATGTGTACATGACATGACAAGGCATGGATTATTTATATTAATGTCTGGACTTCTGAAACATACTAGCCTGCTAAGCCTTGAATACATCCAGATATTCAAGCCATTTTGGTATAATAACAAACATTTTGGTATATATATAACAAACTCTGTAGCCATATCATGAGCTCAGACACCAGAACTTGTTTCAGAAACAAATATTCAAAGGTGGTTGGTGGTTGTAACTCATTCATATGAGCAGGGAACAGAGTAAAGCCACATAGATCTGGCATATTATTCTTTGATGTTGCTGAAAGAGCTAAGTGATTTCAGTAAAATTTATTCTCTCTTATTGGCTTGCACACATAAAGTAGTAGTTGAAAGCAGTGATCCATTTCCACTGTTTTTGCTTAGTTGCAAAGGATACATGCTAAATTTTACAGCATCTCCCTTCAGCTTTGACAGGTGGCTAAACTTCTATATAAAGTTTGTATATGTACAGGCACATCATGTAACTATTACATGAGTATTAGCTCATTAATGTGAACAAAACAAACTGAAATGTGCTAACTGAATGCCTTAACTTTATAAATCACTATATATTACCAATGCCAATGCTATACATCTCAGATTGTGAAGCCAAATTGAACATTTGCAAAAGAAGTTGAAAAATGTTTTTGCTAGTCTTGCATTCTATAAATGTGTTTCTAAAGATCAAATTTCATTCTTGCTGATTTACGGTCCAATCCTATCCAACTTTCCAGCTCTGATGCATCCATGCCATCAGAGTGCACACTGCATTAAGTGGTGGTGGGGGACAGTCATGGAGACCTCCTTAAAATAAGGCAACACTTGTTCCCTTACCACAAAGCAGCATTTTGGCTGCATTGGCTCTGGAAAATGGGATAGGATTGCTCCCTTAGTAAACTCAGACTACAATCCTATACACACTTATCCTGGGAGTAAGCCCCATTGAACATGCTGGAACTTGCTTCTGAGTAGATATGCATCAGATTTCATTCAGATTTCAATTTTCTCCCAGTTTGAACACACCTAAGTGTATTACACTAGTGTTATATGAGCCACTCTTTAGGTACAGGTTCGCAAAGCATGTTTTTCCCTGTAATTGATGGTTTTGTTTTGTTTGCTTTTTGCTCTCGTTCTTAATGTAGGTGAGAAGCTCATGAGGTACGGCTACCCCGATATTCATTTTGAAACGAACTTACCCTATGAGAGAGATGCTGAGCTGATGCAGACTCACATGATGGACCAAGCAATTAACAATGCAATTTCTTACCTTGGAGCAGAGGCACTTCACCCCTTGATACAGCACACACCAAGCACAATGGCTGATGTGGCACCTGTCATCAGTTCAGCTTATGCTCAGGTCTACAACCCCAACAGGATAGAAAGGCCAGTGAGCAGAGAGACAGCTGACAGCAATGAAAACAACATGGATGGTCCAATCTCCCTCATCAGACCAAAGAGTCAACCCCAGGAAAGAGAGGCTTCTCCCAGCAACAGCTGCCTGGATTCCAGTGACTCAGAAAGTAGCCACGAAGACCACCAGTCCTATCAAGGAAACCCTGCCTTAAATCCCAAACGGAAGCAAAGCCCAGCTTACATGAAGGAGAACTCCAAGGCTTTGGATGTCACTAAAGCAGCTAAGGGCTCTTTAAAGGATATCTACAAGGTCTTCAATGGAGAAGGAGAGCAGATCAGGGCCTTTAAGTGTGAGCACTGTCGAGTTCTTTTCCTAGACCATGTCATGTACACCATCCACATGGGGTGTCATGGCTACCGGGACCCATTAGAATGCAACATTTGTGGCTACCGGAGCCAGGACCGCTATGAGTTTTCATCACACATTGTTCGAGGGGAGCACACGTTCCATTAGGCCTTCTCTTCCAAAGGGGACTCTGAAGTAGAAAAGAAAAAAAATACTGCACATGAAGAAATACTGCACTTACAATCCCACTTTTCCTCAGACATTGACATACCTTTTATTGTTGTTGTTTTTGTTGCTATTTTTAATTATTGTTGTTGTTTTTTTATTAACCTTATTTTGGGGACCCAACCTCACTTGGCACCAGTGGTGAGGTGGGAAGGGAAAATAAGAGAATGAAGGGACCAGAAAGCAGTTATGCTGTGTTTGCTGTTGTTTTTGCTCCCAAAAACTGGTGTTAACTTTTTTGTGGGAATTGAAAGGCAGGCCATTTCTGTCAAAGTTTTTTTTCCTGTACATGTTGTAATACTGTGGGTACTGCTGAACTCCACTAGGTGCTCTAACATCTTACTAAGTTGTCAGCTTCGAGTAGATTAATAATTTCAGGCAAAAGGTAGAGACATTTCAAAGGAAAGCCCTTTCAAATATGTAGATAAGTTTGAGAGTCCAAAATAAGAGGTTGAGGGGAAAAAATCTTCTTTTGCAAAACTGTACAGCATGGGGAAAGGTTTCATATAAAGCTGATCCATTTTCTAGAAATTTAGTAGCACAAGCCGATATCAATATTCATTCAGAAGTTACTTCTTGAGGTGAGCTAGACATCTGTGTTGTTTATCTGGATTATAAATGAAATGTTTGTGTTATACTAACCAAATTATTGGAGCCCGGTTTTACTTAAGGGATGACATCCTGCAGGACGTTTAAAGCCCTATAATGTTGTTTTGCCTACCCTAACATGCACTTTTTAAAAAAAAAATTGCAGGCATGCTCTTCTGTCATAAATGTTAATTTATCTGCTTCTTCATACAGGCACTCCAACAGCCTTAATTAGTTGGGCCCTGTGTACAAAGAGACATTTTCAAATCCAGTTGATTAGATGACTAACAATTGGGTTCTAGGCATATTTACTGAGAAGTAAACTCCACTTTGATTCCAGCAGGAGTTTGCTTCCTTGTATGCATGCTTAGGAATGTGATTATTAGAAGTATGTTTATGCTACTCAGTCTGCTGCTATTAAATTTGCTTTAGCATCTCAGACATCTAAATCATAAATGCATTTTAAAATTACAGAAAGCTTTCCCCTGCCACCGTTTAATTTCCTACAGTGTTAACTGTGTAGCAGGTTTCTAAACCAGGCTAAAAGCTAGGAACATTAGAGGTTGAGGTTTTCTGTTGGTGAGGTATTCTTTGGATTTGCTTACATAGTCCTGAATACCTGTTTGATGAGCCAGGGTTGTTTTGAATGAAGCGCTTTGATACACATACAAAGGTTCCAGGGAATCACATGATTCATTTTCTACGCCATTTCTGCTCCCATTCTCATAAGATGTCTTCAGTTTTTCCCTTTCTTCTGCAGTCCCCTGTGTTCCAATCCACACCATTACCAAAGTTCCCCCAACCCCTTGGAGACGTTTCTCAGGGTATACGGGGGATGGGGGAGGGTCTTCCCTGAGAAGGCGATCTTCCCTTGTGAGAACATCCTTCCACATGTGGTACTTAGGATCTGGTACATAAATAGTTTCTTTGTACTGTGAAGAAAAACTAGCATGTGCAAATCAGCCTCTAATCATGTGTACACACACACACACACACACACACACACACACACACACACACACACA